>JAUPMG010000002.1:7595288-7610581 GCA_031762675.1 Pachysandra terminalis | reverse complement strand
CCCCCCCCCCCCCCCCCCCCCCCCCCCCCCCCCCCCCCCCCCCCCCCCCCCCCCCCCCCCCCCCCCCCCCCCCGCCGGTAAGGCCATATGATAGTTATTTCAAGAACTTACTTCCATGGGACATCACCAAAAGTTCTCCAGTTATCATCTGAATCCTTATACAACAGTGAAAATTCAGAATCAACCTGAAACAAACGTAATCCAGACGTGCAAAGGCGACCTGAAGAGCACAACTCCATTAAATCATTTTTATCTCTACAGAATTAAAAATTTTGAAGTTATTGAGATTCCTTTTTTACTTACCAAACATGTCTTCCAGTTGAAGTGCAAGGCTAGAGTAACTGCCATGGTCAAGGATGCAAACCTTCCGGCCGACAATGACACCCTCCATGTTAACTTTCACGAAAGCCCATCGCTCTTTGCTCTGCGCTCCCTCTGTTTCATCATCGCAGTCCTCAGGGGTCGTCGGACCTCCCATGTTCGAGCTTTTCGTGTTTGAGTTCAGCTGTGGCCAACCCATCAAGTCACCATATTCTACTGGGTTTATAACTGTTTCATTGACAAATTTTGTTCAGCACATGTCATGACTATAACAAATAAAATCAATAACTAGAACCCAGATCAATAAAAGGAAAAGGTGGAATACAACATTGTGGACGATAAGATTCCGGTTGCAGAGAAGTTCTGAGACTCAGGCCCAGATCAATAATAATATCTTCCTCCTGTTGATGGTAAACTGATTGATGACTGCAAATCGTTCGGCGAGTGTAAGGAGAAGGAAGAAAGTCTGGACTATCTGTATCTGAATTCATAACTCAACTGTTGGCAGCTAACTTTCGTCAGGCGATTCTGGCTTGTCAACCTGCATTAGATAGAGAGATGTACTTATAGTACTTCTGAGAGCAAAGATAAGAACTGAACCAGCAATAGACAAGAGAAGCAGAAGTGGACCAACCTGATTTGACAAAGAGAAGACAAGCAGAAGTTCTCCCCCATCATCAATCATTGAGGATGCTTATCTTCTTCTGCAATTACTATACTATAACATGCAAGAACATACTATTATATTAAAGCTATAACATGCACACAGAAGAACAAGGGATGGCCTAAAGGATCTTAGCAAAAGTGAGTTTGGATTCTGCAACCCAACATGGAAACAAAAGGTCCAGCACTTCTGGTGGAATGAAATGGAGAGCATAAGCAGACAACAAACTCAGGGAGATGGACAATAAAGCTGTCAGAACAAAGTATAAGGCTTCTTTCAGATCATATCAGCATCTAGTTGGGACTGGACACTAGATTATATATATCTGTTGAAGAAGATACATGTTTACTGTCTGGGTTTCACCGTAAAATCGGGAGATATTTCAACTTGTTTCTACAGAGAAAGCTATCCTGGCAAAGCAGCAGCTGAGAACTGTATTTTCCCATTTTGGTAGTTAAGCTGGTCTTAATTCTTAACAGTAGTCATTACGTGGGTAATTTCACTTTGGAGACCAATCCAAAAGTAGTCAATGTTCAAATTAACTGTCTTTCATAATTCCTTCAACTGTTGGTGGAATTTCACATGAAATACATCTCATTAGGAACAGATATAGATGCTCAATTAAAAGTGGTAAATACAGAAAGGTACCAGTATGGAAACTGCTAGGCATTAGTAACTAGCAAAATACCAATGCCCAAAAAGAATTATTCTCATTTGATGATGTAAAGCACATTATAAAATTGACAGCATAAGCTGTTCACACCACGCACCCAAGTGACCAGATGCTGAATTGCAGTAAAATATTCTTCAAAAAAAATAATGTGGATCTAAAAAGAAAAAAAAGAACAAGAGATAGCGTCCGGAATCCGTTGTCTAAATGTACAACATCCTGAACACCATTTGCTGCCAGACTGCTAATTGCTACTGAAATCTACAGAACCAGAATGAGAACCTCGCAATTTCATGGTCTTGGACCGTAACCTCTCCATGAACGCCGGATTGGCTCTGAGTCTGTCCTTGACATATGAAACTCGAGTCTCCTCCACCAACTTATCTGCCTTCACAGCATCATCGAGTAGGGCATAAAGAGTCCTTAGACAATCCTTCCTGTTCTCCTCCCGATGCTCAAACCTGAAAGATATATCATATATAGGAATAGTTAGTCATGACGAGATTACAGTTGTATAGGGAGCATATGAGACCCACAGGTAAAGCATAGTACAGAGGAGTTAGAGCTATAAGATCACATTTCAACCTCTACATGTTGCTCATAAAAGAACAGCCACAATCGATAGACCCCCCCCCCCCCCCCCCCCCCCCCAGTGTTTCGTTCTGGTCAAAACGCGAAAGAACAATTAAGGGAAACTTGGTTGAAAAAGTCATCCGTGAAGCAATGCAATCCCAAAACCATTCTATAAAATCTCAGTGCAGTACAATGACAACAATCCACGTAACACAATACAGAATCCTTGACAAAGAGTAATCTTCTTTGTACTAGGGAAAATTCTGTAACGTGTCTTATATTTTTCCTTCATGCCACCATCAAACTGGGTGTGTTGAATGAATGATTATGTGTACAAATCCTTTTAGTAAATAATAAACAATGCCACAAGCAAAAAATAAAGCGTGTGACTTTGCCTTACCTCTCACTAGTGATTGTAAGCTCATCTTTCCCTGGATGGTATCGTTTTCCCACTAGTTCCCTCAGCCGGCGAAAAGCATGCTTCGAGAGCCCAAGCTCCTTCACAGTGACAGACATTTTCACTTTCCTGTTTTTAGGGTGCCATGCGTTGCCACCAGGAACAAGAACAATCTGTGTTTGCCACCTCAGGATCGGCCCCTCACCAGGTGGGTCATCTAGGTCTGCTTTCTTCTCTGGCTCAGTGGTCACATCAGATCGAGGGTGCTCCTCGGCGTCCATAATCTCCGCACATTCCGTAACCATCTGATCCTCAAATTCCTTGAACAACTGGTACGCTTCTTCAGGTTCAAGCTCACCTCTTTCACACATATCTCCGAGCTCATTAAACCTTGCTTCCACTTTCTGCTTTATCTCATCTAAAACAAGGAATTATTACTACAAAAAGATAAATGCATTACATATGAACGGTATACAAAAACACGTGAATCCTAAAATAGTGTATCTTAATGAAGTCCAAACTAAGCTAATGCTCAAAAATAGCACACAGGATAACCGACAAGACTCAATTGAGAAAAGGGAGGTGATTTGGATAAACCCGTCTTTTATAAATGGGGAAACAACCTTTGTTCTAATTGTAGTTGATATGCCTTATCTTTACAAGAGTCATATGAACATGGTAGTCGAATCATTTTTGAAAAGATAGTCCCATTTATCAAAAATTGGTTGCATGCAAATGCCTAAAAAAGATATCAGTCAATTACAAAAGCATAGAAGAAGACAACAATTTCCATAAACTCGGAGAAGCTTCTACATCTAAAAGATTAACTCCAGAACCAAATATGACTGAAACAATATCATGCCATTCTGTTATTGTCAATGTGGCACCAATATTATTATTGTTGTTATTGTTGTTGCTGTTGTTTTTGTTGTTCTTATTATTCCTGCTATTAATGTTAGTATATTTCTTTTTGGTGAGAAATGTGGCACCAATATGTATACTTAACACAAGGTTTTCTCCACTCCTATGAATACGAGTGATGCAAATTTCAATGCATTTATCCATGATGTTAGCAAATTTTAGCACAAGCCTGCCAATAGATTGTATGACAGACTTCTATTTCTGAAATTGTTAGCTTCTGATTTAAGGGCTATGGACGGAGATTAAAGTACAAAGCCAGAAGTTGAGTGTAGACAATAGAAACTACATTTTTCCTATTACTTTGATTGCTCATTGTTGGAATATTCTCACGTACCAAATTGCAGAACTAGAATTAAAGGATTAAAATGAAGCAATATTGCAGAAATCCCTCTAACAACCTAAAGTACACAAGAAAATTTTGAAAATGCAGATGCCCTCAATCACATGTGTGTTAGTGGACTCGCCATGTCTTATAGTCCAGCCTAAACTATGTTAGCTACAAAAGAATTATGAGATCACTACAGGACCAGTGAGTGGTTCAAAATCCCCTGAGGGTTGAAGTCTTAGTGGACAGAGGTCATGCAATCCAGCATGTAACTTTGTTGGCTATGGAAAAAAACCTAGCCCGGGCTACACATTTGAACCATTCAGATCATCAACTAGCCATGGAACCAAGTTTCAAAAACACAAACATCTGTATTTGCCAGAAACTAATCATTTTAGCATAAGCTGTTCCAACCAGGTGACATAAATGGTTAATTTTTACTATAAATAAGGTATGTTGTTCCACCACTTTCCTATTAAAAGAAAATGATTCTGAAATCATATATTGGTCTCTCCCTATATTGATAGATATCAAAATCTAACTTTTTACCTTATTTCTTTATGCCAATTAACCATAGTCATGATTGGCATGCTGATATCACAGGTGGGATATCAGCGCAGACTGTCTAAACCACTGGACGCCACCTCCTTTACAGGCCTGAAAGAGTCTGATATTAAGTACGCGGTCACACAGTATATCAGAGCAATGGTACAATTGACGACATGCACGATGATTTAGTGGGCTAACATGTTCGTAGATTAGTACAATCTACCAGCTTGTTATTAAGCATCCAATCTGAATGATAGCAATACAATTATTAACACAATAGTATCCCTAAAAATATATTTGTGTACTAGAATTAAAAAGAAATGGATCAACTCATCAATAGAAGACACGCAGTATGGCTCAGCTGAATACAAAAGAGAGTAATATTTAAAGGTCAATACATCTCCTAAATGAGAAAATTTACCCTGAGAAGAGCTCAACCATTGCCCTGTAAATCACCCACTTTTTAGTGTACAACACATACACAGAGTTAGCTGATTATAGAAGTGTCCTTATAATTCTAGGGTTGAAGACTGAACTACATGTGAAAATGAACACCAATCCCATTGCACTTTGGCAGCTAGGCAAAGCCCTTTTACTATTTAATGAAACCAGTGGCCTTTCAATTGATTTACTTTACCAGTTTCAAATCTAATATTCGTTGCTTCAACCCCAGGAACCAAGGGTTGAACATGGTTGTTTAAGAGAGCATCATATTCATCTTGCATGCTACACACCACCTTGGAGAAAGAGTGGCAGAGGGATTCCGGTAATTGGTCAACACTCAGGGTACTGGATCATGCAGAGGAGAAAGGCAAGGTACACATTGACAGGTGACTAAGATGAGGCAGACAGAAGAAAGAATGGCCTAGAATGAACACATAAGGACTTCAACCAGGGATGTTGTTCTAGAGTGCATGTTTAGAGAAGATTCATAATTTCGTGAGTCTGGTCATAAATGGTAAATGTGTTAAAAGTGACTTCTATGTCAACAAAACTATGAAAAGGCCAACTTGGATACTTATAAGCCATTGTTCTAAAAATGATGAAACACCCATTTTTTTGATTTCTTATATCGGATACATCATCAATAAAGACAGCAGAATAATGATAATGAGAAACAAAACGATGAGGAAAAGGATCCTGCTTTGCTCTTCTTCTTTTTTGGATAAAAGAGATGGAGTTGACATTGTCTGCTGGTCTGGCAACGCTTGTAGACATAAGACCCAATACAAATATATAAAGAATCAGAAATAAGAGATGCGAAGTAAACGTATCTAAAGAATCAGAAATAAGAGATGAAAACTGAAGAGATTCAATAATCACTAAGATTGATGAGCTGCACAAGCATGCTAGGCAACAAAGCCGCAACTGAGGAAGATGCTGCAGGCAACAACTAGAGTAGGATCACAAGGACGAAATAACAAAGCCAAAAACATTGAGATCCCCTTTTTAAGAATACCTGAGAAACTTCTAAACTCACGTTTCACTGCCATATGAGATGAAAATCTCAAGAGCACAAAACAGTGGGGAGGACCTAGTAATACATCAAAAAGGGCTGACATTTCACTCCCATATGAGATGAAAGATCTCAAGAGCACAAAACAGTGGGGAGGGTCATATCCATTTCCACTGACATCGAAAAAGATGTGAATATCCATTTCCAATACATGTTGTTGACGACCATATGTAACCAGGCCAAATCATAATATCATATGAGAATAATATGCAGCACCAGTTCAAATCATGAGGACTAGAAATAGTTGCATAACAAGCATATATGGCTTATAGACCAGTTTGACCATTGATCCACTAAAGGGAAATATTACCAGAATATCAAACACTGAACATGAACAATAGGAGCAGAAGCGCACCTCTGGGGAGTGGGAACCACCAGGCACATAGCAATCAAAACCAATGGAAGTAGTATCCAGATGGTTTCCATGAATGTAGCCACAAAGTCACCATGACCGCATTTATAAAAAATAATAAAAAAAAGGCTATGACCGCCAATGAGAAACAACAATAGAACTAAACGTCTCTTAGAAGCCAAAGTGGAAGCCAGGGGAAGCAGTAGAGGGTCATGATCAGAGAGACGGAAAAAAATATTAAGTACGTGGTACTTCTTGAGAATGGAGCTTAGCTAAAATGATAAAGAAACAAAAGAGAATAGCACTGTTACGATGGATACTTCATATTGAGGAAGAAGAAATTGGTAACTGGTTTACAAAAGGAAATAACAGAGTTCCCTATGGAATTAAAACATAAGTAAGAAAAAAAAGAAAAGAAAAGAAAATAAGGGCAAAAGGAATCATCAAAGTAGCCCATTGGACTAGGACTATGCAAAAAGGAACTTGTGTTCCAGATCATCCAAAATGAGAGAAGGGAGAGAGGGGTGTTGAGAACTGTCCCCCCAGTGATCATGTATTAAAGAAAGGAATGGACCCTTTAATGCTGCTAATTCACTGGTACAGAAGTGTTATTTACTCAACAGGCTGTAGCCAAGGTCTTCTGAGCTGAACAATAGAGTTTGGGTATTTAAAGGGATAGGATTTGGAAGAAAGAACTTTATGGAATGATGTAAATTAGCAGGGTATTTGGGCATTAATCTTGTAACACAATTAGAACAATTTGACAATGCAGGGGTTACAAGTGGGGACATATATGAATGATGTAGAATTTCCAATAAATAAATTGAAGGTCTAATGATGATCCTATGTCAGTTTAGAAATCTAAATCAGCAATCAGGCCATTTTAGTTTTTTTAGCCATTCTTTCTGCAAGAAACACTAAAGAAATTTCATAAGAAAATGGTTTCTTCAGTTGTGATTAAATCACCACATATAGGTTTGGAAAAAGAAAGCTCCTTCCATATAAATTATTCAAGACCTCTCTTAATCAAACTCGAACTTCTTTAGTAGTAATTTCCACTCAACTAAGAGGCTTTTCAAGTCTAGTTTTACAATAATGCCTATCTAAATTTACAAAATGGGTAGCAAAAGTTAAATGAGAGGCACAATATCAGAATTTTCAAGGTATAGCTTCTACCCGCATAAATTGATGCAGGGAACAAGAAATTAAAGGGGAAATAAAAGTGAAGGCAAATGAAGTATTCATCATAAAACTTTCCCAGCTATGCTTCTCAACAGATATACTCATCTCAGCTCGAACAAATATGTTCAGAATTTTGAAGAACTCTACAACCTCGGTCACGTGGACACATATCAAACTATTAATTGGAGGTGCTAATCAGCTCCCATCGGTTAAGAAGTACAAAATACTCATTATTTTAACAGATGCACGAGTAAAAAAAAGGTCAAATACGCTAAACCAAACAATAGACCAATGGATTTTAAGAATCTGTTTCAATTTAATCCTGAACATCACTAAAGGATTTTGTTTCCAGCATCATCATCTCCATAATCAAATGACAATACTAATGCTAATTAAGGGAACTGACTAATTCTAATTAAGTGAATCAATTGTTAATAGAACATGAATTTTTTTTTAGTCATAATTCAATAACAGTTGGATTCATAACACAAAAAGGAAAGGTGTTTGAAGATTAGAACTACCTGGGAGAAGCTTGTCAAAGTTGAGCATATCCTCCAGAATCTGCTCACATTCCCCCATATCTTTGAGAAACCCTTTCTCAGTTGCCTCCTTGATCATCTCATCCCACTTGCGATCATCCATGTTTGAATACTCATCCGTCACCATTTTCTTCATCACGTAATCCTCCGCATTGGTCAAATTATCGATCTCTTCGTCTGTTTGATACATCTCCTCGAAGTCAGATTCAAATTCTTGGTCCTCCACGTCATCTAACGGCTTGAATCTGAGCTCATCCATCAACCTATCGTCAGTCTCCTCATGCTTCTTCAATAACCTCCTCGTAAGTACTGCTTCCATGATCCAAGGAAGCGCTTCGTCGTCTTCACCTTTGAAGTATTTCTCGATCCTTTCATTGAACTCTGCAATTCAAAAATCAAATTAAATTCAAGATTATATATATATATATATATATTTTGTAAAACTACAAAGCCTTTCGTTACCTTTGTTGCTGATGTCTTTGAGATCAATGGCGATATCTTTCTTTTGTGATTGAGTTTCAATGGTTTTGGGAACTGGATTAGGGTTTTCAGTAGATGAATCGTCTTCGGATGAGAAAAATCTGAGCTTCGAAAGAGTTGGAGTGAGAGAAAGAGGAGAGGAAATAGGGTTTGGTTTGGGAGAAGAAGAGGAGAGGAGATGGCGAGTGTAGAGAGGAGCGTACTTCAGCAGAGATCCTCTCATGGCTTAGGGTTTTAGAAGATCTCGACTTTGTGTGTGGACTGTGGAGTTACGAAGGTTTTGGTTGAAATGAGGAAGACAACAATATCGACGGCTCGATGCCTGAAAGGATTGAAGTGGGCCGGATCCTTCCGGCCCGATTAGGCCAGCCAGATATTTGAGCGGGCTTGGACTATATATTGGCCGGTTCGATTCAGAAGAAACAAGGGCAATTTTGTTAGGACCGGCTCGGATCTAACAGTTTGGGCCTTAAATGAGGCTAAGCCTAATATTTAGACTTAGCGATTGGACTGGCACAAGTTGTCATTGGTCCAACCCAATTCATTTGACCTGTTCCTCAACTAAGGGGACATTGCCGGCCCGACATTGAATGTCGTCGCGCGATATGATTCATAGGTTGTACCTGAGCTTTGCGACGCGCTGTATGGGCACAACACAGTCTAATTTGTTCCAATACAATGTAAGATAGATTCAAATATGGAAATAGGTTAGCTCAGTCGTATCATAGGTGGTGTGTCTCTTCGAGGTTGTAGTGCCCAAATTTAGGTACGGCACAGTACCTTTGTATCCACAACAAGATGATTGAAGAATGTCCGTCCATGTGCTTCATGCGTTTACATGAGCGTGCCAATACACATCACGTATCAAGACTTCTAGAAAATCTGATTGTATCAGGACAGATGGTGTGTACATACACACTGCAACCGGTGCTTCAAGCGTCTCGCTCCAGACGATGTGACCTAATCTACAGTTGATTCGCTTTTTCTTGCCTATTTTCAATGGGATCAAAGTTGTCTAGCGAGAGCACCGTGACGTGTTTCCATGACAACATGGCAACACATTTTGCAAACGATTCTTTATTTCAGTGTTTTAAAACCCAGCTCGGTCTGATCAGTTCAACCGGTACCCAATGCTATAATCGAGTTGGGTAGGCTTTTAACCCAATATGTTTCAATACCCGACATGACTCACTGGTTAAGCTAGTGATCCAATCAGGTTTGGGACAATATTAAAAATTCAGTTGGTCATTACATCATAAAAATTTTAGACTTTTAATCTAATATTTATGAACAAGTGTTGAGCTCTTGGTGTATGTTTGTGTATATATATATATTGTTTGAAATATTGATAACAAATGTATTATTCAAAAAATAGTATTTTTTTATATTATTATATTTAAATTATAATACATGACAGCACTTTAATAAGTCGATTTGGGCTCACCCATTGGTTCAGCCGGACTGACACTATCTTTATCGGGTTAGCACCCGAGCCGGACCCATTGCAAACTCGTCCCTTTTACGCGATTTCCTTTCCCTCAGTCGGACCCATTGAGCGGCGATTTATACAATGATGATGTCGGCAGAATTCCCGGTTTGATGAAAACGCGTTTTTATTCTGAAGACCTGATAAAGCTGCGTTTGGTCCTGCTTATATAAGTACTTATTTTAACTAATAAGACTTTTTACAATTAAAAGTGTGTTTGATAATACTTAATGGACAAGTGCTTACCCATAAGAACTAGAGAAAATCGACCATAAGAAAAAGTTGTTTAGAATAGTTTCTTTTATCACTTGAAGTTATTTTTAAACTTTAGTAATATTTTCATAGTACTTATTTTACTCTTAAATTTTCAAAAATACTTAAACAAATATTATTTTTAAATTTTAATAATATTTTTATAATACTTATTTTACTGTTAAACTTTTATATGCACTTAAATAAATTTATTACCAAACGCTATGCCTTTACGAGAACAGTTAATTGTTGCTGTGGATAAGTCCTCCTGTCGAGCCATGAGTGCTTATCCAAAGCACAAGCGGAACCAAACGCAGCCAAAGAAGTGGTTCAAGAGCTGTTTAAAAGGGTCCACGTCTCTTCTTTTATTTTCTGAGTCACGTCTTGAGAAGTGAGATTAGGTGGGTCCGGTCTAGTCTTATCCTGTCTACCTACCCTATTCCCTTTAAGCTATCTTTAACTTGCTGGGCACTAGGGGTGTCAACGGTTCGGTTTAGAGTTTAAATTTAAACCAAACTGATTTTGAAGTGAGCAATCTGAAAATCGAATCAAATTGAAATTCAAATAAAAAACCAAACCGAAAATCAAATCGAATTTTTTTGACTAAACCGTAATCCGAATCAAACCGGTTAGACCAAAAAAAAATATTACTTATTATTATTATTTTTTAAAAATTAATAATAAAAATAAAATTTAATATTTAAACAAGTTAGACCGAAGGAAAACCGATCCGGTTAACTTTCAGAGGTCAAACCAATATTGGTGGTCCACCTCTCACAATATCACTCCTATTTATAGCACATCAGTTGGGGATTAAATAATCCCCGACTGATGTGGGACAATATACAACAATAATGGGGCGCGTGCAGCATCCCCTGCGCGGGGCGTGCGCGGCAGCCCTTACGCGGGGAGTGCGCGGCAGCCCCTGTTACTTCGATTAGTTTATCGGTTTAGTTTGGTTTGATTATCAGTTTAGGTAAGTTCGATTATTTCGATTTGATTTTTGGTTTGATTTGGTTAAATAAAGGTCTAAACTATAAACCAAACTAAATTAATTCGATTTGGCATTTCTTAAACCATAACCAAACTGAAAATATAAATAATCGAACCAAACCAATGTTTTTCAATTCGATTTATTCGATCTGCGGTTTTAACGGAACCAATTGACACCCCTAGTAGGCACTAGGCAGACCTTAGGTTCCTACAATTAAGGCATTTGCGATTTTTTAAGGGCTATTTAATTCTTATTAACACAATCTAAAAAGAATGCGTTAAAGAGGAACTATTAATTGAACGAAAAAGCAGTTTTCCTTTCGTGATTAGTAAGTTCTTAAGAAACAAATGAAAAATCATTTTTTTTTTCCTGGTTAAGAGAATTAGATAAGAGTACGGAGAAAGTCAAAGAATCATTTTTGTGACTTTTGTCTGTCGAGTCGATGCGAAGGAATCGTCTTTTTCTTTAAATAGGGAAACGAGTCATCTTTTGGATGCATACCAAACAGTAATGACAAATCCAAAAAGAGTTCAGTCATTTTCAAGTTTCCAACATTAATAAGCCGGTTTTTAAAACATTTAAACCAAAAAAAAAGACGTTTTGGCAGTCAAAACTGTTTAATAATATAACGGAGAAAATGTGACAATTACCAAACATGAACTAAACCCTCCAATGCACCGACACCGTTTAACTCTGACTGTAACGTACGAGATATTATACGCGCGCGCCCGCACACGCATATATATATATATATATATATATATATATATAAAAAAGAGGGTTTGTTTACATTCATACTCTTATGTTATTGTATATTTACATTTATACCTTTTTATTTTTATCTTCTTCATTTATTATAACATTTGCGTTTGTACCCTTGACATTAAAATCTGAAAACTTCTGTCCTTTATTTCAATTGAATGGTCATAATAATTAGGGGTGTAATTCGGTCTGTTGGTTGGATTTAGTGGCTAAACCTAAACAAAACCATTATTGAATTAAATCGAAAACCGAACTAAACCGATTTATAAAAACAACAACTAAACCGAATTACAGTTAGCAAAACAAATCACAAAATTTATTTTTTCAGTTTTATTTGATAAAATTAATGTTATTTTATACAATAAATACACATGTGTATACATATAAATACACATACACACACACATATATATATAGAGGTCTAGTTCGGTTCAATTCGGTTTAAGGATATTTATTTTAGTTCGGTTAGGTTTAATCGAAGCTTTAACCGAAAATTGAACTGAGCTAATTTGATGTTTCGTTTGTCAAACCGAAATAAAAAAAAAAAAAAAAAAAATCGAACCAACTCAATTTTTTTAGTTTGATTTATTCAGTTTTTCGTTTAGACCGAACCAATTGACACCCTTAATAATAGCCTTTAGTTAAATATCTATTATTTTGCATTTATCTCCTTATATTATCATATTTTTATATTTATACTCTTCCATTTATCATAATTCTGCATTTGTACACACGATATTAAAAACGCACGATACACATTTTTTTTCGTAAAATGATTTAGACAACTTTATAAATAACTTTTTTATATTAAAATGTAATGAAAATGCAAACCCTCTCTCCTAAACTTCTCTATCATGTTGAGTTAAGGTGACCCGATTGCATTACATACAAGTATATAATGAAGTTTGTAATATATATATAAATCACATTATCCTTATCCCTTATATCTGGTATTGTTGATCTCCGAAAACGGTTAACAAAAAACAAGTTTAACAAAATGACAGGTGTCACGTTGTGAATGGTTAACTACATAGAGAATATCGGTTCGAAAGCTTGTTTCGTATTGGCCTAAACTTGACAGCCGTTCCAATACGAGGTTTCCGTATATTGCTAGGTCAAATCATCAACAGACTCAAGGAAGATATTTGAAAGTCCCAAGGAATGGATCCAGAAATGGCACATAGGCAGGGAAACTTCTAGGTCAGACACTTTGAATCTGTAATCCAGTCATCCTCATGCACAAAGTGTTTTTGTTTGAATGAGGATGAGGGCTTTTATAACCAAAGTTCTTAATCAAGGTGAAAGTGACAAGTGTCAATCATCGGGGGCCAGACACGATAGGATGATTCTACGTGTCCCGGTCCATACCTCGACTGTAACCTGTCGCTTTATACAAGTGTGCAAGTAATCTCTGTCTTGTGCTTAGTCCCTCTGAGGTGACATCGCCCATGCGGGTCTGGTTAAAATAGGATCAAATTGTCTTTATTCAATCTCGAGGTTAATGTCATTAAGTCTATCCTCAGATTTAGAATAAGATCAAAGATCAAATTGTCTCTATTCAATCTCGAGATTAGATCATAAAGTCTATTATTTGGATTTAAAATAGGATCAAATTGTCTTTATTCAATCTCGAGGTTTAGGTCATTAAGTCTATCCTCGGATTGCATATATCTTTTCATATTCGGATATTTGGAAAGCGGGAAAAGAGGTGAGTTCTTCTCGGGAGATGCCAGATGGCTTCATTTCATTGGTCCAATTTGAATTTTCAAATTGAGGGATCATCATTAGCTCCCTGCATTTAGAACGTATTGATGGGACATGTTGTAAGTGCAATTCGACAAGGCATTAAATGCGTTGGACAACCGTATCGTTGCCGGATCTTTGATTAGCCGTCAAACGGTTGCTTTTCAGAGCACGAAGCACGCCGTATTAAATGCTAGGGCTGATGTGTCTCTACGAGATTGAGTATCTGTAACAACCCGAATCACTTAAAAGAATATTTAAAAATTCTTTTTAATTATTTCTTTATTATATAAGTCGACATGCCAAGTCGATTTTCAATCCGAGTAAATCCGTCCATGTGATGCATGTTGTGTGGGTTGATTTCTATTATGGTCCTGGTGTGACGTATACTAGTGACCTCCAAATATTTGAACTAATGGCTGACTTGTAAATAAGGTTAGTAGTGGGGTGAAAGTTCGAATGGGTAGTTAGAACTAGTGGTTAGGATGAGAAGGAGAAAAGTGAGGAGGTTTAGATGGATGACAAGTGGCAAGGGAGAGAGATCTTCTCTTTGGAAAGCTTGTGAGGCAAGTTTCATTTTCCTTGGTGTTGAGAATTTGGCTTGGAGAGAAAGAAAGAAAGGAAAGAAGAAGGGTTGGATTTCTTGGCTTAGCATGGATTGAGGTAAGTATGGATTTTAGGTTTTAGATAGTTTTCTTCCCATTTTTCTAGAAAATCCATATGGTTCATGATAGATTTGAATGTGTATTAGTTATGTATTTTGATTTGTAGGATTTGTGTAAGATATGGTAAGTTTTAGTTGTGAGATTGAGATATGCTGAATGTGATTGTGTTAGAATAGAAATGGCCTTGAAAACACTCTCAAAATCCCTCCGTTTTTGCCATTTCGCGACGTTCGGCGACCCATAGGCGCGCTAAACGTTCGTCGAACACATTTTCTAGGGCTTCGCCGACGATGAACAGTACGCCGAACTCATCTTCGGTGCGCCGAAGCAAAATGCCACATTCTGTAAAGCGCGCCGAACAACAGAACAGTCCGCCGAGAGGCCACCGAACCTCTCTTCGACGCACTCCTTGGTGCGCCGAACACCTCGCCGAAGCAAAAGACCACTTTCTGTAATGTACGCCGAACTACAGGTGGGTTCGCAGAGAGCCCGCCGAAAACCATCTTCGGGGCGCGGAACAGGTCGCCGAAGTAGGGTTCCGGTGCGCCGAAGACTCTGCCGAAGCAGAATAGTATAATTTGATTATTAATGGTAATGTAGAAAGTGAATGGTAGTTATGGTATATGATTATGATACTAAATAGCATATTGTTACTTTTGTTGTGAACGAGAATGTACTTTATTTGATTCCAATTACATTGTGAGCCATGATGGGCAGTTCTTGAATATCACATATTGAGAACATCATATACATGATCCCTTTTACATCGAGAACGAAAATGAACTATGTTGAACTCACATATATAGTGAGAAGAATGATGAATTATATATTTGAGATGACATATATCAAGAACGGTGATGAATTACACTTGGACACATATGTATGGATAACTTAGATAATTT
>JAUPMG010000002.1:7542344-7571684 GCA_031762675.1 Pachysandra terminalis | reverse complement strand
ATACAATTGAGGAGATTAGGTCATGACTTCAAAAAGTTTGAAATCTTCAACCCAAGATGGCAACAAAGCTAATCTTAATGTTGATTGTTAAAGAAATATGCAAAATCAGTGATTAGGGAAGGAGTATAAAGATAGGGTGGGAATGCTTTTTCCCAAATTTGGCTCAACATAGCCCTTATTTATTTTTATTCCCTCTGTGTCGTGACTTGTCCCGATATATCGGCGCCATTCTAGCGAGATGGGGGAAAAAGTATTTATAACAACTTCTCCCCCCATGTCGTGTCGCCCAGTGCCCATAAAGCGACATGTCGCCGACATTTAGAACACTATTACAAGTTAATCAAACGACTACAACACCCTACAAAAATTTAGTTTCTTTGGGCAAAATTTTATTGAAGAGTCTCTACTTGCATGTATGAGAACATTACAAGCTCCTACTCAAACGGCTGTGGGGCCATTCTTTTAGTTCAGTTACTTTGTCAAAATTTTAATTGAAGAGTTTCTAAGAATCATCTAGATTTCATATATTATGTTATAATCGATTCAAGTTATTTTTTCGCTCATTCATGTCGTTACAATGTGATTTTTGCATGAAATCCTAGTTCAGTACCACTAAGTATTAAGAGGGTGATCAAAGCAAGTTACCTTTTGACTTCATTACGGATAGTGCTTTTCATATATTGGTTCACTTGTGTCAATTATCATGCAAAGAGTGTCATCCACTTATGTTATTAACCCCTTCTTTGGGTATGCAGTGGCTGGTCTTGCAAAGTTATGGCTCATTGTGTATTATTCTTTGATATTGGCTCGCTATTTAGCATGTTGAGAAAAATATTGGCATTTCCACGCCATTTCTACCGAAACTTCTGTTTAATCAATTCCATTTAACTCTTGGTATGGTTCTTGTAGGTGACTGTAAATTGTCATGTCTGGAATCTCTTTCTGTGGGTTCAAAATTTATGGTTGCGCTTTCATTAGCAGAATTGCCAGGAAAAGCTGGGCTTTTAGTCTTAGCAATGGGCGGTTTAGATAACAAGGTTCATCTTTATTGCGGGGAGAGAACAGGGAAGGTTTGTAATTTCACACGTGTCTTTTTCCCATATCCTCCTGCATATAATTTTTCTGGGGCTTTATTATAACTTTTCACAAATTTTTTTTATTGCTTTTGTGTCCAGTTTATTCGTTCTTGTGAATTGAAGGGGCATACAGACTGGATCCGAAGTTTGGACTTCTCATTACCTATCTGTACTAATGGTGAAATGGATAGCCTTCTCCTTGTAAGTTCATCTCAGGACAGAAACATTCGCATATGGAAGATGACGTTACATAGTTCTCCAGCTAATACTAAGGTACCCTACAGGATAGAAGAAATAGGTTTGGCATCTTATATTGAAGGTCCTGTTCTTGTAGCTGGATCATCCTCCTATCAGATTTCTCTTGAATCATTGCTTATCGGACATGAGGATTGGGTGTATTCAGTGGAGTGGCAACCTCCTTCAAGTGCATCTGAAGAGGGGAATACTTGTTATCAACCCCAAAGCATATTATCTGCTTCTATGGACAAGACAATGATGATATGGCAGCCTGAAAGGACTACTGGTATCTGGATGAATGTGGTTACTGTTGGGGAACTAAGCCACTGTGCTTTGGGGTTTTATGGTGGCCACTGGAGTCCGGGTGGAGATTCAATTCTAGCTCATGGATATGGTGGATCTTTTCATCTTTGGAAAAATGTTGGCGTTAGTGTGGATAATTGGCAGCCCCATAAAGTACCCTCTGGCCACTATGCAGCAGTCACAGATATTGCGTGGGCCAGATCTGGTGAATATATGCTGTCAGTCAGCCATGACCAGGTAATTTGTTTCCCATTTATAGGTCAGAGTTTCTCAAACTTGTTTGTCTTTTCTCTGTACAGTGTTCTTTGACTTTGGTGCTGAGTGGAGTTATGGAGTGACTTGTTTCTTTTGTGCTGCAGTTTGTGTGTGAAACTGAATGTTTTGGGTTTCCCAGATTTGGTGCCCAGGGAATGACCTGTAATTACATTTCAGATGCAGCAACTGTTAAGAGGAATTTTCACATGGTGTTGTAAACTGAGAATATTAAGGGAAACAAAAGATGGAAACGAAAAGGAAAGATATGGTAACTGTGGAATTGGTAAACATAAAATAATTTTAGTTCTTAATGAAAGATTAAGCAGAGTATGTTTTGAATATGTCATAAATTTATTTATATAGTGATATATTGATATGGTAATATGTATTTCTTACTTGGGGTACACATGATAAAAAATATATTAAGTATAGAGAGTTCTCTTCATAATGATGTGTTACTGTAGATGGTCTCTGAGGTGCATTAAATGGTATATATTAATGTCTATCTAAGTTTCTTTTCTAAGCAGTACACACAGAAGTTCTTGATTAGGCTTCCACACAATTGTTAAGTAATGATTGAAGAGTATTTTTGGATCTTGATCGAATTAGAATATGACCCATTTTGACCTACCTAGGGTGATGAAGTGATGAGAATTCAATGTTCAGTTTCTTCCTAAATCCTGTACCTCTATTTTTAAAACGTGGATCTTTAAGAGCTGATGTGGAAGATAATGGAAAAAAGAAGCAGCTACATGGGAAGTTTATAGAAGTCAACAGAAGTTATGTAAAACACGTCTATAGCAAATAATGGAATTCTTGGATGGAAATTTATGGACTAATAAAAATAAACTTTAATACAAAACTTGGACTCACTATAGATAAAAAAAGTTGTGAATGCATGTACTGTCATGCACGTCTAGAACTCCATAATCCATATAGATAGGACTTATCATCTGTGTTAATTAACACAACTACTAATTACTTGTGTGTTTAATTAACACAACTACTAATTACATTCCTTAGTTATTTCTTTTAAAATTTTAAACGGAAGTTCAGAACTTTGTATTCTTAAAAGGCGAAAGATTTTCATATGTCTCATCAGGTTTGGCTACTTGGTGATAGATGCATTTCTCTGTCAAGCGAAGCAATGATATGACCTAATAGGAAGACGCTCTAGATATACCACGTTAACAATTCTTTAACACATATAAGCCCCATTAATACATGTGCATTGGAATTTGTCAGGTGTAATAGCAGCTCCAAAGTCGGGGTACATCAAGCTAAACCTTGATGGGTGCTACTTAATGAGATATGTTTCTCTTGGAGATTGGTTAACACGATCAAGTTGAGCAAATCTATTGCTCAGTTGTTGAACACTTCTTTCCGCTGGGTTCATTTATTAAATATGATGTTGCGGATGAATTAGCAAAGAAGGCCGCTTTGAGGGAGTCTATGGGTTTTGGAATAGAGGAAATATTATGTCTCTTTGCAATTTGGAAGAGGAATTATTTATCCTAGGGGCTAGAATTACTCTGATACAAGCATCTTTGTCTAACATTTCGGTTTATTTCCTATCCATTTTTAGATGCCCAATGAAAGTTGTCAAAAGGATTGAAAGATTACAAAGGGACTTCTTGTGGGAAGGAGGTGGGGGAAAACAATCTTTTGGTTAGGTGGTAGATTGTGCAGGTCTAAATGAAATGGAGGTTTAAATCTTGGCAGCATTGCTGCTAGAAATCAGGCTTTGCTTGGAAAATGACTTTGGCAATTCTCTCAAGAACAAGATAGTTTGTGGTATAGAATGATTACTGTCAAGTATGGGAAGCATGATAATTTTTGGCACGTATTATCTAGATTGAAGTGTGCAGTGTCTGTACTTGGAAAGCTATTGGTGATTTAGCACCCTTGTTCTACCATTTGGTCCATTTCAGTTTTGGGTTAGGTTCCCATATATTTTTTTTGGTCTGATCTATGGTGGGGGGATTATTCTTTTGACTCTATGTTCCCTTGGCTGTATAGATTATTCACTTTTAGGAGGGCGAGAGTGGATCATGTCCTTTCCAGGTCCCCCGCTGGTTTAGTTTGAAATCTCGGGTTTAGGCGCATTCTCCATCCTGCGTAAATTCAGGAGTTCGCCCCACTTTCAGTCTTACTTCAAGATCTCGTCCTTGATACTTCTTCCTCGGATCGTCATATTTGGACCCCGGACCCCAGGAGGATTTCCTCGACTAGGTCTTTTTCTCAATCCTTTTCCATGATCACTCCATACAACCCCTTCATTTCTCTTTTCACAAAATTTGGAAACCTAGAGTTCCCCCCAAGATCAGAGCCTTTATTTGGTCTTTTGTGCTCAATTGCATCAACACTTATGATGTTCTTCAGCGTAGAAGGAGGTATCTTGCCATCTCCCCACAGGTTTGCGGGACGGGGAGTCAATGTACCATATTTTTATTCATGTGCTTTTGCTAGATAGGTTTGGCTATATTTTTTGCAGATGGCTGGCCAGTTTTGGGTATTACCGGGTGATCTACGCTCTATAATGGATCAGTGGATGTTCCCTATGCTGTGGAAACGAGGCATGCTATTATATAGAGCAGTTTTCTTTGCTGCCATTTGGTCCTCTATCTTGAGAGGAACAGGAATATCTTTCATGATGAGAGATCAGGGACACAGTCGATCATTGATTCTTCTATGGTTTTAGCAGCAGGGTGGGTGTGCACATGCAGAGTTTAAGGATATGGTCACTTTAGAGGTGATTAGGGAGTGAAGAGTGGTCATTCATTTGTATACAGAATCCTTTCAACAGCAGGTGAGCTGGTTGCCTCTTAGGGCGGGTATTGTCAAGCTGAACTTTAATGGGTGCCCTTTAGGGTACCCTAAACCATCTGGCATTGGTGGGATTTTTTGGGATTCTTCGGGTACTATATTGCATGCTTTCTCTGGCCCTATTGGGGAAGGGAACAATTAGAGCAGAGCTTCAGGCATTACTGGTGGGTTTGAAGGAACCGAAGGCACAAGGTCTTCAAGATTTTGAGATTGAGGTAGATTCTTCAGTGACTATTTCCTGGATGACAGCCAGACAAGCTATGTCCTGGCATTTATCTCATCTGGTTCATTTAGCTTGGATATTAACAGATGAGCTAAACATAGTGTTTACCCATGTGCCAAGAGGTGTCAACCATGCAGCGGACAGATCAGCGCATTCTGGAGTGGCTAGAGATGTGCTGCTTTGTGGGATTCCAGCAGATGATCTACTAGCTGATTAGATAGTTCTGGATCTCTTTTCTATTTTGTCTCTTTTTCTTTTATTTTCTAGTATTTTTGTTCCTCCTTTTGTTTTCGTCTTCTTTTTGTTTTTCTCTTTGCTTTTGGTTAGTCTTCTTGCTAGCCTTCATGTACTTTCTCTCATTTTTATAACATCTTAACTGTTATTCATAGAAAAAATAAAATAAATTATGACTCTTTGTGAGCAGTGATTTTTTCCTTTTTTCTGTTTCTTTTCCTTGTGTTGCTGTTTTGGGATTACTCTCATTCCTTGGTACATTCTTTGTATATTTCTCTCTTTCCATAGTAATAAGATCTCTTTGATATCAAATAAAAGAAGGTGAAAGGTATTCTGGTCTGCTTTGTGGTTTCAATGGCTGGTGTTACAAGAACTTTTTTGGCACATGGAAGAATGGTGTGACCAATCAACATCGTCCATCTAACAGGGAATCCTCTGGATCCGTCCATGTGGAAAATATTTCATCCATATAAGCCTCACCTGACATGTCTAGTAGGTTTTGTCATATTGGATAAGATGGGAATCCAAATCCAATGAAAAGTCAAAATTATCCCTAGTAAAAATAGTTTGTTAAGGTTAATGCAGGGTTAGTTTCAAAATTAAAATACATTTTTCAACATACTTCCCAAAAATACTCTTGGTACTGTATATAGTATAGATATATCATTTGGATAATATTGTTTTTTTTCCTTAATGATTTTTGGCTAATGCATTAGTTAGTCTATAGAAGAATATCTTTCTTACCGAACATTCTATCTTATTTTTTAATAGGTATTTTTATCAATTACATAGTACATGCAATGCATATTTAGTAGAGGTGAACAACTAAATTTGAGCACAATCAAAGTTTTTTCTTCATAAAATTTTGATAAAATGAAGTGGTTTTCTTCCTTTGGGATAAGGCATATGATGATGAGGTGGTTTTCTTCCTAATTAGTTAATCACTTTCTTGGATATCTCTCAATGAATTTCGTATTAGTTTTTCTCATCATACTTTCAAATACTTGACTACAAAAGTGTAAAAATGTAATAAGATTCACTGTTGTATGCATCTTTATTTTGGATTAAATTTATTACCGAGTTGCTAGGTATTCTCTGCACCCCTAGAAACTATTCTTGCTCCGCCCCTGGTCACATGTATCATTGGCTGTTCAATTTTTTTAATTTTCTTTAAGTTTTGAGTGGAAAAGACGTTCGTTTTAGATAGCCCTTTTTTCCATGTGAAAAGTTTCTTTGGTGCTGAGACTTGGTAGGTAGCTTGGAGTTGACTAAATGTCACGTAGAGAAGTGGAGTTCTCCGAATAAGCTTCCACATGTGAGTTAAGTGTCTGAACAGGCTGCTCTCTCTGGAGCAGTATCACTAGTGTATGCATCTTTATTTTGGATTAAATTTATTACTTAGTTGCTAGGTATACTCTGCACCCCCTGAAACTTTTCTTGCTCTGCCCCTGGTCACATGTATCATTGGCTGTTCAATTTTTTTAATTTTTTTTAAGTTTGAGTGGAAAAAGACGTTCGTTTTAGATAGCCCTTTTTTCCATGTGAAAAGTTTCTTTGGTGCTGAGACTTATTAGGTGACCTGGAGTTCACTAAATGTCACGTAGAGAAGTTGAGTTCTCCAAATAAGCTTCCACATGTGAGTTAAGTGTCTGAACAGGCTTCTATCTCTGGAGCAGTGTAACAGAGAATCAGGATCGGGAATCATAAAAGAATAGTGGCCCACAAAATCTTTTCATATTTTTTGAGTTCTGGAGAAAGATGTCTTAGAGGATGCTTTTTTGCTCTATGGAAAATACCTTTGGGGTTGAAATTTAGTATGGGAAGGGGGGCCATGTGGAAGTATATATGGACAAGTGGGTTGCCAATCCATTCACCATGTTGTGAAATTTGTTTCTCACCAGCATTCTAACACCAGTCTGCATCACCACTCTACCGGGCCTTTTCCTAAACAAATTCTAAAATAAGAAAATTATAGTAGAATACATTAAATACACATTTCTTTATTGCTATGTGTGTCATTGAAGTGGTCTACTTTTGAAAAATTTTATGTATATAAAATTAAAATTATAGCATAATAAATACTTGTTTCAGTTACTTGCCAGATCTATATGTTTGATTCACAAAATGTGTTAATTTACAACTAAGTTAATTCACATGTCAATATAAAGTTTTCACTTAAGTACCAAATTTTTTAACTATAAATAATTTTCAATATGGATCATCCTAAAAAGGGTTTTGTTCTTCAATGTGTTAATCAAAGTATGAATTTTTTTTTTTTTTTTTTTCATTTGATTGGTTTAGATGGAGTAATCTGCTTCAACAGCCAACTTGAAAAATTGACTAGAATCAGTCATTGAGATTCTAAGAGGAATATTTCGATGAGACTTGCACCAAAGTCTCACATTTTTCTTTTTCAGATCGAGAACGTCACATTTTGATCAAAGTCAACTTAAGTCTTAAGTGAACTAAACTTTGGGTTTGGTGTCTGGAAGTGGAATTGTTCGACCAAGGAGAAACTTTAGAATCATGCATTCTAATGAGTTATTCAGATCGATAGTAAAATATTAATTGAAATGATTTTGTTTTTAATTCACAGAGGCATTTGTAGGCAACACATGAAAAATAAAATGATACCTATGGCAACTTTGGAGGAAAGCGCCGATAAAACAAAAATCTTTTTTGACATCCAAAGTTGGGGGAGCGATTCCTATTTAGTTAAGATGCATTGTGTTCTAATGTGGATGTTTACGCAATTCAGTACGTACATTTTTGAGTTTGTTCTCACATTCTATGGTCCTTTATTGTTTCCATAATCTTATAAACATGCAGACAACTCGTATATTTGCTCCATGGAAAGTTGAAGCATGTCCAAGCGATGGGTATTCTTGGCATGAAATTGCTCGTCCTCAAGTTCATGGTCATGATATTAACTGTGTGACAATCATCCAAGGAAAGGGGAACCACCATTTTGTTAGTGGAGCTGATGAAAAAGTTGCAAGGGTGTTCGAAGCACCTCTATCATTTTTGAAGACACTAAATTATGCCACTTTGCAGAAATCTAGTTTTTCTGAAGATCTTCAAGAAGGCATTCAGATTTTGGGTGCAAATATGTCTGCTCTTGGGCTGTCACAGAAACCTATTTTTGTCCATGGTGAGGCTCTCTCTCTCTATATATATATATAAATGTGTGTGTGTGTAACATGCATATACATACATACTTATATGCATGCATGCTGGAGTGGAGCCAGGATTCTATTTGGGGGGGTGGGGGGGGTGGGGGGAAAGATTTGATTTGCATATATTAATTTTATTATTCAAGTTCAATTCGGTTTGATTTGGTTTAATTGAAGGCTTAACCGGGGAAAAAAAACGGATTTTTTTTTATTTAGACCAAACCAATTGACGTCTCAAAAATTGATAATACAATGTCTCATTATAGGCGAAGGAAGCACAAACGGACAAACCATCTTTGTTGGCATGCCTTTTCATTAAGACATTTAGCATCCAAAAAACAATGACCAATCACCAAGTATTCCAACTTTTCTAGTTTGCAAACTTTTCCGTACGTTTCTTTTCCAATATGAATGCAGAAGCTTAATTCGATTACTAGAAAATAAGAAAACTCTGAGAATAAATTACCGAAATTGAAATGATATAAACTGCTGACTAAGCAATTAATCATGAAAGATTGAACTTATCCTATCGAATACCTAATGGCAACATTGAGAACAGAAAGTAGAAGACAAATATATGAAATCTTTTTGAATTTAAACCCTAAATTTAGAATATCAAAAGAAAATGCCTCTCAACAGATCTCAGATTGAAGGGTGAGGAATTGCTAGCAAGTAGCAAGTCAAGTAGAAAAACCCATCAATCGCTTTGATGATTGGTCCCGCACCAAGTCGTCGTCGCCGAGTTGAGGAGTTGTCGGAGTTGTCGTGAGTCTTGTGACTGGGTTTAGGAGAGACTAAAGAGTCGAATTGTTTAAAAGGGTAAAAACTCTCTAAGCAGAAGACTTACTTGTATATAAAGGTTTTAAGGGCAATAAAAAATTCTAGGGGGGCAAAAGAAATTTAGCAGGGGACAATTTGTAATCTATTATAAAAATAATAGATTGAATTCAAATTTAAAAAAAAAAATTAAAGACTAATATATAAAGAAGGTTTTAGGGGCAAGAAAAAAATTATAGGGGGGGCAAAAAAAATTTTGAGAGGGGCAATTTGTAATCTATTATAAAAAAATAGATTAAATTGAAATTTGTAAAAAATTTGAAGGGGGGCAATTGCCCCCTCTCGCCCCAATGTGGCTCCGCCCCTGCATGTATGTACACACACAAGATGTTTTTATTGGAAATAAGTAAAATATGATGCTCGACTCTGTTACACCTTGGATATACCTTTCTTGCTGTGGACGTGATTATATGAATTGTGTTTCCATTTGCTAGAATCCTTGGGTTTTATCAACATGTCCTATGTATTTTTGTACATGTTTACTATTTTTAAGACATGGTCTTAGAGTTTGATACCTGTGTTGGAATGCTATGTACTTATGCTTTTGTATCTGAACCTGAGTCTCAAAACCTTACTATCATCGTGATTGAGAACAATAGTCACTTCTTGGAAACATGAAGGTAGTGGTTGCCAGTTATTTTTCACCATTTTAGCATAAATTTATGGTGCCGAAGCTTGATGCTTTCTAATGCACCGTCATGTTTGTATTGTGAATCAAACATGACTTGTTACCTATGGAATTATATATTCTGATGTAGTTGTTCCTGATGGTTTTTAAATTGCATTTTTCCGATTTTTTGTTGTGATATATCAACCTCATATTCTTGCTAGTTTTTTCTGTCAGCAATACTGTTCTTATACTACTTGTTGTTTTATGAAGATCTGAGTTACTTAGGTTCTTCGTAGATACTATTCTGTTTGGTAAATTAAGATGATTGAACAGTTTAATTGTGGATGCAGCTGCAAATGAGACCCGGGGTAGAAACTGTAATGATGCTTTAGACACCCTAGAAACTATTCCAGATGCAGTTCCGACAGTGCTGACTAAGCCTCCAATTGAAGAACAACTCGCATGGCATACTCTCTGGCCGGAGTCACACAAACTCTATGGTCATGGTAATGAGCTTTTTGCTTTATGCTGTGGCCACCAAGGGAAGCTTGTTGCTTCATCTTGTAAGGTACAGAATTTCATAGGTTATTGTACCGTTTCTATATTTTGAAATGCAGATGGCATAACATTGTCATAGTTGGAGATATTGCACCAATGTAGTTCTTTGTAGAATAAGTCTCAGAAAGTAAACTTGAGTTTGCTTTCGATCTAGCTAAGTTAACATTATAAAAGTCCTTGGGGATGCAAAGGGGTTTAAATATGCAAACTGCTTGTCCAAATTGTACTTCCTATTATAAAACATTTCTTCATCACATGGAAATCTGCTCTAAAGTAACATATTTTCTCATAAAGCTAGTACCTGATGCAAGTATTCTCCAGTAGCTGTAATTTGTTTGCTTCTTTCATATCTTATGATTTCTCCATATTTTGTTTAATGCAGTTATCATAAACTGTTATGATTTGTCACAAGAATATGTCATAGTAATATAGGCGTTTATCTTCATTAATTTCTTTTAATATTGTATTTGGACCAATGAACTCATATCCCTTAAATTCTTGATACTAATTAACCATAATTCCTATAGTGCTTGGACTAATTTATTAATATGAGATATTATCCACACAAAGACACATTTGCACGATTGCATACATGTGGACAATGTTGATGAAGGGGCCGGAGTACTTCATACCATGATTACTTTTATTAATTCTGGTGCTGCATCCATGATTGATCATTCACTATTAACTCCAAATTCATGTTCTATGCATGTTGTAATGAGTTCATAAAGTCCACACTCATCTTGTAGGCCCAATCGGCTTCAGTTGCTGAAATATGGCTTTGGCAAGTGGGATCATGGAAGGCAGTTGGTCGTTTGCATTCTCACAACCTAACAGTGACACAAATGGAATTCTCTCACGATGACTCTTTCCTTTTGGCTGTGTCAAGGGATCGCCACTTCTCAGTGTTCTCGATCAAAAGCACAGGTATGTTAAACTAACCCTGCTAACAATGCCCTTTATCTGGTTGGTTGCTGTCTGGTTAGTGTAGTACATTTTGAATTCTGTGGTGGTGCCCATGAAGGTTTTTCCAATTGCTAAATTGAGGGAATCTTTGAAGGAATTCACAAAATAACTGTGTCATCTTCCATGTTTAAAGAAAATCTTTTTTTTTTTAAAGAAAATCTTTCAGAAGTTGCAACAAAAATCCAATATTCTTGAGAAAAAAAAAATTGTTGATTTAAATTCACGAACCGGGTAGCCCATTCGGTAAGATTGTTGTAACAGGTCATAACAGCCAATTTCCTGGTACAACCAAAGGATTCACCTGTTCTGCACCTCACAAAACTGACCCACCCCTAAGTTGATCCTGTTAATAAAAAATATATAATTCAACAGCTGCTATGAAAGTGTATTGAGCTGCTATTACAAGGGGTCTTGCCACGTGACTAATCAAGAGGGTCCCTTATCAAAAGCATGGCCTAGAATGTACCGATCACTTGAGCCATCCATATGGCCAAAAAAAATAAAAAATGCTCGTGACGAGAATCATATCCTGTGTGAACAGGCTTCCTTTGGCCTTGAATTTATGACGAGTATGTTTCGGGTTTTTGTTGGTCCTCCCCTATAGTCAACATAGTGATTTTCCTTTTTCCTTTTGATGCCTGATCGGAGGTTTCAATTATATCAAGCACTTATTTCATCTCTGTTTCTGAAATTTTAGGCACAGATGAAGTCAGCTTCCAACTTATTGCAAGGCAGGAAGCACACAAAAGAATAATATGGGCATGTGCATGGAATCCATTTGGTCATGAATTTGTGACGGGTTCAAGGGACAGGACTATGAAGATCTGGGTTGTAGAAAAGGCATCTTCAGTTAGGCACCTTTTAACTTTGCCACAGTTTGGCAGTAGTGTCACTGCCCTGTCTTGGGTTGGTTGTGATCATCAAAGCAACGGTGGTTTTCTTGCAATTGGAATGGAAAGTGGACTCATCGAACTGTGGAACCTTTCTGGCAGACCAACTGAAAATGTGCCGGGTATGAGCGCTGTTCGTGCTGTACGGTTTGATCCTTTCATGTGCCATGTTTCTACAGTGCAACGTTTAACATGGAGAAACTCCGAGAAGAGTGGGGACTGCAGGACCATGCAGCTAGCTTCTTGTGGAGCTGATCATTGTGTGAGAGTGTTCGACATAGTTATTACTTGAAATATAATCACTGGATCTTGTATTTATATAAATGAATTTTGTAACTGTTACCAATTAAATACGGTGCATGAAATTTTCTCATACAAGATAAGTCGGTCAATTACCAATCAGATATTCCTATCAAGATATTGATCATAAGTTTTGCTTTATTACAAATTGAAGGGAAAGCTCTATTGTTAAAACCTGAGAAATTTTTCAATGTGGTCATATTCTGAGTTTCTATAGTTGTCTTGAGTGATTACAACATGAATTATAGAACAGTATCTGTTGCAAATCTAATTTCCGGGAGAGTGTACAAAATTTGCATATTGACTGAAGTCAAAGTAGGAAAAAAAAAATGCAGTACAAGGCTGGTGTCATTAATAAACTTGTATGCTCCATGTAATCTGCACAACTTCAACATCATTTTACCTTGACAGTTAACTTGACAAATGAAAGATTATGTTGAGCAATCTCAGCAGCGGCATCAGGCCGTGCAGCTTTCACAGCCTTGTCACACATCTCTGCCATCAGACTCGCATCCCCTGTCCAATATACACACGTTATGATGGATGTTAATTTTCATTTATCATTTTACAGTAAATAAAGGTTACTGACTTGGATGCCATAAACTTTGCCAAATAGGAGACCAAAACAAAGTGACTTCTGCACAATTTTTTTTTTTTTTTTTTTTTTTAACTTTTTCCAAAACGCTTTCATGTTGATCCATTTATCAATTTGTAGTGCCAAATTACTAGCCCAATTAAAAGGTTCATCTATCCTAGTGTAGTTGTTTTTTGGGGGGTTGTTGAATACAAACATAACTTATTAGATTAAGAATGCAAAGAAATGCTGCCACTGGTGGGAAAGTGGGACAACTTAGGCTTTCAAAGACGGTTTTCTTAAGTTACCAAATTCTCAACATCGAACAGAAATCCGGAAGTCAAGATTTTCCATTAAAAATTTAAGATCTAAATTATTTTATTTTGTATTGAAAGAAAAAAAGGGTGTAGGCAGGTGAGACACCATTTTAGAAATCTTAGTGTGAAGTTATTTTGACTAGTGACGGATGACTAAATGAGGTCATTTGATTGGTTTGTTTCTCTATATGAACTCTCTCCACACCCAATGTTTCAGTCCTAAATATATCCATATCAAAATCAAAATAATGAAAAAGGGATTTTGAATCTTCAGCACAATCTGTATATCAAGAACAGATCAAAAATTAAATTAAATAGGGGTTTTTAGGAAGACATTCTTATTTATCTTTCTTGCTTAACAATTTGATCTACTATAGCTTTCTATAAAAAGTGTTGGGAAGTGGTGAAGGAGGATGTTATGAAGGTTCTATTAGAGTTTTGACAAGGGCAGCTTTGAAAGATGTGTGAATGAGACTCTCCTTGGTTCTCATTCCAAAGCGAGAGGGTGCATCGGATATTAAAGATTTCTTCCCAATTAGCTTAGTGGAAAGTCTTAACAAGATAATTGCAAAAGTGCTGGAAAATAAACTAAAAAGGATAATGGAGAGAGTGATATCAAACACTCAAAGTGCATTTGTAGAGGGTGGCAAATATTGGACGGAATATTTATAGCTCATGAATACATTGATTCATTTTTTTTTGGGATCAGTAATGAGGAAAAATAGTACAAACGAGGGAGAGAAATACAAAGGCTACATAGAACCCCGAGATTCTATGGAGCCCAAAAAAACAAAAAGCACCCACAAGACTATCCCATCAGTGTATACAATGTCGGTGATATGTCGCCTATGTTGGGTGACATGTCGCCAATTCCGAGGTGGGCAACATGAAATCAGGGTGCAAATTGCTTTACCTTGATTTCGGCGACATGGGAGAAAAATTTCAATTTTTTTTTATATTTCCCCCATGTCTCTCGACATAGGTGACACATCGGGGACATGGGAGAAATTTTTCAATTTTTTTTGAAAATTAAAAAAAATGTTAGACATACTTTTTGCATTTTTTTGATGTATTATGATGTATTTAGATACTACTTAGGGTTGTTTAAAACTTGGAGGGGGGGGGGGGAACACAAAAAATCTCACATTTCCCAAGATTTCTCCATCATTTCCCCCATATTTCCCTTTTCCTCCTCATAGATATGGCATTCGATTTCTAGTTTTATATATCTTTTAATTGACTTACATTCACTTTTAGTTTGGCTTAATTAGATGTAGCATCTTTTTTTTACAACTCACAGACCCGACAGTGTATAAGTTAATTCCCAAGTAATGACTTTTAATGTGTAGGCATTTTTTTTTTTTTTGTATTTTTTGATGTATTTGGATGCATTTAGATCTTAATTAGACATATTTAAAGTTTGGGACAAAAATCCATCAAAAAATCCATGGTTTCCCCTTTTTTACACCATGTCGCCGACATGTCGTCAATGTTACCTGGCGACATACCAGGCGACATCGACATGGCGAACCTTGTATCCCATAAGCCATTCCACTAGTGGAATACCAATAAAGATCTCCAAACTCCTTAAGCCTCTTCTAGCCAATGGAATTTGTGGTACTATTAGCAGAACGAAGGACATGGTGGAACGAGATGTGCCCCATCCAAAATGATAGACCTAGCTAGAGAAATGAAATGATGAAGGAGCCAAGGGCCGGGATTGGAACCAGACATCCATGATATAATCGTTGAGGAGTTTCCTTCCATTAACACATCCGAAAGATCCAGAGAGCGTAATTCTTGTAATCCACACAGAACTGCCAATAACTCTGCTCTAAGCGTATCCCCCTAACCTATAGGACCACAAAAAAGCCAGTACAATCTACCCCTGAATCACTGAAAACACCCCTACCCCAGAGGGCCCAGGGTTCCTAAGAGAACACCCATCAAAATTGAACTTCAAGAAATCTTGGGAAGGTGAACCTCATGCTACTATCGGCCTCAGAGAAGTATAAGATGAACATATCAAAGCCAACCATCCTCTAATAATATCGGATACAGATAAACCCCTGAAGAGGCTATTGCCCTTTTCCCAGAAAGCAACTGAGACAAGGATCAAATCGGACACATCACTCACTCGAGTCAATTCCCTAAAATTTCGTCTGTTATGCTTCTTCCAAACATGCCACAAAATTGCATGGAAAAGCAACATGTACAATATCTAGCCCCTTTGCTCTAATCCTAACAACCTCCACTGCTGTAACAAATCACACCCCACTAGGCATCACCCAAAAAACATCCACTAATTTCATGAAAGACTGCCAAATCCTGGATACAAAACTGCAATGCATAAAAATGTGATCCACTAACTCCCCATCACATCTACATAGTGGAAACCAAAAAGGCGAAATAGCAATGTACCTCCTCCTCTGAAGCATGTCAGCGGAATTTATTCGAGAGAGAAGAGAAGTCCACACAAATGCTTTGATCCTAGGAGGAAACACTGATCTCCATAAAGAGCAAGAAAAGAAAGGTATTGGGAGTTGGGAAAAACATGAAGAGGGCACTGGTTTGTAAGGTGGATATGGAAAAGGCTTACGACCATGTGGTTGGGATTTCTTATCCTATGTCATGAGAAGGATGGATTTTGGAGAGAAGCAGGCCAAATGGATCAATTTCTGTATCTCGACAATTTCAACATTAGTCTTGATGAATGGGACCACCGTGGATTTTTTCAAGACATTCAAAGGTCTTAGACAAGGAGACCCACTCTCCCCCTTTTACTTTATCATGGTGGTTGAGTGTTTAGGCAAAATGGAAGACCTTGGTTTGATTCAAGGAGTGAAGGTGAAGGAGTCGGCTTCTAGCATTACTCATCTTCAATTTGCTGATGAAACGTTGATTTCTGCAGGGATAAGCAATCAGATTTGAAGGCTTTGAGATGCATACTATTGCGCTTTGAAGCGGTATAGATATTAAACATCAATTCGACAAAATAAGAAATGCTGAGGGTCGAAAATATATGTAATCTGAATCAGTTGGGGAAATGGTTGGGTTGCAAGATGAAATTTCCCTACAAATTACTTGGCTCTACCTTTTGGGGCTTCTTACAAGGCCAAAAGAGCGTGAAACAATGTGATAGAAGGTCGGAAAGAAAGTTTTATTTAGAGCTCCTTGGCAAATTTACCAACGTATTAAAGACCTATTTTGAAGATTCCAACAGCAGTGGCAAAGAGTTTAGAGAAGCTTCAAAGGAAACGAGGAGATGCATAAATTCCGTTCAGTGAAGTGGTTTCAATTGTGTTTGAAAATGAAGACGGGGTTTGGGATTGAGAAGTCTAACTAAGTTCAATGTGGCTCTCCTAGCTAAATGGTTGTGGAGGTTTGGGGAGGAGGGTAGTTTGTGGAGAGAATTGGTGAGTGTAAAACATGGGGTAGAGGAAGGAGGATGGATTACTAAGAAGTGTAGGTCATCTAATGGGGTGGGAGTTTGGAAAGCCATTTGTTCTTTGGAGGCGTTTAACAAAGGTGTGAGGTCTAGAGTGGGAGAGGGAGACAGAATAAAGTTTTGGAAGGATGTTTGGTGTGGAGAAGAACCTATTATACAAGTGTTCCCATGGGTGGCAGCTATTGCAACCAATTTGGATGCTTAGGTGAAGGACCATTTACTAAAAGAAAGCCCAGGATCGAATGGAATCTTAAGTTAAGAAGGAATGCCTTTGATTGGTAAGTGGCAAATCTGATGGAGGCAGTATACAAGACAAAGGAAAGAGAGGGAGGCGATCTAAGGGTGTGGAGAATGGTAGATGGAGCATTTTCAGTTAAATTCATGTATCACTCTTTGTCGGGGAAAATGATAGGAGGGGCCTAGGAAGTTAATTTGAAACTCAGGAATTCCATCTAAGGTATCAATCTTCTTGTGGTCAGCAGCGTCGAACAGAATTCTCATGAGCGATAATCTCAAAATGAGAGGGTGGTCAATGACCTCTTGGTGCTGCCTTTGCAAAAAGGATGATGACACTGTTTCACACTTCATCACTATGAGGTGAGGTGACTAGGATGATTTGGAATTCTTTTATTGAAAGATTCAACTTGGATTGGGTTGCACACCACCAGTTCAAGTTGGTAATAAACAGTTGGGGTTGGAGGAAGAAAAAGAGGGGAAGGAGAAGAAGCTGCATTTTGTTGAATTTATGTCCGGCAGCAATTACATGGACTGTTTGGTGTAAGAGAACCCAGAGGATATTTGAAGGACATGAAAAGGAAATTCAAAAGTTGATTGATAATACTCTATCATTACCCTTTTCTTGGGCATCTCGTTATACAGAATTTAGGGGGCTTAATTATACTGATTTTGACTGGAAATGGGGAATGAAATGGGATACTCATAGCTATTTGTAAGACTACTACCTTGTTTTGGGTTTAACACTAGCATATCATAATACTAACTGTACAGTTTCTAGGCTTTAGGGACATATTAATACATAGCCACATTTACTGATAAAATGAAATTTTAATATAATAAGATTTTAAATTTTCCATAACTATCTAAGAGCAGCATTGCACGTGTCACCCGTATGTGTGTGTGTCAGTGTAAATTGAAACCTTGGTTTCTCTCTCCGTAATGACATGGAGATCTGTCGATCTGTGATATTTCATCCGTGGATCTCTGTACTTCTGGTTTTCATCCACAGAGATTGCTTCTATCTCTTTGGAGTTGCTCCCGAGGATTTCCAGAAGGAACAAAAGAAGTAGCGTTGATCCCGAGGATTTCCAGAAAGAACAAAAGACGTAGCCTAAAGTGGACAAAGGCCGAAGGATATACAGTGAACCAACACTGCAGCCGAACAAAAGACTGCTTACTGCACCCAAGCATCACTATTATCATTTACAAATTGAAAAAGTTGTACATTCCTAAAAACTGGAAGAATATAAGCCCAGTGAAAAAGCTGTACATCACTATTATTAGTGGAGAACGTGCTTCATATCGTCCTTAGCATCGCTCGGCCCTTTTCACCTGTCACAGTCCCTCTTCAAGACACAGTCGAGAAGATCTTGGACGAGGACATTCGAGCTCGCATAAAATTATTTGGGAGAGGCGAGCTTTCAAATGGAGAGGCAACTAACTGCTATATGTGGGACGTAAATCGTTCGAGTTCAAGCTTGATCTGAGCCAAACCAATACCTAAGCATCGTAGAGAGATCTCAAGGCTTCTCGAATGAAGTATGTATGGGAGAAATACAGTGGTTAATGGGAGGACTGAGAGATGTTTTAAAGAGCTGTGAAAGGGATAGTTTCTTCCGGAGATGGCGATCTGGAGAAAGGGCCCTTATGCTAAGTAAAGGAAGGAATATAAGGGGAAACTTTTTTTTGCTATCACTGCAGTCGGGTGGAGGCCGTCGGAAAATGGTCATCTTCCTGACGGAAGAGCAAGGCTTGGGGGTGGAAGAAGGTATACTAGGGCTTCGTCCTTGCGATAGAAGCTCCCTGGCTGTTTCCCCATCAAGAACAGGCCAATCGATTACTGGAATCTTCCTGAGAGTCATCGGTGGATACAATCTGTTCAAATGGCCGGCGAATACCTCTTGGAGATTAATATGTGATTCGCATTACAATAGAATAAAGCGTGTGTATGTGTGTGTGTGGGATGGGGGGGTCATATACGGACAGCTACGAGTTCTTGAAGCTCTCTGTCTGATAGAGGAAGTGGTTGGGGAGATACCACATGGTATGAAGTTGGTAGAATGGGTGAAATTCGCATTGAACATTTCTCATGGTCTGAAAGTAAGGCGATTACCCCATCGTACATACCTGTATTATCTGCCCCCAGAAGAAGCGGTCTCAAGGGTAGTGAACACAAGTATGTGGAGGGCGTGGCGAGGCAAATCTGTTTCTTTCAAGATGGGAGTCAAAGTTTGGAACTCAGTCACTGGAAGAGAGGAGAAACGATATGGGTAAGAGTGTGGGAGTACCACTAAATCTGTGGTGCAAATTATTTTAGGAACCTGGAGAGTTTTGTGGGGGCCTTATTCAGACGAACCATGAATCATTGTTGGGTGATGATTTACAGTGGATCCGGTTGCCTGTGAAAAGGTCGATGAGTGAGGTTTGGCCAAACACTGAGGATGGAATGGAGGACGAGAGTATTGCGTGTTCGTTGTGGTGGAAGAGTTCACCCATTCAACAGGTATTGAGACAAACCAATGGTCAGGAACAACAAGCTCGAATCAATGGGGATGAGCCATAGCAGGGGATGTGGTTATCAGGTCTAACTCAGGACGGAACCTAGAAAGTTCTTTAGAGTATAGTTCCTATCCCATGGGTTTAGTGGGTAGGCCCATCTACAAAGGAAGCCGCTCGCACCGAAGTCCAGAGATTGATGTTTTAAGAAGACACAATTATACGTCTATTGCAAAAGGAAGCAGAGTCCTTATCAGGTAGGAGAAGATGGTTCATTCTTATAAGACCTCTACGGAGATAGAGAAGATAGCACACCGGAGAAAATACCGGTTGGCTTCAACGGCAAGAGGGAACTTCTTATGGGTCATAAATGTTGTGGTGACTTACCACAGTCAGACCTTAGTATGGAGGTGGTGCTAATGCCGGAAATGGGGGTTTTCAACGAAGAACACTGCAGCAAGCATTCATTGACGGGTCAATCTCAGGTTAGTAATGATGCAAATTTGATTTGTAAATCAAATGAAATCATTTCTTCTACCGCTTCGGTGGTCGTGGCGGGTGAAATGTCAAGATCAGGTCGGTTGGGCCAATGATGTAGGAGTTAGAGGGCTCAAGTACGCTAGGGCAGGAGGGAGAAGGGGAGATTTATTCAGGTGTGGGTGTTACAGAAAAATGGGCGGGTAGTGAGTCAAATTTGGAAAATGGTAACAGGGGTATTTATCAATCAGGATAGAGGAACAATGGTGGTAGCACAGGAGGATGAAGGAGAGTTGGTATCACCCCTGAATGTCATAGATCCGAAGGAGCACGTTTCCCATTGGAAGGCTAAGAAAGACAGGCCAGAAGAGGTTAGCAGGAACAAAAACAAGGTTTTGGATGAGGAATTCATGAATATATCAGGGAAGGATGTGTCTGATTGGGTACTATGTAAAATAACGGATTTCAACAAATTTATAGGAGTGTCCTACAATGGATTCGAAGAGGAGGTTAAGGCACTATGTTACGTACCTAATCATTGTTCAAAAAGCCCCAAGACTGATGGAAATTTATTTGGTTAAGCCCTTAACATTTAGGATAGTAACAACCACCACGCTTCGGTAGCCGACGTCCACGGCGGCTCACTCTGGCGTACTCTATCAACACTGACCCGATGGTAGCCTTTTCTCTTTGGCGGCTCCCCCCACCTATCAATATTCAACGACTTAGTAACATGCCCATACATAATACCAAGGCATTTTAATCCAATTTATTATTGCCCTTTCAGTGACTCGAACCTGTGATGTGGTGCCAGCTCTCTCTCTCTCTCTCTCTCTCTCTCTCTCTCTCTCTCTTTTTTGTTCCAAAGGCTTTGATTTAATTATTGGCGTCTCTCCACCACAAACGAGGAGTACATGCTCCCAAGCAGTCTGCCCAAAGGAGGTTCTTGGTACAGTCTGTTGGATGTTCATATACTTCAAAACTATTAAAGATCGAAGACCCTACTTTAGCAAGTGCATCAGCACAACAGTTTCCCTCCCTATGAATGTGAGAAATACATGTTTCCCATTCCGTAGAGAGAAGGTTTCTGCAATCCAAAATGAGGCTGTGGTTGGGGTGGAGTTCATTTTCTTCTTCTAGATAGCAATTGTTACGTACTTAACCGTTGTTTCGAAAGCCCTAGGATTGATGGAAACTTATTTGGTCAAGTCCTTAACATTTAGGATCATAACACACTATTTGTGGTAATTGAAAACCATCACAGGCTTTACAGTAGCACGGGTAAAAGAAAAATCAGAGAACATCAGAAATTGGAATGGACCTCAAAAGATCTTGGGAGCTTGGCAGTGAAAAGTTCAGGAAGAAGGAAAGGAAGAGGGTAAGCAAGGTCATCATAATGAAGTTGAAAACAGTGTCTTGGAATGTAAAGGGGTTGGGTTCTAAGGAAAGAAGGATTGCAGTCAGAGCTGTGATGGAAACCTGGAAGCCAGATATTATTTTTCTGCAGGAGACTAAAATGGAGAGAATACCTGATAATTATGAGATTGGAGTTATGAGCCAAGAGGGAGGTAGACTCCTTTTATTTGCCAGTTAGGAGAACAGCAGGGGGGGTGATTATAATTTGGAAAAAGGAGAGACTGAAATATGTTGAAGGGGTTCAAGGAAAATTCTCCATCTCAGTAGTACTATCTGAAGGTTCAGAAGGTAGGAAGCTAATGTGCATAGCAGTATATGGTCCAAATGGGAGCCAGTGTTAAATAGAAACTTGGCAGGAGATGGAACAGTCACGGAATGGAAGGTTGATGCCTTAGTGCATAGGTGGGGATTTCAACATTATCTGATTTCAACACGAGAAATCAAGTGTAGGGAGGAGATGTGCCCAGATGAAGGCGTTTACAGATTTTATTAATAAAATGGAGTTGATTGACATTCCACTCTCAGGAGCAAGATTTACGTGGTGCAATAACCATGAGAGACCCACTATGTTGAAATTGGGTAGATTCGTTGAGTCCTCTTGGGAGGAGAATTATGCTTTGATCGAAACTCATGTATTACCAAGGCCAATATCCGAGCATTGTCCTGTCATGCTTGGCTGAAAGGATTTTATCAAAAGAGCAGCTGCGTTCAGGTTTGAGAATATGTGGTTGGAGGGTGAAACTTTTGAGCATAGGATGAGGGAATGGTGGGATGGTTTTGAGGTGGAAGGTACTCCTAGTTTTGCGTTATGTAAAAAAATTAAAATGCTTGAAAGAAGAAATTTAGAAGTGGAATAAAGAACATTTGGGAATGTGGAGGTGCGCAAAAAAGAAGTGTTAGCCAAGATCAAAGATCTTAATCTGAAGGAAGAGAATGGGGGAATCGCAAACGGAAGAGAAAGTGGAAAAGGAAAATCTAAAAGAGGAATTTTACCAAGTCGCAAAAATGGAGGAAATAAGTTGGAGGCAAAAGTGCAGAGCCTTATGGCTTAAGGAGAGGGATAGAATACAAAATTTTTCCACAATATGGCTAATGCTAGATGTAAGGTAAACACTATCAGGAGTTTGGAGGTGGAGGGGCCTTATATAGAGGAGGAGAAAGAAATTAAGAAGACAATGGTATCATATTATGAGAGCCTCTTTGCAGACCCTACCAAGATGGAGTGGATTTTGAGATGTTAGATGATGAGAAAAGAGACTTTCTAGAGAAAGTATTCACACAAGAAGAGGTATGGGAAGTGTTAAAGGATATGAATGGGGACAAAGCACCAGGACCAAATAGGTTCACCATTAAATTTTACAAAATGTGTTGGAGTTTAGTTAGGGAAGATTTATTGAAGACTTAGAAGGAGTTTCATGATCGGGCAACATTTGAGAACGTGATCCAAAATATCTTATCTCATCCGCCGATACGGTCGATAAGTATCTTGTATCCACAGTGTCGGCACGACACACAAGTGTATTTTATGATATGCTAATTTCTATACTGTGTATAAATCAATACATGTAACATATTGACCATAACAGTCAATGCGACCTATATGCTACAATATATCGAGTGTTTTCGACCTATATACTTGATACATTTAATTCCTTTGCATTTTTTTACATGTAAAAGTGTGAAGAGCGAACCATTGGTTCGTTGTTCAACTCTCTTTCTCTCAACCAAAAAACAAAACGTCATTGAAATATAGCCAATTTCGTCCCAAAATCTTCTTAGTTTGATTGAAAACATCTAATATTTGGAGCTTAAAAAACATTTTTCCTCTTCATGCATAGCTTTTCAAGGTATGCATTGTAAGAGTATTTTTTTTCCATTGCAAATAATTTTATGTTTAAAACAAGTTTTAGAGTACTATCATATGGATCTATGAATTGCAAGTAAAGATCTAGATACTTATTTGTTTAAGTTTCCATGCGCTTGCCTGTGTACCAATTTGTTTCCACATTAATATATGTTATGTGCATGGATGTATGATATGAAAAACATGATAATCTATCATATTTTTAACTTATTTTTGCATCTAAATGAGTCTTGTTTTAAGTATCCATCATTTTCCATGTGTATCCATAGATTTTATAGCGTTTCCACGTGTATCCGATACATATCTTTATACATATTCCGTTTTTTGCCTAACCGATATGCTACCTTGATATGGTATTTTGAAATGTATTCGAGAAGAGTGCCAATGGAACATTTATTTCGCTAATTCCAAAGAAAGAAGGGGGATTATGAACTTGAAGGATTTCAGGCCCATAAGTTTGGTTGGAAGCTTTTACCAAATCATTTCTAAGATTCTGGCCAATAGGATTAAAACGGTTTTACCTAAAGATCATCTCTTAAAATCAAAGTGCTTTTGTGGGGGGAAGACATATTTTAGATGGTGTACTAATCTCAAATGAATGTGTGGATGTAATGATGAGAGAAGGCGATTCATGGTTGTTGTGTAAATTAGATATGGAGAAGGCATACGATAATTTGTGCTAGGATTTTCTGTTATATATGTTGGGAAGGATGGGTTTTGGCGTAAGATGGAGGAAGTAGAAAAAATATTGTATTTCGACAGCATTTTTTTGATTTTGGTGAATGGTGTAGCTTCCAGTTTCTTCAAATCTCCTAAGGGCCTGCGTCAAGGAGACACACTATCTCCATTTCTATTCTTAATGGTGGTTGAAGCTTTGAGTAGATTCTTGAAGAAGGCAGAGAAGTCAAATCTTATTGATGGGGTGAGTGTTGGTGAAGGTAATTTGTCCATATCCCATTTGCAGTTTGCGGACGATAACCTCATCATATTTTGCAGAGCCCTGAAAAGCCAGTTGATTGTGCTTAGATGTCTCTTTTTATGCTTTGAAGCAATATCAGGTCTACGGATCAACCTAGATAAAAGTGAATTGATTGGTGTACGGGAGCTCACCAACATGGACCAGCTAAAAAATATACTAGATGTAAGAGGGATCACTTCCTAGTTCCTATTACTTACCTAGGTCTTCCACTTGGTACATCTTAAAAGTTGCCATCAGTATGGGGGAAGATTGTGGAGAGATGTGAGAGGAAGTTAGCAATGTGGAAGTCAAGATATTTGTCCAAGGGAGGTAAATTGGTCATGAGTAAGAGCTCTCTATCGAACCAGCCTACATATTTCATGTCAATTTTTGAAATCCCTAGGGCTGTAGCTAATAGAATAGAAAAATTACAAAGGAGCTTTCTCTGGAGTGGCAAGGGGGATGAGCATAGATTTCATATGGTCAAGTGGAATGAGGTGTGTAAATCAAAAAGGGAAGGTGGTTTAGGTGTAAGAAGGTTGAAGATGTTTAATGAGGCTCTGATGGGTAAATGGCTTTGGAAATTCGGGGAAGAAAGGGGCAGCTTATGGAGGTAGGTGAATGTAGCCAAATATGGGAGCTCTTTTGGAGATTGGTCAGCTCGGTCTTATCAAGGTACCTATGGTGTAGGAGTGCGGAAGGTCATATCTAAGAGTTATAAATCATTTGCTGCAAATACACCTTCGAGGTAGGAGAGGGGAATAGAATGAAATTTGGGGGGACAAGTGGGTTGGAGATAATTCACTCAAAAATCTGTTCCCAGATTTATTTACCTTGGCTTTAAACCGAGATGGTAGAGTATGTGGTATCATTCCTAGGATCCGGTAAGAGGTATCTTGGCACTTGCAATGTAGAAGACCACTGTTTGATAGGGAGCTGCCATCCATCTCAGACCTTCTGCACTTGATTCAAGGTTTTGTCTTTAGAGAGAGGGGCCGGACATCAGAAGATGGAGAGGTGATAGTCAGTGTTTTAAAAGGCGTACAAGGCTTACGCCTCGAGGCACAGTGAAATAGCGCAAGGCGCTCGTAAGGCGTACGCTTCACGCTATTTGTAGTGCTTTACACGTGAGGCGTGCGCCTCATGTTCGTACAAGAAAAGTATAGAGAAAAAAAAAAAGAAAAAAACAAAAGCAAAACCTACAATTTAATTTTTTTAATTATTTAATTGTAGTTAACTTTTTATTTTTTTTTGGAGAACCTCGGCGGCATGAGGGAATTTTATTAATGATAAAAAAAAAGGAAATACAATAGTAGCAGAGCCAGCAAAGCACCTAGCCGAAAATCAAAAGAGAGAATCATCCCATAACAGATGCGCTCTAAAACAATACTATAGACCATAAAAACAAAGCTATCTTCTAACATAAGGGAGACCCACCATTTCCAACCTGATGATGGCACAAACCTCCCGAGGAAGAGAACTAAGCTGTAGGTGATGGAATTCCCGAAGAGCCGAACCCTCCTTAGCCATCACATCCGTAGCTGAATTGACCTCTCTAAAAACATGCCTAGCCGAAAAATGCATCGAATCTAGCAACAGGCGAGTTCTGATCCACCAGAAGAAGAAATTCTAGGGGGGTCCGAACCAGAAGAAAGCCCCTGAAACAAAACCTTAGAATCCGGATCAATCTCGATCCAACGAAAACCCAAGTCAAAGCAAAGTTGAAGGCCATCCAAAAGAGCACGAACCTCCACAATATTGTTGGTGCAAGACCTATAGTAGTGAGAGAACGCAGCAAGAAAGGAACCAGAAAAATTCCTGATGATGCCACCACCACCCCCCACACCTAGGGATTCTCCAAACAAACGCCATCCACATTGAGCTTAAGCGAACCAGGATTAGGTCTAAGCCATCTGGTAATAATAGGCCGTTTAACCCTCACCTCATAAATAGGAATACCCAAGGACGTCAACATAAACACCTCTGAGCTCGATGCCCTGAGTTTGGGACGAAAAAGAAAATTTAATTTAAGCAGCCAATTACAAACCTTTCTAATAACGTATGCCGAATCATATCCGTCATCCTCAATTCGTCTAAAATTGCGCTCCAACCATAACTCCCATAAGATAATCGAGAGAAGCAACCCAAAAATAATCCCAGCCTGGGATGTGAAAGATGCCGAAGAAAACCATACTAAGCACCGATTCCTGGCCGTATCCATACTTGAATGAGCAATCAAGCAGAAAGAGGCAAAAAAATGCCAAACTTCTATCGCAAGCTCATTAGATATGAAAAGATGATCAATCGACTCTTCCAAGGCCACATAACAACAAGAACACTTCGACGCCATATAAACACCAAGCCTTTGCACCGCAAGATCCACATGAACAGCTCTATGCATAATCTTCCAAGCAAAAATCGACATTTTCGTTGGAAGAGCATTATGCCAAATCCACTTCCACCAAGGAAGCGCATTAAAGGAAGGCCGAATCACCTCATATGCAGATTTGGAAGACAACACCCCATCCTTGCTAGGCATCCGGATAGGCTTGTCATCAGGTCAAAAATAAAGATTTGATACTCGACCACTTTACCTTTGACAAATTCATTCACACCATCATCCATACTAGAATGAATCAGGTTAACCTAAAAAAAATCCTTAACAAGGCACGGGGAAGGCCAAACAATATCAGGAAACAGACGAACCAAAGATCCAGATCTAAGCTAATTATCCAAACAAAGGTCCACATTACCTTTACCAATATTCCAGGAGCAATGTGTCATAAAAAATTGATCATGCTTGGATAACTGCTTCCACAATCTAGAACCATACGATGAATTATCAACCTGGAACAGATGAAGGTCTTTAACATACTTTCCATTCATAAATGAGCCCCAAATAGACGAGCTCGACAAAATACTCCAAAGCTGCTTCATCCGAAAAGACGTCAACACATGAGAGTGACCTGATATTAAGACCGCCCGCAGAAATAGGCCGACAAATGGAAGACCAAGACACCCATTTCTTTTTTTTCCGGCCTTCATACTCGCCCCAGAAAAAGTCCGCCATCTTCCTCTCAATTTTCTGCAAAAATGCTTTAGGGACATGCATGGCAGAGGGCAAAAAGATAGGCATACTAGAGAAGGCATGCCTAATTAAAATCAGCTTATCCCCTTAGATAAAAGTTTGCTCTTCCAACACGCACGTTTACTCTGAATCTTCGCTACCAAATTCTCAAACAAGAAAATGCTGCCTCAATCAGAAAAAAGAGGGGCACCCAAATAGGTAATAGGAAGCTGCTTAGGCATAAAACCAGTGGTCGCCGCAATCACATTCACCCGAGCATTGGTTACTTTCTTATCAACAACAAAACAACTCTTGGATACATTTACTTTCTGCCCAGACAACTTCTCATAATGTAAGAGAAAGTTCGTAAACCCAGTGATAAATGATTTTCTACCATTCAGAAAAATAATAATATCATTGGCGTAGTAAAATAGCCAATGTTCCCATTAAAAACTGAGCATCCAAACCCCTACTCAGGACTTCAGCTCCAATCACGAACAAGAAGGGAGAAAGGAGGTCAACTTGTCTCAAACCTCTAGAAGCCGCAAAAAAGCCTTTTATATGCACCGTTCAGCACAATAGAAAAGAAATTGTTCGAAACGCAGTTAGATATCAGGTGGATCACTGAATCATTAAAATCGAACTTTTTTTAATTGTAGTTAACTTGTTTAAGTTGTCTTTTAGCTTTTTAGTTATTAAAATTTAAAAGATAAACTATCATCGACTTTTGGAGAAGAAAAAGAGAAGTTTAGGGTTCAACGAGTAAACCCAACGAAGAAGAAGACTCGATGACTATGCATATGATTTGGTTGATGTGGATGACTTAGAGTGATATTTTGTTTGATGTAATGTTTGGGGTTTAGAATTTAGAACATTCATATATGTTTTCCGTTGGTGATGATGATGCAATGCATATGACTTTCTTTTCTTTTACTTGATGATGGAATGGACTAATGGAATTGGAGTATAAGTACTTTTGAATTATTTTAGTGCCGAATTTGAAATTTCGTTTATTTTTTATTTTTGTACCTTTTTATATCATTTTTATTTTTTTTATATTTATAATGAGTATTATGATTTATTACATATTTAATAAACTTTATAATTAAACAAATACATGCTTATGAGGCTTACGCCTCGCCTCACGCCTTAACGTTTAAAAACACTGGTGATAGTAAAGGTAGATTCTCAGTCAAATCCTATTTTCATATCCTAACTTCGTCGGGAGTACATTTTGAGGTCGAGTAATTGTGGAGTCTGTGGGCGCCTTCAAAGGTGGAATTCTTCTTGTGGACAGCAGTGAAAAAGAAGTTAGTTACTAACGGTGGACAAGCTGATTTCAAGAGGTTCGCAAATTCCGAACAGATGTATAATATGTTGTGTTAGTGAAGAGTGTGCAGCACATCTATTGGTGCATTGCAGTGTGGCATACACGGTTTAGGAGCATTTCTTGAGGAAATTTAGATCAGTTTGGGTCCTGCCAAAGGACCTAAAGGCAGTGCCTTGCAATTGGGGTTGCAAAGGCAGGGAATCTAGGAAGGCCATACTTTGAAATACGTGTCCAGCGGCAATATGCTGGTCCATTTGAATTGAATGTAATCGTCAGGTATTCAAAGGAAAGAAAAAGAGTGTGGACGTGCTATTATTGATCAGGTGCTATCTATCCTTTTCTCTTGGATCTGTACAAGTCATGAGTTTAAATCTATTTCACCGAATCACCGTATGCACATAAGGGTGATTTGGATTTCTTGTAAATATCTCATAGTAGTTCTTTGTGTGTGAGTATACTTAGATCTAGATTTACACTTTCCATGTACACTCTTTATTTTTGCATATAGGGGAGGGTTGCTGTACATGACGTGTATAGGTACAGTTATATTATTATACTAATACATTACACTCTACTTATCAAAGAAAAAAGAATACATCCAAGAGAGATTAGTAGCTCCAAAAGGAGATATAATAAAAGAAAGTTGGTTGAGATGGTTTGGACATGTA
>JAUPMG010000002.1:7507908-7529638 GCA_031762675.1 Pachysandra terminalis | reverse complement strand
AAGTTTCTATGCGCTTGCTCGTGTACCAATTTGTTTCCACATTAATATATGTTATGTGTATGGATGCATGATATGAAAAACATGATAATCTATCATATTTTTAACTTATCTTCACATCTAAATGAGTTTTGTTTTAAGTATCTATCATTTTCCATGTGTATCCATGGTATCCATAGATTTTACAGTGTTTCCACGTGTATCCGATATGTATCTTTATGCATATCCGTTTTTTGCCTAACCGATATGTTACCTCGATACGGTACTATGAAACGTGTTTGAGAAGAATGAAACATTTATTTCGCTAATTCCAAAGAAAGAAAGGATTGTGAACTTGAAGGATTTCAGGCCCATAAGTTTGGCTGGAAGCTTTTACAAAATCATTTCTAAGATTCTGGCCAATAGGATTAAAACGGTCTTACCTAAGATCATCTCTTAAAATCAAAGTGCTTTTGTGGGGGGGAAAACAGATTTTAGATGGTGTACTAATCTTAAATGAATGTGTGGACATAATGATGAGAGAAGGCGATTCATGGTTGCTGTGTAAATTAGATATGGAGAAAGCATACGATCATTTGTGCTAGGATTTTCTGTTATATATGTTGGGAAGGATGGGTTTTGGCGTAAGATGGAGGAAGTGGATAAAATATTGTATTTCGACAGCATCTTTCTTGGTTTTGGTGAATGGTGTAGCTTATGGTTTCTTCAAATCCCCTAAGGGCCTGCCTCAAGGAGACACTCTATCCCCATTCCTATTCTTAATGGTGGTTGAAGCTTTGAGAAGACTCTTGAAGAAGGCAGAGAGGTCAAATCTTATTGATGGGGTGAGTGTTAGGGAAGGTAATTTGTCCATATCCCATTTGCAGTTTGCGGACGATAACCTCATATTTTGCAAAGCCCTGAAAAGCCAGTTGATTGTGCTTAGATGTCTCTTTCTATGCTTTGAAGCAGTATCAGGTCTACTGATCAACCTGGGTAAAACTGAATTGATTGGTGTAGGGGAGCTCACCAACATGGACCGGCTAAAAAAATACTGGGTGTAGGAGGGATCACTTCCTATTACTTATCTGGGTACTTGGTGCATCTTAAAAGTCACCATCAGTATGGAGGAAGGAAGATTGTGGAGAGATGTGAGAAGAAGTTAGCAATGTGGATGTCAAGATATTTGTCCAAGGGAGGTAAACTGGTCATGAGTAAGAGTTCTCTATCAAACCTGCCTACATATTTCATGTCAATTTTTGAAATTCCTATGGCTGTAGCTAATAGAATAGAAAAATTACAAAGGAACTTTCTCTGGAGTGGCAAGGGGGATGAGCATAGATTTCACCTGGTCAAGTGGAATGAAGTGTGTAATCAAAAAGGGAAGGGGGGTTTAGGTGTAAGAAGGTTGAAGATGGTTAATGAGGCTCCGATGGGTAAATGGCTTTGGAAATTCGGGGAAGAAAGGGGCAGTTTATGGAGGCAGGTGATTGTAGCCAAATATGGGACCTCTTTTGGAGATTGGTCCTCGGTCTTATCAGGGTACCTATGGTGTAGGAGTGTGGAAGGCCATATCTAAGAATTATAAATCATTTGCCGCAGACACACGCTTCAAGGTAGGAGAGGGGAATAGAGTGGGGACAAGTGGGTTGGAAATAATTCACTCAAAAATCTGTTCCCAGATTTATTTGGCTTTAAACCGAGATGGTAGAGAATGTGATATCATTCCTAGGATCCAGTAAGAGGTATCTTGGCACTTGCAATTTAGAAGACCACTGTTTAATAGGGAGCTGCAATCCATCTCAGACCATCTGCACTTGATTCAAGGTTTTGTCTTTAGAGAGGAGACGGATATCAGAAGATGGAGAGGTGATAGTAAAGGTAGATTCTCAGTCATCATATTTTCATATCCTAACTTCGTCGGGAGTACGTTTTGAGGTTGAGTAATTGTGGCGTCTGTGGGCGCCTTCCAAGGTGGATTTCTTCTTGTGGACAGCAGTCAAAAAGAAGATACTAATGGTGGACAAGCTGATTTCAAGAGGCTGGCAAATTCCGAACAGATGTATAATATGTTGTGTTAGTGAAGAGTGTGCAGCACATCTATTGGTGCATTGCAGTGTGGCATACACGGTGAAGGCGCATTTCTTGAGGAAATTTGGATCAGTTTGGGTCATGCCTAAGGACCTAAAGGCAGTGCCTTGCAATTGGGGTTGCAAAGGCGGAGAATCTAGGAAGGCCATACTTTGAAATGTGTCCAGCAGCAATATGCTGGTCCATCTGGGTTGAATGTAATCGTCAGGTATTCAAAGGCAAGAAAAAGGGTGTGGACGCTATTATTGATCAGGTGCCATCTATCCTTTTCTCTTGGATCTGTACAACAGTACAAGTCATGAGTTTAAATCTATTTTACCGTATGCACTTAAGGGTGATTGGGATTACTTGTAAATATCTCATAGTAGTTCTTTGGGTGTGGGTATACTTAGATCTAGATGTACACTTTCCATGTACACTCTTTCTTTTTGCATATAGGGGAAGGTTGCTGTATATGATGTGTATAGGTACAGTTACATTATTATACTAGTACATTACATTTTACTTATCAAAGAAAAAAAATACATCCAAGAGAGATTAGTAGCTCCAAAAGGAGATATAATAAAAGAAAGTTGGTTGAGATGGTTTGGACATGTAAAACAAAAACTTTCGGCAGTACTTATGACTTATGAGAAGATGTAAGATCATGCAAGTTGAGGGATCCAAAAGGGTCTAGAGAAGGACTTGAATGGAATAAAACAGAAATTATTTGTAGGCACATAACTAAATGAAGATATGGTTTTTGACAGATTGAAATGTTGTAACAAGATTCATGTTGCCAACCCCAACTAGTTCGGACAAGGCATTTTTTTTTTATTGTAGCACAAGATACAAGATTGATTGCTGCAATTGCCGTTTTAGGTTTGGTCCATAGAGTCATCTAACTGCATTTAAAATTCAGTAAAATGAATCCATGAATTATACAGCACTACCCTATAACTTCAAATGGACAAGTTGTATACCGGGCTAATCAGCATTCCCTCGCAGCTTGTTTCTGGTCTGACACAATAAGTAGCTAATCATGAGTTGGAAACCAAGACTAAAATGTACATTCTGCACAATCCTTCACTAAGACATGTGCTCACGCTAATTGGCAGAGATAGACATATAATCAATAATATTGCCATATTGTGGAAAGCCTTCTATTCGTCTTAAATTAGTAACTTCAATAATTTTCCTGTTGTTGGCTCTTTTCAAGATTTTTTTTTTTTTTTAAAGCTTAAAATATAGTAGCCATAACCCGTGAAAACTATTGGGAAGAAAACCTGCTTAAAAATTATGGGAAGTTAGATAATTCAAGATGAGAGGAACAAAAAGTAATATTATGGTTTTTTACAAAATTATTATTGGATTCAATTCCGAACACTAAGTGTCAACAAGAAAACCAGCAAATTCCACATACCTAAGATCTCATCAATTGCAATTCCAAGAGTAGTTGAATCAAGTTCATCTTCAGTTATAATCCTAGAACCTGCTAAATCTGCCATGATAGAAGCATTTCCATCCTGATGTCCTTCAGCAACATTTGGTGATGGTATCTACAACATTCAAGAGAAAGTTGATTGCTAAATTAAGGAATTCAACAGATACAATTACATAAATATAAGAAATATGAATAGTAAATCAGAATGGCCAGTGCACTATCTCATATTTTATGAGAATACATACAACATAGCAGATCTAGACTTCAAGCTATACAATTACATAAATATAAGAAATCTGAATAGTAAATCAGAATGGGCGGTGCACTATCTCATATTTTTTGAGAATATATACAACATAGCAGACCTAGACTTCAAGCAGGTTACTTTGCTCTAGAAAAGAAATGGTGATCTATCATAAATGTAATGTGATTTAAGGGAAATTTTCCATCCAGAATTCATCAAAATGGAACATAATGTGAGCGATCATAAAAGTACAAGGAACATAAACAAAATTTAGTGTCCAAAAAAATCAATGTAATAGTCCATATTTTTCAATAATTCTTAATTCCTTTCCATTTACTCATGCAGTTCAAACAATCACTGTCTGAATGTAAAATCAACTACTAACAGTTTCTAAGAATCATCAAGAAGTATCAGTATGCACACTTAAAAAGTTTAAGGCACACCCAATAAAATACAAATTATGGCAACAATAATCTACTACATAAAGATTCCAAAATCCTTATGCCTTCACTTCAGCAAGAAAAAAGGTATCAATCGCACAGCGCTTAGAGTCCTTAATTGAACAGGCATCCAACTGGAACACATGCTTCCCAAAGCCTCCTCTAAAGAAATCAAAACTTCAGCGAAATCAGTATCTAGAAGGAAGTAACCTGAACCACAGGAGTCTACTAGGGCTTTGGGTAGAACAGTAGTCCAGACTTGTAGGATGAACATTTCTATCAATCTTTCTCTAACTGAAAAAGAAGATGTGGAGAGCAAATTCAGACCTAATCATGCTACAGGTAGATATTAACTCATGTACTTGGTATGATGAGGAAACCTTACAGGGTTCATCCCTTATGATCTAATATCTAGCTTTGATAGTGGGAGAAACAAAGATTTGCTGCACATCCCTAACCTTCTGAAGCAACATGAGGCATCCTTGGATGTGCCCAAAAAATAAATAAAAGAAACGAAGGGTGATTGTAATAACCTCATTACCTTGTCAAAGACATATTATTACCATGTCACAAATCTCACCAAACTAATATATTCATTAATTCATAGCAATTATTATGGAGACAAAAATCCATATTGTTAATGACATGATAAAATGCTTCCACTGTGTTAGGACGTTGTATTCATTCATATCCATCTTTATGCAAGTGGGATTTTCCAGTGTCATTCCACTGAGGATTACAAAAATCATCTCACAAATTATTCCATTTCTATACTCCTGATTTTTGCTTTTAACAGACTCTGATCATTGTGAGGCATTTAAGTTACAATCCAGAGATTGTTTTGAAACTTTTGTTCATTTAGCCATTAACTTTGCCTTCAATCAACTAACCTTCCATGCAGTGTTCAATTTTAAGTCTAGACAATACCTTAGCACAAATGTGGTCATAAAATATCTAAAAACTTCAAGAAATTCCTTTTGGATATCAGTAGCTGGCAGTGCAGAACAGGATTTCTGTATTTTGTTTTTCTTTTTTTTTTGGGCTGCATAAGGAATTGTTGTTTGTTATGGGTAAATGTGAGTAATCTGGTATATACTATAGACTTTATAATATAAAACTACTGCATGATTGATATGGGTAAATGTGAGTCATCTGGTATATACTATAGACTTTATAATATAAAACTACTGTATGATTGATATTATCACACTATAAATTATGGTGAAAGATAACTTTTACAATTTGAATTACCGACTACCAGAATTGACGGTTTTCCTGTCGCTAAGATCTCAGAGCAAGTCATTGCGCCAGCTCTAGAAACAACAAGGTCTGCAGCAGCATATGCCAAATCCATTCTATGTAGGAACCTACAAGATTTTTCAAAGAAGAATATGAATATATAAAAATGTAAAAGTACCTAAATTGTGAAAGACATGACAAAAGCAGACAAAAAGTTATCCAGCAAACTACTAAAACCTTTCAAAGATGCAACATTAGCCTCAAAAAGTTAAACATCGGGGAGCTTAAAAATTTCAAGAAAACATTGTTAACAGCAGTTTAATATACAAGTATCCTGGGCATAATAAATAGAAAACAGATAAAAAAAATGAAACCTATACAAAAACTAAAACTATTCAAACTTAATGTATACTGAACCAATAAAAAAAAGCCAGAAGGCCAAGGGATATTAAAACTTATGATACATTTCATATCCATAAGGAAAGTTCACATACATAATATCCTTACTAATTTGGAGAAAGTCGATGCATTTGAATAATGCACACTATAGAACCCATAAAAGTGAAGGTTACTGTAAGGATAGCAGTATTTGCTGATGAGCAACGCTAATATAATAATGATGTGAAAAAGTAATTTATAAAAATTCTTTGAAAATGTTATGTCCACAAATGACCTAGTGAAGGAAGACTATATGTCTATGCTTAATAAGTTGGCTAGTGCAAAAGGGAACAAATTTAAAGGTCTTGCAGAAGAAATATAGATGCAATGAAAAGGAAGAGAAGTTTTTGAACATCTCTAGATTCATCCTTCCAAAATGTTTGACACCAGTAGTCTATGTAGACATTGATTACCCTCCAAATAACTAGCTGCCAACTTTTGTCTAATTAACCATTCATTTACCGAAATAAAAATTCCATAAGAAGAAGAGGTTTACAACTTTTGAGTTGCAGAAGGATATGGCATTATAGAGTAAAAGAGGATGAGATGTGTCATTTCAGGTTATAGTGAGGCTACTCTAATACATACCACAACTATTACATCAGGGTGAAGGGAGTGCCACTTGTAGATTAAAGGTAACCTTGCCTACAACTAAGCTAATTGAGTTAGATGTATCAAATCAAGCAAAACAGTAATCTTTTTTTTCTGATCAGTAAAGTAAGACATGTGTATTAATATTTAATACATAGCGACGATTTTAAAATCTTTTTAATGAATATAGAAATTTATATCAGAATTTCAAATCATTTTCAACAACAATATACTCAACACAAATCAAAATGGCAAAAATTATCATGATTTGAGCCCTCCCTCCCTCCTTGGTTTTAGTTTTTTTAACTTAAAGTTTTATACCCCTATGTTTTGATGTATTCCCATTGTTTTCTGTGAGAGTTAATATATATATATATTATCATATTTTTTATTTGTATTATTATATTTCTAAAAATCCTTTGTAGCCATATTTTTATAACGAAAAAGCTTTTAGTGTCATTATTCTAAAAATAGATATGACTAAAGCACCCTTGGTCTCAATCACTTTCATCCATTAAAATTAAGTTATATCTACTAATAAATAATAGAAATTAAATTATTTATTATTTACTTTACTTTTTATATTTAGGATTTATTACAAGGATGGCCTTATCTTTTAGAAAAATGCCAAAAAGCAGCCTACTAAAAAATTGAAAATTTTATGGATATCTATGCAAATTAATTGACTAAAAGATTTTATTAGAGCAGTGACAGTTACCAAGATTGGGAGAGAGAGGCAGGTTGATGTATCAAGGGGTTTGGCATGCGCCACTCTGGGTTCTACGAGGTGAAAGGAACTTAAGAGTGTTTGAGGATAGGAGCAGCATGCAGGGTCGATTATAGAGGCCATTTTGTATATGGTCAGTTCAGGATAGTGGCACTCCCTGCTTTTAGGGACATTTCTATGTCTGATCTTATGACAGGTTGGTCAGAGGTGGTTTTCACATCTCCACAGGCGCATCAGATAGGGTTACAGTGGCATCCCCCACCTGAAGGGATCACCAAACTGAATTTTGACGGGTCCTCTTTAGGGAATCCTAGGCCTTCGGGTATTGGAGGAGGGGATATTCAGGGACCACGGTGGTCATGTGTTTCATGCGTTCTCAAGGCCGGTGGGGGCTGGTGAGTCTTTGAGGGTTGAGATGATGGCTCTTCTCTTTGGAGTCAAGGAGGCAGTTTGGATAGGTCTCAATCAGGTGATGGTTGGGGGGGATTCGATATCTGTGATTTCTTGGATGTTGGGCCTGGTTAGTTGCCTGTGGAGGTTTCTTCATATTGTCAGGATGGCTTGACATTTGGGTGGTCTGGTTCAGGCCTCATTTTCGCATACTCCCAGAGCTGGTAAGAGCATGGCCGATCGGTTAGCTAGAGATGGGGTAGAGAGAGATGATATGTTTGTGGGTGTTCTGACAACAGAGAAGATAGGAGATGGAGGTTGATGGGGTCAGTGGTTTGTCAATTTGCATTCCGGGGTGTGCTGGCTTGCTATCTTTTTGGATCTTGCTATAATTTGTTTCTTTCCTTTATGGTCTTTGTTATTTTGCTGTTTTTTTTCTGCCCTGGTGCCCACCTTGTGCGTAGGGTTTTATGTATCTCTGTTCCAGTTCTTCATTATTAATATAATATGTTGGTTATTCATCAAAAAAAAATAACTAAAAGATTTTTTTTCAAGAGGTGCTTTTTTTCCCATGCGACAAATGCTTTTCCGGCTAAAACTTGGGTATGTGAATTAGGCTTACGCTGAAGGACACATATAGAAGTCGGTTTTGCCAAATCATTTCAACCATGATAAAATACACTAATCTTATAGTCTAATTGTTCTCTCAGAATTTTGTCGATTCTTGTTTTTGTAAGATGTTGATTGTACAGGGAAACACTCCAGACTTACAAATCTAGTAAGACAGATTTCAAGCGTGACAACTTATTTGGAGAACCCCACTTGTCCATGTATACAGTGAATTCTACCTGAAACTCCAAGTTTCAACCAAAAAACATTTGCCACAAAGCACAAATGGTTCGCCTAGACCAAATGTCTTTTTTGTGCAAAACTTCAAAAACTGTTACAGAATTTGACTAACAACACAACAAAATCTATTATGCATGTATTCATGAGGTTAATTTGCAATAATATACTATCCACGTGGTCTATCCAGAGGGTCCTTTATCAATTCAACAATCTGAATCGCTCTCATCATTTCTTGATATGGCAAATTTGTCTAAGCAACTAAAATTGGTACAATATAGTATTTTTTTTTGCCATTTTTGATTTCAGTGCCCGCCCCCACCCCACCCCCCAAGAAAAATTTCTTCTCTCCGCCCCAGATTACAAGTGTCTCATAATCTTATTGACTCAGTCATCTCATACCTTCACATGACATTTTTTTTTTTTTGATCAAACCTTCACATGACATTTTACATTAAAAGCTGTTTATACTCGCATATATCATCTTGCCAACCATAGATTTTATACTAGTAGTGATCAATACATAAATTGTAGTTTATGTGTATCCCTTTTCTTATAATAGAGTTAGAAGAGATCATCTATCACTTCGGATTGTCCAAGGAGACATTATTGGGGAGAATTGTGCACCTCTATAAGCATCGCATTATCATCACAGTAACAAAGATTTTGAATTTATGCATATACCAACATAACAAAATAACATACATATTAATGGAATGAACAGATTAAAACAGGAAAAAGACTCACGGAAACATTATTGGGGAGAATTGTGCACCTCTATAAGCATCGCATTATCATCACAGTAACAAAGATTTTGAATTTATGCATATACCAACATAACACAATAACATACATATTAATGGAATGAACAGATTAAAACAGGAAAAAGACTCACGGTGTCAATACTAGACGTGGATGATTCTTAACAAGGCTATCCATCTCATCGAATGCTTCAACCCCCGTCTGCCAAATGACAAACAGATTCTTGAGTTCCGACAGGAACTGGTAATACATGTTTACGAAGGCAATGTTAATAGAATTAGCGCCCAAAGAACCTCCAAGAACTAGAACAACTTTGGCCTCTGGATCCCATGTCCTCGCTGCCCTTGGAAAGAAATGCAACCTAGCCACAGCCTTGGACACGTACTGCCTCAGAGATAACCTAACAGGATTCCCACTCACAATGCACTTGTTCTTTGGAAAATACTCCAATGAGGAATGAAAAGCCACAAATATCTGATTAGCAAAAACCGAAAGAAGCCGATTTGCGATGCCCGGAACAGAATTCTGTTCTTGAATTACTACCATTAAGCCTTTCAGTGCGGCTGTAAAACAAACCGGAAACGAGACATAACCGCCAGTTCCGACGACAATCTGAGGATCGAAATCGCTCAGTCTCTTCCAACTCTCGATCATTGATTTTATCATATGGAAGGGGAGGAGAAGGTTTCTGAGGGAAATAAAGGGACGGGTTAGTGGAAAGGCGGGAATGGAGATGAAATCATACCCAACCGACGGGATTGCGGTGCTTTCCATGCCGGTTTCGGTTCCAACGAAGACGATTTGAATGCTAGGTTCGATAATCCTGAGCTCATCAGCAATGGCAACTGCAGGATAGATGTTGGCCCCGGTCCCACCAGCGGCGAACATGACTCGTAGATCACCGGCATTACCGGTGGATGCAGGGATATTATTCTCATCCGTTCGATCTGGGGCTAAGCAGCAGATGATCTTAAGCTTCCTGAAAAAGAAAGCCGAGATATCAAAACACAAGCGACTAAATAAGAGAGAGAGAGAGAGAGAGAGACTACCTGCCTTGGAGTTGAAGTAGAGAGTGTATTTGTTACAGGTAAGACGTGGAAGGAGGGGTATTTGTGTAATTTGGGAATAAGGGAGAGATAAGTGATGGAAGCCATTAAAGCTAAAGCTGAAACTGAAGCTCAGATGTCGCATTTGCGTGCTTGAGTCTAAGAGAGAGAGAGAGAGAGATTTTAATACCAAAAAAAAAAAGTGTGAGAGAGAGACTTCCAGAGCCGAGCAGGCTAACAACAGAAGCGGGAGTGTTAAAAGAAAGAGAAAAAAAAGTGAATTACGTTAACACTCCTTCAGGTTTGGCATAATGATAACAAGCACCCTTAAACTTTGGCTATCACAAGCACTTTCAGTTTGAAAAAAGTATATTACAATAAATTCTAGTAACGATCAATAAAATGACAGAATATTTGCTTTTTACTTATTATAACATATTTTAAGGACGAAAATACTCTTATACGTCTTGTTTAATGATTTTAAGAACAAAATAATTGCTTATATAAAAGAAGAAATAACCTTTGTAACAATGAAAATTTCGAGAACAATATTTATAAAAAATAAAAATAAATAACAGATGTTTATTATAGTATCATTGATTAGAGGAGCATTATGATCAAATATTTAATTTCTGTTGTAAATCACTAGTTTGGTCCAATAAGAATAGTGGTTGTAACGGGGAAGGTTTGTGGGCATTTATTGTCATTATTCCAAACCTAAAAGGGTATTAATATAATTTACTCAAAAAAAGTATAAGACTTAAAAAAATAATAATTAATGGAAGAGAGGAGGGACCACAGCAATTCAAAGAAAAGGATTTGATCGAGCAAACTTGAAATAATAAGTCTTACAAAATGATTCGACGGTACGACGTTGTTAACTCACGTTGGCCTTTTTTATTGGAGACTATCCTCGAATCCGGCAAGCTTGTAGTTTTCGTTTAAGCCAACAGCACTGCAGCACTTGTGGCAGGGCACGCATGTTAGGGATAATGGGATGTGGTCCAAGTCAAGTCCTCGTCAAAATAGAGTGGAGAACAGGGGAGATAACTTCAATCATATAATTAATATAAAAATTTTCCATTTTTTGACAATGAAAGCATTGAGCTGTAGATTTGGCTACCTGTCTGATACACCCCAAATAATTGTCCAACTTAGGGCTAGCAATTTGTCGGGGCCGGGTCGGGCTCTAGTATAAGGTATAGGGTATAAGAGGTATTATGCATGCCAAGCCCAATCCTGCCCGATTTTCAGGTCTAAAGATGAAGCCCAAATCCAAGCCCGGACCTAAGGTAACATGAAAAACCTGAGCCTGGCCTGATTAAGCTTGATTATTTAAAAATAAATTATATTTTTAATTTATCAGTGAAAATTGCTTATAATATTTATATTCATCTGTAATTAAAGATTTTGCTACTCATTTTTCAATATCTCAATAAGAAAAATATACAAGAAAGCCATAAAATCAATTAGGAATATGACGAAACAGCTTTAAATATGCATGAAATCATTAAACCTATAATATCATACACGCATGGAAATTAAAATCGGTTTGAGCTTACATTACTAGTCAAAGCCCAACCCTAAATATTTCGAGCTTTATAAAATTGGGTCTGACTAGCCCAATAGGCCCTTAAATTGGGCCTAAGCCAGGTTAAAATCAATGGGGCTTGTCTGGCCTAAAATGAATGCCTAAATTGTCACCCCTAGTCCAATTGAATCAAGCTCAATTGGGTTTCGATTCAATCTGTACTTGGGCTCTGTTTGGCCTCATTCTGGATCAGGAACTCATTCCAGGAGCCAGTTCCATCCCAACTTCTGACCACGGATCACATTAAGGTCATAGAAGAATTGTTTTAACTGAATCTTGACTTATAAATAAGGTTTGTTTTAACTGAATCTTGATCTATAAATCACTTATAAATAAGTTCTTCATTCCTCTTCATTGCTTCTTCATTGCTTTATAAATAAGGTTCTTCATTTCTTGCTGTGTTTACTGATCTTCAAGAATGGAGTCTACTGGGGGCTTGCAACATGAAAATTCATCGCCATTTTCATTATTGCAGTGGAAACCGTAAGTAACTCTTTCTTCTACCTCTTGCTTTTCATTTCTTGTACCTTTTGCTTATCAAATCTTGAATTTATTACTCACAGTTGCAAGAAACAGAGTTTGGAAGCACGTCTGACTCTAACCTGAAGAAAGAAAACCCATGTTGCAAATTCGATTTCTTTCGAGCAAGTCATTCTTTGATTTTTACTTTTTGTTTCGTCTTTTCATCCCAATTATGTTTCTTGTGTTGCTTGACTTACCCGGTTTCTTTTATTCGTACTTGCAGTCATATCGTAATGCTTTATCAAAATCTGAGTGTTCTAAATGTCAAGGAAATAACATATTTTGTACACCGTGCGGGTGTATGATTTGGTGTGGGAACTGTAAAAAATGGCAAGGCATGGAACATGAACATCAAAAAGTAGAAGATGATTCTAATATAGAACGGTAAGTGTTTTCTTTTCTTTTTTCTTTCTCTTTGAGTTTTTTTTTAATTATATTAATTAAATGATTGAAATTTTAAAATTAAAGTAGAGATATTAAAATTGAATAATAATTAGATAATAATGATAATAACATATAACATCAAAGGAGAGTAGAAGTTGAAATACTTACAGTGAGAGCAATTGAGAAGGAAAGTAAAGATAGCAGAAACGGAAGCCTTGCAAAGTAGAAAGACAAGAGAGACTTACAAAGATAGAGAAAGAAGATGAGATGAAAGAAAGATTACAGTCCAAATTTTGTCCGATGCCTTACAAATTAAAAGAAGTAGCAGTCCTATATATAGTCGAAAAAAGAAAATTAGATCTTAATCCTAACCCTTGAAATTGAAGTAAAAGATCTGAACCATACAGAGAAAAGTAGATTCAATAATGCAATGCTTTAACATGTGTCATTGCTGGATGGAGTTGTCCAAGTCAAAAGCAAAGCAGAAGATAAGATAATTGATACAATTCATGAATGCACGTGAAGTGCATGGGAAGTGTCCTTGTTGACCATTCCAATCGCACATGAATGCATGTGAAGTGGGTCAATTATGTCTATTAAATTATTGATGACGATTGTGCCGTTGATATTGATGATGATTGGTTGAATTATTGATGATGATTGTGCTATAGTATTGATGACGATTGACCTACGGAGTTGATATATTACATCCAAAGAGTGTAGCCTTAGGATCAAAAATATCAATTGGTGGATTGGAAGAGCATGATTCTTTATCATCATTGGACACTTCATTGTCTAGTAATTCTAATATACAATTTTGAGATCTGCTGCAGAGATATTGGGATTGCCAGCTATAATTTGTTTTTTCAATTTTTGTATTGTGGAGGATATATAGATTATCAGAAGATACTTGAGTAACAAGAGTATTGGTAGTTTTATTAAGGTCAGCATAAAGTAAACCCATTTGATCAGGTAAAAGGTGATCAAAATCACACTTAGTTGCAATTTGTCTGCAAAGGAAAGGAGGATCCCAATCAGTATCAACCACATATTGCCAAGTTGAAATCCAGGGAATAGAAAATTCACGGATAAAATGAAAAAAGGGCAAAAGAGTATCATTATTGAGATTTGGATTATTTTGAAAATAAATATCATAAGATTTAAGGAGTGGTTGAGGAAGGATGTCAGAAATAGATCCAAATTTTTTTCACCAAGGAAGGAACCAAGATGGAAAGGGAGATGTGAATCCTGAACAAAAGAATAAGAACCACGAGTGTTTGGAATATTTATTTTGATAAAAAAGACAATATTCTCATGCCTTGATGTAATCCCAATAAGAATAAGGAGTGCAATTCTAATGTTGGTAAAAGAATTTAAGAGCATTGATATCCCCCCAACTTTGCTTAGTCATGATATTGAGTATTTGAAATTTGGAATAAGCAAAGTGATGATTGTCCTTTGGGTGTTGAGAATGGGTGATAATGACTGAGCGAGATTCGTCAAAAACGATTCATAAAATTGCTGATTTTGGGGCCATCAAAAGGAAAATGAATTTCTTTTTTAATTGTAAATATTTAGTTTGAGTAGGCTTCTAAGTGCCAGAAGTAAATTTAACTAATTGAATCTGATTATTTGTAGGATTAACTTGTTTTAAAATACCTCCATATCCATAATCAGAGGCATTAGTTTCAACTATCTTATAGGCATTGGGATCAGCAATATTTAAACAAGGTAAAATTTTTGTATGAGTTTTATTTTTTGAACGGCCTTAATATGGATATCACTCCAAGGAGGAGGATTTTTCTTTAGACGATCATAGAGTGGTTTTGAATCAATGGCCAAATTTTTATAAAAATTAGAGACGTAACTAAGGCTACCAAGGAATCTTTGCAATTGTTTTTCATCTTTCATTTCATTTGGAAATTTATTGGCTAATTCTAATGCTCGTTCAATTGGATGGATGGTAGACTGATAAATGTAATGTCCAAAGAATCGTATTTTCGTTTGAAATAATTTAGTTTTGGCGGCAAATATAACTAGACCATTAGTTTTTATGACATGGAAGAATATTCGTAAGTGTTTTCAGTGTAATTCAAGAGATTCAGAATATACGATTATATCATCAATATAAATGATAATAAATTGTTGATAGTTATTAAAGACATCATTCATGATTTGTTGAAATTCGGAGGGTGCATTTTTAAGACGAAAAGGCATTGTATTCCATTCATAATGTCCAAGTGGCATAGAAAAAGCAATTTTATATTTGTCCTTTCCATGAATTTGTATTTGCCAGAATCCAGACTTGAGATCAAATTTAGAGAAGATATTTGATTTATTTAATCTATTACGAAGATCTTGTTTATTTGGGATGGGATAACGAATCCATTGTAGAACTTTATTTAGTGGTTTATAATTTATTACTAAATGGGGTACGCCTCATTCAATTTCAGCAGCTTTGTAAACATAGAATACTGAACAATTCCAAGGTGAATAACTAGGACGAATTAATTTCTTTTTGTAAAAGATCATCAATTTCCTTTTTACAATGGAGTATTAATTCTTTGTTCATTTGGATTGGTCTCGCCTTGGAAGGAATATTTATTTCTTTGAAATCATTAATATAAGGTAAAGTAATAATATATTTTTTGCCTTCCCAAAATGCATTTGGTAAATCGGAACAAACTTCTGTGATCAGTTTATTTTGGAAGGAAGAAATTTATTTTTGCATTTCAAGTGTATTCAATTTTTGTAGTATTTTTTTTATAATTAATGTCTTCTTTTAAGTGGGAAATAAATTGTTCTTTACAATTGATAGATTCTTTGAGATTGTGTAATTCTTTTGTGAGAGGATTATCAATGAATTCAAAAGTGAGGGGTGGTCCTAGAGTATTTGTGTGGATGCCTTTATCATCAACCGAGAATGGTTGAATCATTATGAGAAAGGGAGTTCCAAGTATTATTCCTTGAGATAGATTTTTGACTCGGATAAAAGGAGAAGATATACAAACACCTTGATTATAAATATGGGAATTTGACAATTTGAAAGAAATATTTAATTTTTGGCCAAAGGCTGTATTTAATTTTTGGGTTGTTTTTACAAAATATTTGGTAGGAACAAGTCCTTTAATGCAATTGAGATCTACTCCAGAGTCAATAAGTGCTATTGTTTCAAGGAGAAATTCTTTATTGATAACTATGGTAACATGAGTATACCATTTTTGGACAAGAAAAAGATCAATTGTGGTTATAAAATTTTCTTCTTCTGTAATATTATCTTGATTTGTATGTTCAAGTATCATATTCTCTATTTCTTTGTACTAGATTCAGGTATTTCTTGTGGAGGTGGAATGAACTTATGATTAAAAACTTCATTAAATGATTCTAAAGTTGAATTATTGAAATCTTGAGATGATTAGAGTTGTTGGAGACGTATTGTAAGATCATGTAATTCTAATTTGACATTTGATATTTCATTTTGTAAATCAATTATTGAAGTTTCACGAGTTTGTCGTGGTCTTAATCTATTATATATTTCTTTAATTGTATATGGTTCATCGGTAATAATTGGTTTTGGTTTAGATTATTTTTTATTTGAACTATTAAATCACCATATCTATAGTTTTTGTATTCAATGATATTATTAGGATGTTGGCTTTGTAAGCTATTCCTTACTTTGTCAGTAAATAATGGAGGTAATACAAAAATAAATTCTTCTTTCCAGAATTCATGATTAGGGTCATCTCTTTGAAAAACTTTTGTAAGAAACATATCTTTATACTATTGAAAGGAAGACAAAGTGAGACATCTAAGATTTATTAATTGTTCACGTATTTTTTCTTGTGCTATTGGATTATATCCTACAAAGTGTTTGAGTATATTGGTAGTAAGAGTATAGACAACATCCTGTATATCAGTACCATCTTCTTGTTTGATTATTGAATTATTATGATCTCTTTTGACAGCTATTAAAATATTTAATCTATCAGCTTGAGTTAGATAATTATCCCACCAACCTTTAAGTTGGCCGGAAAACCCACAAGCAATCATAAATGCGGCTTGCTGGTCAGAATTATTATTATCGACTTCGGCTGCCCAAGCAAACATTAACATTTGATGTATAATATTAATGATTTGATATTCAGCCATACCATCAATATTTCAATTATATATATTATTGCCATTGAAGGTAGTCTGCCAATAATCACCCATGCCTTTATATTGTGTATCAGCCAATGATGGGTGGTTGTAATAATTTTTTGGAGGTTTCCATTTGAAATTATTTGGTTTAAAATTTGATTTATTTTTTATTGCATGTATTTGGTCATGTTCTAAATCATCAGTATTTTCAGATATTGTATCTTCATTAATAACCATGATATTTTTATCTTTTGGTTGTGAAATTTTTAGTTGATTTAGTTTATTTGATAATTGATCAATGAAATCATTACTAAGTGTAGGAGAACTTTTAAGATTGAATTTAGGGAGGTCTAATGGCTTAACTAGAGGTTTTAAGTCTAGTTGTGGTGTTGTAAGATTTGGAGTATGTAAAGGATGTGGTTTATTATTTAATTGAAGAAAATTTTCTATTCAATTAGTTTGTTTGCCTATAGTTTGTAAATATATATTTGTATAATTATTTTGTTCTAATACTGGTAAAATATGTTCTAGTTGTACAGGAATATTTTTATTAGGAGGTTGTGAATTTTTGTAAGGTGTTGTTTTAGTATTGTCAGGTGTACAAGATATAATTATTCTGTCTGGAGGAGGATGGACAATTTCAATAGTTTTTCCAGAAGTTGTAACCTATTTATTATTAATATTAGTTTTAACATTTTATTATATGTATTCATCATTGTTAACCATTTGAAAAAGTGAATATGGATCTTGTAATGATTTAAAGTGTCATAATATTTTTGTTGGAGTTCAGCTCTTTGTTCTTTATCATAATTTGCAAAAAACCATCTTCTATTATTAATATTTTTAGTATGATATCTTTATTGAGTATATATTCATTTTTTAATATAACAAGTATATTAAAATCAACTTCAAGATCTTGTATGGAATCGCCTGGTGATTTGGGCGTGGTTACATTGTAAATTGGTTGGTGTAAATTAGAAGTGGTTTGTTTTATTCCTTTTAATTTTGTACCTGATTTTTCAAATTCGGATTGAGGTATATTAGAGCAAGAATATCTAGAGGAATTACCTATAGTTATTTTTCTATTTGTAGAGAATTGGACTTCAACATTACCATCTGGGCGTTCAAGAGAACTTCTGGGTAATTCGGGGGCAGTTTCATTTGTAAAATCCAATTAGAAGATAATTCTATTTCATTCCATCGAATTATCCGAGGGACAACCACATTATTATGGATATTAGTTTGGATCAAAGTTGTTTTTCCTTTAGTATCAATTTGGATAGCATTAGGACCAATGGCATTCATTGTTTTATAATGTATTCTATAGCAAAGAGCTAAATTTTTAGAACCAGTGTCCATATTAAAGCCTTGAGTTTGAATATTTAAGGTAATCATTTTTAGAATTCTAGGGTCATTTAATGAAACTGAGAAGTCAGGAAAACAATTAAAATATATTGATCCTTCAGAAAGAGATGATTCTACTAAACCAAGTAGAGAATCAGTAAATATTTTCGTCTCGTTCCAAAAGATTGGATGGGTTTGAGGTATGAAAAAAAAACTGAAGAAGAAGAAATTGCAGCTGGAGAAGGTTCTCAAATTATTTGTTTCTTTTAATTTCTTCTTTAGATTGTTTTCCCTGTTCTGGGTTATGTAATGGGTACTTTCCCTGTTCTGGGTTTTGTAATGGGTACATCTTTTTTTTTACTGAAATATAATGAATACTTCATCATCAGCAAAGAGTTTTTTTTTTTTAAGTTGTATTATGTTTGATCGCTAAATTGATCTGTATCATTATTTATTTATTATTATTTTTTAATTGGAACCCATTGGATGAGAGTTGAGGTTAGGAAGACCTAGCCGTGCATGTAAAATGTTAAAAAAAACAATTTCTCTCAAAAAAATAATATTATTTTATTTTATAACATAATACAGGATAAATTACAAATACCTTCCTTGAGGTATGCATTAATTATAATGACTACCCTTCAACTTTTAAAAATAACATTTACCTCCCTCCAGATTTGAAGGGAAGTCACACTTACCTATCCCTTCTGTTAAGTAATGTAGATGTGGACAAGTATGGGTGCATGAGTTACTTAATTTTCTCATAGTCTCATTAGGACTCAATTTGGTGTGAGTGGATCTTCTGTGAGCAGAAGTCCTGTGGTCTTCCTGTGAGCAGTACAGGAAGCCGACACCTGTCTCCATAGTCATTAAGGTGCAAACAGAGGTTAAATCCTCCATTTGGTGTAAGTCAAATATTGAATACAGTTGAATTCCAAAGTTCAATAAGTTTCCCGCCCAAACAAAACTGGAGAGAGAGAGAGACCGAACAAAAACAGAGGATTTCGTTTGGGAGAGAAGGGAGAGAAGAGAGCAAGAGTTGGTTCGTTGGTGCTGAAGGGAGAGAAGAGAACAGGAGGGTGAGAAAGACCCTTCAAGGCATAGTATAGTATAGGCACAAACACAACCGAGGTCGTCACAAGCGTCTCCAACGATAGTCTCGTTATACAAGACGTTATCAGCGTCCGGTCTCTCTCTCTCGTCTGGTTCGTTTGGGAGAGAAGGGAGAGGAGAGAGCAGCTACAGATTCAGCTTTGTGATGCCATTGTGTATACAAGACGTTATTGGTTCGTTTGGGATGAACTAGTCTATTTTCCTTGTCAGTTCTTAATGCTAGTTTCATATGCTTTGTTATACAACGTGCAAGTGTAAACTTTGAATGAACTTTTGCAACACTCCTTGGTATGTGTAAGCGTTGTTGTGCACAGTGCAGTGCAAGTTTGTGGTGCTATCTGAGGCCTGATGGATTTTAATGACCCAAAGAGGAGGATTTTAATGAATAGGGTTGTTAAAGAGTATAAAGCAGAGACTGTCCTATTACAAGAATCCAAATTAGAATAATTTTTAGACGTGGATTACTTTTCCTTGGTCGATGATCACACTTTTAGATGGATCATGGTGCTTTCTAGAGGGGTAGGTAGGGGAATTATTTGTTTGTGGAACGAGAATGTGGTTGATAATTTAAGTTGTTACACTGGGACTTATTCCTTATCATTGCTATTCAGAAATGTGAATGGTAAAAATGAATGGCTCATCTGTACAATTTATGGGCTAAACACTAAAAGGGTGAGGAAAGATATGTGGGAGGAAACAGATCAGTTAAGAAATGGCTATGTCGCTGTGATATATCTTGGGTCTTTGGTGGTGACTATGTTTACTTCCACATGAAAAGAAAGTGGATAAGAGGCAAAGTTTCACTTTGGAGCAAGTGTTCACTATTGAGAATAACTGCAGAGATGAATGTTTCGTTTCATTGATTTCAATTGAATATATAATTACAGATAAAACTAGATTAATAGAAGGTTTCTCTATTCTAGGAAGACTTAGTCAGCTCCTAGTTCTAAGGGTACAGCTCATTACACCTCACCAGATTACACAATTTAAACTGAGAGTACATCAAGAGAGAATTCAAACTGTAACAGACTACAATTCAAATTGTAACAGTAAAAGAATAATTCAAACTGTAACAGAGTAACGATTTACAGTTTACAGTTTATAGGCCCCCTCAAGATAGGTCACGATTTGAGAGACCAATCTTGACTTTGAGTGACTGAAATTGAGACGAGGCAAAGGTTTTGTAAGAGCATCAGCAAGCTGATTTGTTGAAGAGACATGAGTCACACGTAAAATACCAGATTGAACTTGATCCCGGATAAAATGAAAATCTATGGCAACATGCTTTATGCGTGAATGAAAAACAGGATTGGAGCACAATTGAGTAGCACCAATATTATCACAATATATAACAGGTGTTAGAGAAGAGGTAAGACCAAGATCAGTTAGGAGAAAAGACAACCAATTGAGCTCAGCTGCAGTAGCAGCAGCCGAACGATATTCGGCCTTTGTAGAAGAACGAGCAATAATATGTTTCTTCTTTGAACTCCAAGAAATGGGATTCCGACCAAGGTAAACAATATACGCACTTGTGGAAGAGAAATCATCTTTATTACCAGCCCAGTCCGCATCAGATAAGGCATGAAGAGAAAGAGAAGAGTCACTGTAAACAAGAAAACCTTCATCCAAAGTTCCGCATAAATACCGTAATAGACGCTTGACAAGGATCCAATGGTCGGTGGAGGGTTGATGCATGAACTGTGATAACTTGTTTACTGCAAAGGAGATATCCGGACGAGTGAGGGAGAAGTATTGAAGGCTACCAACAATAGCACGATACTCAGTAGGCTCGTTGAGAGGAGAACCCGACTTCAATGTTGGTGTTGGACTTGTGGGCAAAGGGGTAAAAACAGATTTCGCATCCACCATATTAGTCCGATGAAGGATATCCGACGACGTTGGGAAAGCAATACCCCATGTTTGTATGGAACAACTTCAACGCCGAGAAAGTATGAAAGAGGCCCGAGATCTTTGAGAGAAAATCGGTTAGCAAGGCAATCAAAAACTTGATTAACAAGATCATTATTGTTACCGGTAAGAATGATATCATCAAAGTAAACCAAAAGATAGAGAAGATGATTGCCAGTTCTGAGAATGAACAATGAAGTATCTGCATGTGAATTCTTGAAACCGGAATCAAGAAGAAATTGACGCAGTTCATGGTACCATGTCCTTGGTGCTTGTTTGAGTCCATAAATTGCTTTCCGAAGTTTACACACATATGTAGGTGTAGACACCCCAATTTGCACTAATGTGCAGTTTTTCTTGTTTTTGCAGCTCCTGGACAGCTTGGCTTGAGAATTTGCGACTCTTGATCATCCTCTAAACCTCATCTCTGCCATGTGTTTGAATTCCTTCAAAATCTTGCAAATCCCTAAAAATCTGATAAATCTTGGTAAAATGACCAAAATACCCTTGTTGGC
>JAUPMG010000002.1:7452980-7469698 GCA_031762675.1 Pachysandra terminalis | reverse complement strand
GTGGAGACTGAGATGAATGAGAGAGGGGTGGAGATCGGAAGGAAGAAGATGAAGGTTGAGAGAAGGGAGGAGTTGCAGGTTTTTCAGGTGGGAGGAAGAGGAAGAAGATGGATTCAGGTGGTTGGCCGGAATCTGGGTTTGGGGCATTCTTGTCTTTTAATAGTTCTAGTTCAACCATGGGTTGAATTGCAGGTTTAAAATAAAAGGTCTTTTCGTCTTTTTACAAGAAAAACTAACACCGTTAAGGGTTTTGTTAGTGGAGGTGTATCTAAGGATTTTGTTAGTGGAGGTGTATATGAGACTTGACAATGAACTAGAGGTAGTGGGATTTTAGAAACAAAGGAGTATTTGTTTGAAATTGTCAAATACTAGAGGGTAAAAGTGAAATTTTTCCTTTTTCCAATCTAGATATTTATTTTTCCATTTACAATTACACTCATTTTTTTTTTTCCAGTGATTCTGGAAGCCTAGTAACTCAGCCACGTAGCATGACGCGTGTCGATCCATAAGTCTCCTGCCGCCTAAGTAGACCTTCTCGACGCTCCCGGTCCCGGGATCATCTGTACCAAGAATCGTGTACCAATAACTTAATTGGTCTATTTTCTTTTTTAGTCATTTAAATTTGGAAAAAATTCAAATGGACCAATCATATTCATGATGCACATGGACGATTCTGGATACATACTCCTTTTCGACCATTCCGATGATCAAAGAAACTCTAAATGGGTCTAACCGCGTCAAGGAAGTATGATCCACCGGCCGCGATGAAGACTCAATAAATATATATTGAAGTTTCCTTGAAGGACTCTTAAAACAATGTTATGTTATATATAATGGTTATTGATCCTAAAAATCCAGCAACAAGGGAACAATCGGAAGAACCTAACCGTCCGGCGCCAATCATTGCATTCAGACGTAGCCGTGATTTATCGCTCTCGTTTCTCCTGGCGGTTATCTTTAGATCTTTATAGAGCAATTTGAGGGAATTTTTTGTTCTTTTTTTTTTTGTGGGGGTCCTATTTGAATCATTTTCTACTTCATTGCACTGCCAAAATCCAAGTTTTCTCAGGTAATTAACTGTGAGAGATTTGCTTTTTTGTTTCTTTTGCTTGATCTTTTACTTTCTTTTTGTTTCCTTAGCTTACTTCTTTCTTGCTTTCCGTTGCCTTTTCCTGTTCTATTGTGGATTAGATTAGATTGTGTGTATCTTTTGATTGAGACTCATGTCCCCTCCAATTCTTGTTTACATTCTATGGTATATTCTCTCTTCCTTTTTTTTTTCCCTAACAAAAAGTATGGGTTATTTTGGTCTTGAGATGAATACTAGTGTATTGTAATTTTATTTTATTTTTTTTAATTGTTCTTCATCCATGTTTTGATTGAGACTCATGTCCCCTCCAATTTTTGTTTATCTTCTACGGTATTTTTTTTTCTAACAAAAATTCTGGGTTATTTTGGTCTTGAGATGAATACTACTGTAAATTGTTGATTCTTTAATGTTTCTTCATCCATGTTTTGGAGGCTTGGAGGGATATGGGATATTTTTGTTGCTTTAGGAATTTCAAGAAAATGTTTGAGGGTGTTAGGCTTCTTGTTTTTGGGCTTATTATGGTTTAAATATTAGTATTATGGCTATGCTTTACCATAATTATTATTATTACGATTTTTTTTTTTGGCTCTTTGTTGCTTTAGTAATTTCAGGAAAATGTTTGAGGGTATTAGGCTTCTTGTTTTTTGGGTTTATTATGGTTTAAATATTAGTATTATGGCTCTACTTTACCAGAGTTTTATTTATTTATTTATTTTGGCTCTTTGCTGCTTTAGGAATTTCAGGAAAATGTTTGAGGGTGTTAGGCTTCTTGTTTTGGGGTTTAGTGTGGTTTAAATATTAGTATTATGGCTCTGCGTTACCAGAATTTTTAATGTTGGTATCTATGAACTTGGGATGTGCTCTTTGTGGGAAAGGTAGAGAATACACTTTTCTTGTTGTGTATAATTATGATGTAGTTTATTAGGGTATAAGTTTGCTTAGTCGGCATCGATGTATCGGCTGTGACATTACACATATTGTAGCTTTTCGCCGCAGTTTAATGTCCTTGCTGTCAACTAGTCATGTTTTTATTAGAATCTGTTGATCGAGATTAAGCAATAATAATAAACACAGTAAAAATGAAGATCAAAACAATGCACACAGATATAGGCGGTTCAGCAAAGCCTACATCCATTGGAGAGAAGTTTCCACTATGTCAAAAACGAATTAGGGTTACAACTTATACTGTTATCCGATATATGAGGTAAATCCCCAATATACCCTTACCGTACTGCGGGGGGCTCCATGGTCACCTCCTTGGATCTAGTGATTAGTGAATATGAGCCACCCACTATCTCTAACAGAATTCATGGATCTTAATTTCTGATCTAACATGACATTTGACATTGTTGGTCATTGAGACCTTCTTGAACACATGAAGTGGGTGACTAAATTTTTATCTACCAACAACAATAACAACAAATGACTTATTCCAACTAGTTGGGGTTGGGAAGACGAATCATGTTCCTTAATCTCTGTCAAAAGCCGTATCTTCAATGAGATTATGAGTATACAAATTCTTTTCGTTTTGTATTGCTATATCTTTTGGGCATTACTGGTCTCAAGCCTAGGTAAAGGAGGAGGGTTGAGTCAGGTTGGTAGCCGGCAAGAAACGTTTGATCCAACACGAAAAATTTTCTCGAGCCTTTTAAATCTTTTGCTCTGTGTTTTAGTGAATAGTTGCGCTTTTAAATATTCCATCGAATGAAGACTTCGGAAGCTTAATTAATGGGAATGTGGAGAGATGAGGCGCCTTGGTATTTGCAGAATTAGAATTGTTATAAGAGAGAGTGAAGTTAACAACAGATTTGAAATGGATAAGGACCAAGCAGAGAATCCCCTGTCAGTTTTAAAATCCAAAAGGTTTGTCTAAAACATGGAAATAGCCTTATATACATTAATACTATTGTTCCATTTATCTGACTTGATGATTGAACTTTCATAATCACGACTTCTTCCACAGTTAGAACACTTTTATCCAATCTTACGGCACATCTAAGAGAACTAGAGAAGTTACTTACCCTGATTAGGCACCAGCAGTGAATATATACTTTCTTACATATTTATGAATGCATGTATTATTATTGCTCTCAAGACACTAATTTTCTATCTAGTCTGCCTTAAGTCATTTTCCATAGCCATGTTTGCTTTGTTGCAACCAGTAATTGGTTATAGAAGACTCATACAAGGTTCCAACCCAAAGTTGACATGTTGTTAACAGCGGAGTAGTGAGACGGATTGTGCATTTTAAAATTGATTCATTCGGTATAGCTTCTATGAGTACGTCTAATCAGTAGGGACCCCAAAACTTGAAACTGACACTTTTGTGGTATCACTTCCTACTACGTATTTGTGTGAGTGTGTCTATGTTTATTATAGCTTTTTTCATTGATGAACAAATTTTTTTTCTTCTTAGATTGTTTGATATCCAAGATTACAAGGTGATTTATCTCATGCTCATTTAAAAGTATCTAGATGAAGCCTTTTTTGCCTCGTCTAGAACGTGAAGTCACTATAAATATTGTTAGAAAACAGGAAAATTGCCACTTGGATAATTTGAACCCATTAATGATTTCAGGCTTGGAAAGAAACGTGATGGTTGTCATTTGGATTTTGCATGATGAAATAGAGTATGCTCTTGACCACTTTGAATGCCATTGAAGTTTCTAAAGCCAATAAAGTCACTTTGAAATGCCCAAGTACCATGTTTGAGTATAAATTTAGGAGGAAGATTAAGAGGGAGAAAGATTTATAGGATGTTATTGAACTATTGTATCATTTCTTTTGCGAGTTAAATAGGTGTTTTGGACATAAGGTAGTTTCTGAACATCTATGATTTTACAGTTCATTAGAAGGTGTATTCTGACAGGACAGAATGAGGGAAGTCCAGCTTGGTCATGGTGCCCACACTGTAAAATCCCATGGAACAACCGTCGCAAGGTTTCACTTGCATGACTGGATTATTTTGATACTTCTTGTGGGCATAGAGATCGGTCTGAATGTGATCAATCCATTTCACCGCTTTGTGAGGAAGGATATGATGTATGACCTCAAGTTTCCGCTGAAAGGCAACACAGTCCCTATATGGACAGTTCCTGTAAGTTGTTTTATCATCATTTAAATGGAATGAGCTAATTGCGCTTTACCTGTCTCATCTATCGTAAGCGAGCACCTCCATTGATGAGCCTTTTATTTTCTTGATGATCAGATTTACGCAGTTTTGTTGCCCATTGCCATTTTTCTTTTCTTCTATTTCCGCCGAAGAGATGTATATGATCTTCACCACAGCATATTAGATAAATATACTTTTCCATCTTTATGTTTATATTGCAAATATGCTGCTTTCTTTGTCAAGTTTTAAATTTTGATTTCACCAGGGGAGCCTGGAAAAATTTCGCCAAATATCGCCGAAATGCCGCCCCCATATTTCGTGTCATCAGACTAGAAAATAGTGATATTTTTTGCGGCATGCCGGTGAAATTTAAAACCATGTTCTTCGTACACCCAAATAGAGGAATCATTTCTTTATATTTATCTGATGATTCAAAGCTTTTTCGTGGGCAGGCCTTTTATACTCTGTACTGATTACGGGAGTCCTTACTGATGCAATAAAAAATGCGGTTGGTCGTCCTCGACCAAACTTCTTTTGGCGTTGTTTTCCAGATGGAATAGAGGTATGCTTCTGCTGACTCCAAATTACTGAATGCTTGCTATATAATTAGATCTTAATGATTCTTGTTTCTTGTATTTAATTCTGATCTTGATTACTTGATTAAAGCACTTAACTCTGAATTTCACAGGTTTATGATCAACTGGGAGATGTAATTTGTCATGGGAGGAAAAAGATCATAAAAGAAGGATATAAAAGTTTTCCAAGTGGTCATGCTTCATGTAAGTAGCACTAGAGTCATGTAGATGTCCCAAAATTCCCTTTCCTAGATGAATTTTGGGATATTCTTGTAGAATTCGTCTTTTACATTTTTCTCTTGATTAATGCTTAGTTATACTACAACCTATTAGATACAAGTAGATTTGCTTGATCTCGATGAAATGTGTTGTTGATTTAGGATGCTTGTTTTTATTCATGCATTTTAGGCTTATTAATTTCTGTGTTTTGTAAAAATGTGAAAAAAGCTAAGTATGCAAAACATGGTGTTCTTACTCATTTTAACTAATATTTTTGGATTAAAATTTATTATTTTAGAATTTATAGCTATTTAAATACTTCCAATATTTTTTGGACCTTTCAAAGCATGGATTGGTCCATGCCAGTTCATACCGCATTGGAGCAGCTAGTTCCAGTTCAGTAGTACCAATAGTGAAATTACCCAAGAGTTTGTTTGTTTTGTGCAGGGTCCTTTGCAGGTCTGGTTTTTCTATCACTTTATTTATCAGGAAAAGTAAAAGCATTTGATAGCCGGGGTCACGTAGCGAAACTTTGCCTTGTTCTTCTTCCTCTACTCGCTGCATCTCTTGTTGGCGTTTCTCGAGTCGATGACTATTGGCATCATTGGCAGGATGTGTTTGCCGGAGGTCTCTTAGGTTCGTGCTAATAATTTTATTACATACATTGACATCACATAGCAATCAATGTTGTAGCTTGACTATTCAGCTCCTTACATATTGCATTCTGCAGGTCTCACGGTGGCCACACTTTGCTATCTGCAGTTCTTCCCTCCCCCTTATCATGTCGAAGGTACCAACTTCGCTTTTTTTTTTTTTTTTTAACAATTAAGAATATTGCTCAAATCATGTATTGACAGTTAATGATTATGATCAACAACTAGGTCGGATTTTGCAGAACAAATCAATGTCAACAGTTGAAATTATATATCAATATTTCAAATATTAAATTTAATTTAAGTTTGACTATATGAAATTCATGTACTATAGACAGTTAAAATCAATTACCTGCCTAAACTTACATAAAGTAGGCCTACATCAAGGGTTAAAATCGTATTAACATGTACCAACTGTGTTAGAGATAGTGGCTCATATTCACTAGTCTCTAGATCCAAGGGGGAGGAGGACCTGGGGGCCCCATGGGTCGGTAAGGGTGTATTGGGGATTTTCCATATTTACTGGGTAGGAGTATAAGTTGTAACCCTAATTCATTATTTGATATAGTGGAAACTTCTTCTCTCCCGTAGACGTAGGCTATGCCGAGTCATGTATATCTGTGTGCATAGTTTTGATCTTCCGTTTACTGTGGTTATTATTATTGTTTGATAACGAACAACAAACTGTTATATACTGTGTATACCAGTTGGTTTCGACATTACTATATACCATGTAAATGGTTGTATAGAACAGAAAATATGCTATTTTCATTGTTTTTTGAGCTCCCCATTGTATCTAAATGCGTCTTGATTTACGTTTCCTAGGGCCATGCATTTACAATATCTTAATTTCTTATTAAGATGTTTTCAAGCGTATCAATACGTTCTCCGGTTTCCTGAAATTTTCCTTTTCTTCTAAGGACTGACATTCACCTTCAGTACAATATTTTGGAACATTCTAAAGTCTATTATGCAAGTGCTTCTACTCTTGAGCTTTTACTATATTGGTTAAATCTTCTGATATGTAGGCTGGGGCCCTTATGCATACTTCCGGATGTTGGAAGAAGAGTCGCGTTCGTCTCTGCAACCGGCCAATGGTGTTAGGGCAGTCAATGTACGGCCGAGGGAGGTTCAGTTTGTGAACCAACAAGCTGAAAGAAACATCAATGGATATATGGGATCATCTGGAGAACAAGGTTCTGGCCGCGCATTAGATGAAATGGAATCTGGGAGAAGGTAATTTCGATGAAATGTTATCTGGGAGAAGTAATCTTGTGTTGTATTGTTCTTTGTTTGAGTATCATCTGATTGATGCTCTGTAGCTAGCTACATTAGATTATGTAAATACATGGATACACAATTTGTTTCATTTGCAATTCTTTTCTTTTTAAGGTACAAGATCAATTTTTTGCTTGTGGTAGTTCTAGAGACATGTGAATCCATTAATGAATCAGTTTGAGGCACTATTGAGTCTAGAACCAATTTTGAAAATCCTGCTCATTGTACAATAATCAGCAGAAACTATTACTAATTCTCCTTTTGGATTCCTGGTGTTTTTTTCTTTTTTTTGTTGCATATAAGCATCAAGGAATTGGGTATTGCTCCCCTCCCACTTGATTAAAATAGAAAAGATAAAAGAGTTATTTTCATACTGAGCTATGAAAAACATGGTAGCCAGGCTACTACTCAACATCTTAAAGCCAGGGTTCTTCTGGTTATGTATGGAACTGAATTGCAGCTAGGCATGTTTACCTCCATAATCTTTGCTTTAGATGTGACTTGTAACCACTTTCTTTTACAAAGAAAGCAAGTGAGGCCAAAGGAAACACAGGAATTAATGAATGAGATGAGTTTTATATCTGAATAAACTTTTTTCTTCAACAAAATGTTGCTTAAAAGAGGAGAAGAGAGGGAATATAAGTCAATGAGAGTTTGTTTCCTTAATTTCAGGGGAATTTCTATCCTTGTTGAATGAATATTGTAATTAATTGATTAGAAAGAAGGATAAACAGAGTTGAACAAGAATTCAAGCACACATAAGACAGCAATTTATGTGGTTCGATAATAGAACCTACATCTACGGATGCGCACTAGGTTTTACTATTCTCACGAGTTCAGAAAGAAGTGTTACAAGAGCAGCCATGAAAGTATGATCCAGCCGTCGGGATCATCAGTACTTCTTGAATGCCTCAGTAGCGTTACAAGAGCAGTCATGTAAGTATGACCCAGCTGTCGGGATCATCAGTACTTTCTGAATGCCTAAGTAGCATCAGTCTCCATATAACAACAGTAATAAGATAAATAAATTGAGTAGATAGGATCTTTTTTTATAAATTTCCTCACATCTATACAAAAGGAATGGTGTCGGTTCAAGGCATTTTTAAGAGACAAAAATATGTCTAAAAAAAATTCTTTAGAAAAAAAAGAGAGGAAGACCCAAACCCACAAACAGAATATTGGTCCCAAAAAAGTTCAAAAGGTACAGTGCAGAGAATAACAATTAGACTTAAAAGGTCACAACACCTTTAAACAAATGATTTTTAGTTTTGAATCAAGAAGAATTACTAAAAAAAGTATATTACAATTAGCAATACACCATTTCTTACATTTTGGTAATTCAAACACTCTCTCTCTTTCTCTCGCTCTCTCCATCAACAATGTAGAGATGTTTATGTTCCTGTTAAACACCAATTATTCCAAAAGCTCAAGTTGTTAGAGAAAGGCATAATAATGGATATCAAATAGTTCAATAATCTCTTGCACGTACGGGAACAATACATTTGTGAGAAAACACAGAGCACCGAGGCAAACACATACACCCGCACGGGAATAGTATATCCGTGAAAGAATAAACACACCACTTAAAATGATTTACTGAAAAGAGAGAGAGAGAGAGAGAGAGAGAGAGGAAAAGGAAAAAAAAAAATGGATACATTTGTTAGGGGCAGTTGGTGTATGGGTTTTACTATATTTTTTGGCCTTTGCAAGAGAACTATCCTACTCCACATTCTGCTTTAACTTGAAAGGGAACAACGCGGCATAGATAAAGAACAAAAAAAGATAAACATACCACAGAACAAAGAAAAGTATATAATAAAATAAAAAACAAATGCATAGTTGACAAATCTATTTCTGCTTATATCATTACCATTGTCACACACACATAAATATATATAAAAAAAAATTTATTCGTTGATGATAATCTTTGAGCCTTAATTATTTCATATATTACCTGCACTGGTTATTAGCTAAAAGTTTTCTCCTTTTGACCGATCATCATGCGCTCTCTCAAGTAACTTTTCTTTTGCTCAATTCTCCCTTTCATCTTGAAATTAGGAAGATAAAAATATGGAAATGAAAGCATCACCTGCACTGGTTATTACTAGCTAAAATAATTGCCAAAGCCAAAGCCTTCATAAGTGGTTTCCTTTTGACCGATGATCCACTCTTTTGAAGGAACACTTCTTATTCTATCCATCTTCTTGTTCACATTGAACATAAAATTCATGTTCCAAGGTGGGAATTAAAAAAAAAAAAAAATCAAAATAAGAAAGGCCTTTGAATAATTTAGAAAAGTGAAACAGTCCCCAACGGGTCGGGTTCTTGCCCCCCATTTATTTTTTTCCTGTTTTTTTTTTTTCTTTTCCTTTCTGAGTGATGATGAAAACCTGCGAACTATAAATGCAAACAAGAGCCCACCAAGTGCATGATAACCTCTTTTTTAGTTTTTTGGGAAAATGGTGAATGATACCCGAAATATGGGATCATTATTCGGAGGCGAGCACGGACAGTTTCTGACAAATCCTGACCCGCCCTTATAACAGTCCACTCAATACAAAATCCGCTAACCCGATCTGATTAGGGTCAAGGTTAAATATAAAATATACAATAAATTATACTTTCACCCCTTGAGGTTTGTACCACTTACACTTAGACTTCTTGAGGTTTTGAAACTATATTGACCTCCTTTGTCTGAAACCTCAAGGGAGTCATGAACTAATTTATCCCTAATAAAATAAAAAATTACTCCTCTCAAATCCACCACAGCCATCTCCACTCCCACCACCGATGGGGTGGTGGTGGTGGTTGTGGTGGATGGTACTGATGGAGTGGGGGTAGTGGGAGTGGATTTGATAAGAGTAATTTTATATTTTATTAAGGGTAAATCAATCCATGACTTTCTCGAGTTTCAGAAAAAAAGGGTACTAATGTAATTTCAAAAACTTTAAGGGGTCTAAGTGCGAGTGGTACAAACCTCAGTAGGTGAAAGTGTAATTTACCCCAAATATGTGAGTGAATTTGAGTCGGGTTGAGGTAAACACAAAACCGACCTGACCCGATTTATAATTTTCAATTTTACCAAATCCGAATTATTAGAAATGAGCGGGGCGGAATACTCGTTTAACCCGCTCCACTAGTGTGACTTCTTTTTCCTTTTCGTCGTTTTCTATTATCTTATTAATTCATTTTCTCTCTGCCTGTCTCTGTCTCTCTCAGGTCTTTTTCCTCTTTGGAATGTTCGTTTTACCAACTATCGTCCTTACTTAGTGACGTGATCAAGCTTGGTGTGAGGATTTGGTGGAAATTCAAATCCTTGTTCCTTGCTTCCCTCTTTCATATTAAAGTTTCTCCGCGTTTTCTTTCTCTTTAAGCTTACTCTCTCTCTGTCTTTCATCTTCAATCGCCATTGCTGATATTCTACTACGAGCTCAAATTCTCACAGAATTTTCAGGTCAGTTCATGCTCATTTTGTTCAGTTATTCTGTAAATTCTGTTGGTGCGGATGATGATCTTATGTTTCTGTATTCTATGCACATTACTATTTCTTACCAATTTCTTCTGAAAAAAATAAAGAAAGAAAGAAGAAGAAGAGCTAGTCATAAAAACCCTAGTTTTATGCTCTTCTAAATGAGGAATCTTTGCTTAGGATTATCAATGGAGTGATTCATACTAATGTTTTTCAGGAAATGTGAATAAATGTGTTTGGATTACTCTTGTTTTAACCTTCTTTTTTCTTGTGTGTGTGTTGCAGTTGGTGAAAATGCCAGAGATCCTGTTGGGAGCTCACACTGTGAAATCTCATGGAGTTAAAGTGGCAAGGATACATATGCACGATTGGCTAATACTTATACTTCTTGTGGTGATAGAGGTGATCTTGAATGTGATAGAACCATTTCACCGCTTTGTTGGAGAGGGGATGATGACAGATCTGAAGTACCCATTGAAAGGCAACACTGTTCCCTTTTTGGCTGTTCCAGTATGTTTCTGATGCTAAAGATTCTGCCTTTTGTTATCATTTAATTGTTGCCTCTAGAAATACTATGGAATCCATTGATGTGAGAAGAAAGAAAAGATAACCCTCTTATTTGTAATTTCCCCCTTTGTAACAGATGGTCGCGATCGTGTTGCCCTTCGTAATCTTTCTCGGGTACTACTTTTACAGAAAGGATGTTTATGATTTGCACCATGCTATTCTAGGTACCTCTTCTTTGTTGCTTTCCTGTTAGGCTTAATTTAAATTGGTGTTTATTATTTATGGGTTATAGTAATGCATTTATGATATTTAATTGATTACATATGTGAGCCAGGCCTTCTGTTTTCTGTTCTTATAACTGCTGTTCTAACGGATGCAATCAAAGATGCTGTCGGTCGACCTCGACCGGATTTCTTCTGGCGTTGTTTTCCTGATGGAAAAGGGGTTGGTCCTCGTTTTCATAGCTTGCAGTGCTTTCCTTTTCCTTCTGTTAATTTCATTGGCTTAAGTTCTTACATTACTTATTTTAGTATTCAATTCATATAATATCGGTGCATGACATGTCCAGGTGTTTGATCCAGTAACAAAGGATGTTATATGTCATGGAGATAAGAGTGTTATTAAGGAAGGACACAAAAGTTTCCCGAGTGGCCATACTTCATGTAAGCAGAACAGTTACTTTCAGTTGAACATATATAGTGTGTCGTCATCATCATCATCATCATCATATGCCTTATCCCAACTAGTTGGGGTTGTCTTGGTTAAGCGTAACATCATGTACATGGAGATTTTAAAACATATCTCTGATCCTTTTTCTTTTTTCAACGTCCACATTATTGTGTAAGCCACGAGGAGAAAGTTTGTACTGTTCTTTTCCTTGTCGGCACTAATTTCTTTTTCTTTTTTTTATTAATCAATTGGAGTTCTTCATCCCTACCTGGTATTGTTGTACAATGAATTTGAGTTCATATTGAAACCTAACATCATGGTATAGTGAAGTCCACTTTGTGTTATACCTAAGTGCCCAGAGCACAGACCAAATCTGAGAATGCAAGCGGGAGTGAGAGCACCAACTTTAATGCACCCTAGTGGAGAGTGCCTTAATAACATCACATTTATGTTCTTGTGTGCTGAAATACATATGGTTTGTATATACTATGTACTAGATGTGATAGCAACAATTGTTAAATTGCATTAGCATATAAGAATTTTAGAAAATATATAGTGAATACAAATTAGAGACTTTGAATAATGTGTGAGGAGAAAGAGGTTTGGTTGTGTTACCCAACTTCAAACTGTAGAGAGCTGTAACATCTGGATCCTTAACTTTTCCCATCCATATTGAATGTGGCTCAACATGGGTATGGGTGTGGGATATGCGTCTAATACTTCAAATCTGTGTCCACTTTTTTAAATGAAATTTTTGTTAAGTTGGGTACATGCCCAGATCTTTGGACACACGACTAACATGTGGAAGCTTTAAGATGGTTAAAATTAGTAGTCTTTTATACAAGTTTAATACATTATCACATCTATAACTTTGTATTATCACATTTTAAGTTCATAATTTTTTGATGAATAACCACACACACACACACACACACACACACATATATATAAGAGAAAAAAGAGAGATACAGAGCACTTACATCAAAAGGGAAAAGAGGTCTAGGTGCTCAAGATGAGCACAAGCGACCAGAACAAACAAAAACATGAAAAGATAAAGATGACAAAAAGGAAAAAAAGGGAAAAGAAAAACCATAAAAACTCATAGTGCCAAAAAACCATCGCCCATCAACTCAATGGGAGGAGGACCCGCAAAAAACACCTCCCCCCCCATACCTACTTGAGCCAGACGATCTACCAAACTGTTCCCTGACCTCGAGGTATGTGCAAAAGAGGCATCAATCAGCAGGCTGAAGGATCTGGCTAGACGAACCAAATGGGTTCATCTCCATGGACACAAACAGGGCCCCCACATCCAGGAGATGACAGATGCAGAATCTCCCTCAATAATCACTTGAGAAAGACCAAGGCCAGAAGCCTCCCTCAAACCTCACAAAAGAGCCAATAACTCAGCCCTCGTAGAATCCTAATGCTAATTGGACCAAAGAAAACATGAGAGATATGGCCAAGATGATTGCAGAAAACTCCTCCAATGCCAGAAGGGCCCGGGTTACCAAATGATGAACCATCAAAGTTGACCTTAAAGGTACCCATACTCGGAGCCCTCTATCCAGCCATGACCTCGGTCATCTGAGTTGGCTTGACCTTAAGTTCATAATTGCTTTGTTTTGTTGTTGAATGTTTTCTTTATATATATGTAGCTGCTTCTTTATGTGGACATTATATTACTATTTTTTAATGAATTATGTGGCCATGGCCCTTCTTCTTCAAGTCCACGTATCCTATGATATGGGGTTCAGATGGATCTAACGCCTAGACACATACCAGCACCTGGCACTTGTACCTATGTTCTTGTCAGATAATAGAGAGATATAGATACATGGATTGGAAATGTAGCTTCTATGAATAGTCACGTGGGGCATATTTTGAAGGATAGAGTTTTAGGTTTATTGGGAGTGAGGTCCATATTTAAGCTCTAATTGAAGAAAGTGTGTTTTATAAAAGTAGACCCCTGCTGTGTGGTTTTGAGAGCACGGGTTATATCTTATATGTGAATCCTCGTCCTAAGCATCAAATCACTTTGTCAGAGCAGTTGTGACACCTCATAGACACGGATAGGGCACTAAGCTTGGTACCTAAAAAACACATATTTAAGTTAGATTAAGGATCATCATTGATGGATTAAGAAATGTGCAGAAAACTGGAAGCATCACAAATTTCCCCACCCTGGAATATGTCTTGATTTAATTTTCTTATAATTTTTTTTTTCTTCGAGAGATGGAAATGTTGATCTACTGTTCAATTGTCATTTATGTAATTTTTTTTTTGGGATCTACCATAAGCGTATGAGCTAACAGGGATTATGTTCATTAATATGCAGGGTCCTTTGCAGGTCTCAACTTCCTTGCTTGGTACCTATCAGGGAAAATTAGAGCATTTGATCGTAAGGGCCATGTTTCAAAACTCTGCATCATTTTTTTTCCTTTACTTGTGGCTGCTCTTGTGGGGGTTTCCCGTGTTGACGACTATTGGCATCACTGGCAAGATGTATTTGCTGGAGGTCTTCTAGGTTCGTACTTGTAGGGCCAACCATTGAATGAAATCTTTATAACCATACTTAATTTCTGATATTTGCATGAACTACTTCTTGCTGCTAATTATTATTAATATTTTTTAAAGCAGGAGTAACAGTATCTTCTTTTTGTTACCTACAATTCTTTCCACCTCCTTATGCGGAAGACGGTATGTGTCCTGATTATTCACTAATCCATACCTGTTAAACATATAAATTAATGTGTTGGGGTATAATCTATTACCTCCTTTTTTTTTTTTAAATCAATAACTGGAAATTGGATTATTTTCTCGGTAAATTTAATGTTGCTGAGTCCAGTTTTCTTTACACAATGAGAGATTATCATTTGATTTACTCTCGGTAAATGGATGTCTTGAGTGTGTAAAATTAGAAAAGCTATTGACGACCCCAAGATTAAATTGTTATCAAGGCTTTCTTGCTTTGACAGTTATTAGCGTACCGTGTTTTGAAGTATATTGATTCCATTGTATTGATGGCTAACTGATTTTGATGGTTGTAAAGCCCATAGAATTAGAAGTTGAGTACTCCTGAAAAATGTAATTTAATGTAGTCCAAGTGGTTCGTTTGTTGATTTGTGAGGCATTAAGTCATGTTTATGTGTAATTTATGGTATGAAAGTTGCTGAGGGCTTAGTACAATTCTTTGCTACTTTCTTACTGTTATCACCTGAAAATAACAATATAAAGAGGTAAAAGCATAAAAAAAAGTTGATTAAGGACATAAGATTACCAGTTAGAAAGTGAACAAATTGAAAGAAAATTAGTTGAAGGCCTTCGGGATATATGTGAAGGGTGGAATTAGATTGCATATGTTCATGTGCGCCTGTCTTATCTTTCATATAGGATTAATAGACAAGAGTGATACACCAATGGTCCAATCTTTAAGAATGGGATCACATTTTCTAGTCAAGTCGGTTAAATGAATAAATTGAGCCCCCATCAGTTTTTGGGTGCAAAGTGTTGTTGAAGAAAGTCTAGTTACACAACATAAGCTGTTGGTATTGGATGCTTGTATTAGGAGATGAAAGAAAGAAAAGCATAATAAAAATTGAGAAAAAATAAAATGATGGAATCTAGAAAGAGAAGAATTAGCTATGAGAGCATGAAATTTTAAAGTAGTGCCTACACAAATGCAGGATAAAACTGCCAACTAATTAAAAAAAAAAAAAAGTGGGGAAAGAGGTCTTGGGAGAATCTAAAGGCAAATTTTAATCCCACAAAGAAACTTTTGGTGAGGTGATGAGATTTAAAAGACTGCTAAAGAGAATAAGTCACTGAAAAATACAAACGTGTAAAAAAAAAAAGAGAGACAATGAAGACAATAAGGCTAAACAACCAATAATCATTACCTATATAGTAAGCTAGGGGCAAAACACGATGAGGAATGTGCGTATAACTTTGCAAGATTTGGAGACGGGAATACAAGAGGTCTAGATCAAATAGATTCATTAAGAGATAATTTGAATGGTAAAGGAGGAAAAGATTAAAGAGAGAGAAATTTAAAAAAAATTCAAAATTAGAATGCATGGAAAGCTCTTGATTAGGTGGAGATGTTAGCATTGTGGAGACAAGAGAACACTACTATGTTTGTATTGTAAGGTTAGGGTTATTAATGTCAAGGGTGCTTTAGCCAAGATAAAAGTAGGAAAAGTTTAGGACCGTATGTTATCCCAACTGAATTGCAGAAATGCATGGGAGAGATTGGTGTATGCCGGTTCACTAAATTTTTTGTAAGAATTTTGAGGGCTATGAATAAGCCAGATTCTTGCAGAAGAAGCATTATAGTACATACATAAAGAAAAAAAGATGTTCAAATTTTTAACTATTGTGGAATTGAGCTTATGGAACATGCCATGAAATTATGGGGATGTATGGTGGAGCAAAGTTTAAGACATAACTTGGTTGTCAGAGAGTTAGCTTAGTTTATGTCTTGGAGATCTGCCATTAAGGTTGTCTTTTTCACTTAGACAATTAGTAGATAAGTTTAGAGAGAAGAGGAGAGAGGCCTTCATATGGTTCTATAATATAGAATAAGGATATGATAGAGTGACAAGAATTCATTTGATGGGTTTTGGAAAGCAAGGAGTACGAAATAGATATATTGATTCGTTAAAAACATGTATAAGGGATGACTAATGTGAGGTCAGTGTGCAGTGAAACAAATGAGTTTTTAGTAACCATAACTTTACATTAGTTGTCACTATGAGTTCTTATCTTTGTGCATTGATTATGGTTTATGGATGAATTGACAGCTCATACTCAAGAGATGCCTTGATGTATGTTATTAGTAAACGGTTGGTTTTGGCAGGGTGGGAGTAGATGCAAAAGTAGAATTCTGGATGTATACCTTGGAATTAGAAGGTTTAAAAATAAGTTGAGACAGTATATGGAATGCAACTTTAGTACAAAGGGCAGTGAGTATGAAGTAATGGTAAAAATTGAAAACCTTACGATTTCCAAGAGTAATTACTACCGTTATCTTGGATCAATTATCCATAAAGAGGGGATATTGAAGAGGATGTTGCACATAGAATTAGAGCTTGATAGCTTAAGTGGAGAAGTAGAGTATTGTGTGACTGACATTTTCCAATCAACT
>JAUPMG010000002.1:7442876-7452880 GCA_031762675.1 Pachysandra terminalis | reverse complement strand
ACAATTCACATTAACACAGTATGGATGCTCTCTCCTATGGAACGTGGATGATAGATCCCCTCAGAAGCTATACACGCACCTATACACGTGCATAATCCATTAAGACCCATCCTACACATTCCTATGATGTCAAAACATAATTTTACTAATGGTCTCAATAACTGTCCTTACCTAAGTGTAGACTAACTGAGGAGTGTGTCTAGTAGGTTGCTTATGCTAAGGGCAATAAGTAGATCATTGCTGGTACTCGACCCTAAACCTCACTTGATCCCATCAAAAAGCACTATAAGCCCAAACCTATAAGACATACAAACCCTCACTGAAATCTGCACTAGGTTCTGTCTCTGTGCATTTGAGCTCGATCGCACATTTACGATCGATCGCACTTCCGCTCGATCGCATTTCCGATCGATCACAATTCCGCTCGATCGCATTTCCGATCGATCGCATATCTCGGATCGATCGACTGTTAACAGACAGTGATACCGAATTCACTACTGTTGCTTTGTTCTACTGGTTTCTTATAGCCAATGTCACAAATAGAGTATCTAACTGGATTTTCTGGGTAAATCCCTATCTAAACATTCACTGTAATCCTACAAATACGTCTTACATGTAATTCACAAATCTGATATGCATATCATACGAATTCAACAACATTATGAACAGAAATATCTGTTGTATCATAATTTGTAAATCATGGATTCAACCAAGCAAAGCATGCTTATATATTTGTAGCAAATGTGAGATCATTTTTATCCTAACAATGGTAGAATAAATCCTCAAAACTAATTCATAAATCCATGCCGGAAATCAATAGTACATTCGTTCAAGAAAGATAAAAACAGAGCATCACATATATTCGCATGAATAGGAACCGGATAAGCTACTTATCGGTTAGATTCTAGTATGAAGCTAAGCAATGAGATAATCACTGATTGGTGCTCCTCTTTCCTTCCTTTAATCTGAAACAATGGCCGTTTTAGATTCAGATTCTCAGTCCACTTCTATCTCTAATCTCTCTAACAAGTACGGTTCTCTCAAACAAAATAACTCAGCACTTGGTTTCAAATGAATGAGAAGAAAGAGGTTGAGAGGAAGGATGAATAGGGATCGTCTCCCTACTTTCTCTCCCTCAACGACACCAGCAAGGGCACGTCCCCACGACCGAATCCACGCACGGCTGTGTGTTCCAATTCGGTTGAGTGAATAGTCTTTTACAAGACTACCCCAAAGAGAAAGTCTAATATCCTAAAGGCCACTAATCCAACATGTTAAATTATAGAAAGACCCTAACTTAAATAAACACACCACATAAGCATAATAAAGCAAATTAATTAGCCATAATTTACACAATAAATAAGGAAAAAATTTCTTAAGGGTTTTAGGTCATTACACTCGTGATACATGAACATATTAAAAATATGCGGTTTCATAGATCCGTATATCCAACTCAAGATTAGGCAGTTGTCAACATCCCATTGATCCGCCTTGGGATCAGTATCAGCCGAACGTGGAGCTTTTCCCAAAAGCCAAGCAGACTTACCTCGGCCACCAATAAACAACTTCAAGGATTGTGACCAAGCAACAAAATTGTGTCCATTCAACATGACACTAGTAACTCTTCAACCGGACACGGGAGGTGCCAAATCAGAATGGGCACCAGAAGATTCTGCCATAGAGAATCCAAACAAAAACAAACAATCTGATGGAGAGAAAAAAAAAAAAGAAAAAAAGAAGGTTACAAAAACCTTCTAGATTATCAACAAGTCACAAAGTGGCCAAACTGTGGTTCCCCAAACCACAGCAATCCACACTAGGGGTAAAACCCTAAGTTTGCTCAGAATAGCAGAAAAGAAACAAACCTAGGGCATCCAAAAAATAGTCACACGAACGAGAGGAGAAGGTGCAGTGTCGCGTGCAATCGAAACAGGGCCTTGGGGTTTTTAGGTTATTTTTAGTCTAATGGGGTTTCTGTTGTTATGTTTTCTTTTCTTTTTTTCTTTTTTTCTTTTTTTTCTTTCTTTTTTCTGGTTTTGGGTTTCTACAGGAGAAGACGGAGAAGATGGAGGAGAAGAACAACGGAAGAAAGAAGGGCGTTTTGCTTAGGCGGCCGGAAACAAGGCAGCAAACTCACTGGTTGTGTCGCGCGAGAGAGAAGAAGACGGGGGCGGGGGGTGTCTCCCGCGAGAGAAGAAGGAGGGCGGAGCAGCGGCTGTGTCGTGTGCGAGAGAGAAGAACAAGGTGTGGACGGTGGCGGTGTCGTGCGCAAGAAAGGAAAGAGTGGACGGCGGTGGTGGTGGAAGGTGGGTTAGAGTTAGGGTTAGGCTCAATACCAAATTAGCAAAAAAATTAAAGAAAAAATATTTTCTATTAATCTGACTAAGTGCCCAAAACTTAGATTTTATACCCAAAGACTAAGACTAATGCTAATGCTATTACAATAATACTCTTTGCTTCTAACATAATCAATTCAAAGAAACACTAGAAAAGCAAATTACAAGTCGCAATACACCATTTCTTACATTTTGGTAATTCAAATACTCTCTCTCTCGCCATCAACAACGTGGAAATGTTTCTGTTACACTTAAAATGATTTACTGAAGAGAGAGAGGATACATCAAGGGGAGCGGATCTTCTGTTACATAACTGAGCCGCCTTGTGACGTGAGACAGCCCGAGCAGTAAAAATACACTTTTACCCCTCGAACCCCAACCAAAACAGTATGAATTTACTATATTTATTTTGCCCTTTGCTGCTAGAGAAATGTTCTACTCCACATTCTGCTTTAACTTGAAAGGGAATAACGCGGCATATCTAAAGAACAAAAAAGATCATATCGAGAACAAAAGCAAAGGATATAATAAAATAAAAAACAAATGCTTAATTGACAAATCTATTTCTGCTATGTCATTACCTTTGTCACGCAAACCAAAAAACGGATAAATAAATAACTGTTGTATTCGTTGGTGATAATCTTTGAGCCTTGATCGTTTGATATATTACCTGCACTGGTTATTAGCTAAAAGTGTTCTCCTTTTGCATAACTCTCTTTCTTTCATCTTGAAATTAGGAAAAGAGAAAAAATTGGCACCTTCACTGGTTATTAGCTAAACTGATTGTCAAACCTTTTAAGCCAAAGCCTTTATTAGAGCATCTCCAATCGTTTTTTATAAATTCTTTCATAAGTTTGATTAAAAACTTAAATTTGAAGAAAAATTATTTAATTATTTTTTAAAAATTTCTTCAAATTTTTAAAAATTCAATTTTTATCTTAAAAATCACTTTTAATGAATTGGAGAAAACTAAAAGAGAATATTATATTCCAATTTTATTCCAATAGAACTGTTAGAAAGTTTAGGGATCCTTAACGTTTCACCCAAATTTAAGAAAAACTTTAAGATTCCCCAAATATAAGAGAGGAGATAAGGGACAATTGGAGAGCAAAAAAAGTTATTTTTTCCCCAAATTTAAATATAAGGGAGGGGATGAAAAATGATTGCAGATGCTCTAAGTGGTTTCCTTTTGACCGATCGGAATTCTTCTTATCCTAGCCATGTTCTTATACACATTGAACCTACAATTCATGTTTCAAGGTTGGAATTTAAAAAATAAAAAATAAAATATTAATAAGAGAAAATTACACGTTAACCTCTTGAGGTTTTTGAAACCACAATAATACCCTTCATCGAAAACCTTAAGAAGGTTGTTGACCAACTAATAATATTGAATCATCGACTGATATACATCTTATAAAGATTATCGTCATGGTTCAGATGAGTTCATTAAGATGAAAATGGAGAATCGTTTATAACGATAGGTTAGCTTTTATAATAAGACTACTCCTTTGTCGAGAAACTAAAAGAGGTATTTTAGACCTAAAATTTATCTTCTTTATAAGGAGAATATCAGCCAATGATTCAGCATTATTAGTTTACGGACTCAAATCCTTAATGGTCATTTTTTTTTTTTTTTTTGTTATGTTTACTTATGAAATATATACGGTTTATATAAAATATATGAGTGAATTTGAGTCGGGTTAAGGTAAGCACAAACCCGACCTGACCCCGATTTATAATTTTCATTTTTACCAAAATCCGAAGTATTAGGGATGAGCGGGGCGGAATACTCGTTTAACCCGCTCCATTAACGTTACTTCTTTTTCCTTTTTCGTCGTTTTCTATTACCTTATTTATCATTTTCTCTCTGTCTGTCTCTTTCAGGTCTTTTTCCTCTTGGGAATGTTCGTTTTACTAACTCTCGTCCTTACCTAGTGACGTAAGCAAGCTTGGTGCGAGGATTTGGTGGAAATTCAAATCCTTGTTTCCTTGCTTTTCTCTTTCATATTAAAGTTTCTCCGCGTTTCCTTTCTCTTTAAGCTTACTCTCTCTCTCTCTTTCATCTTCAATCGCCATTGCTGATATTCTACTACGAGCTCAAATTTCTCACAGAATTTTTAGGTCAGTTCATGCTCATTTTGTTCAGTTATTCTGTAAATTCTGTTGTTGTGGATGATCATCTTACATTTCTGTATTCTCTGCACATGCATTACTGTTTCTTACCAATTTCTTCCGGGGAAAAAAAAAAACATAGAGAAACCCTAGTTTTAAGCTCTTGTAAATGAGGAATCTTTGTTTAGGATTACCAATAGAGTGCTTCATACAAATTTTTCTCAGGAAATGTGAGCAGATTTTGTTTGTGTTGCAGTGGTGAAAATGCCAGAGATCCAGTTGGGAGCTCACACTGTGAAATCCCATGGAGTTAAAGTGGCAAGGATACATATGCACGATTGGCTAATACTTATACTTCTTGTGGTGATAGAAGTGATCTTGAATGTGATAGAACCATTTCACCGCTTTGTTGGAGAGGGGATGATGACAGATCTGAAGTACCCATTGAAAGGCAACACTGTTCCCTTTTGGGCTGTTCCAGTATGTTTCTGATGCTAAAGATTCTGCCTTTTGTTATCATATAATTGTTGTCTCTAGAAATACTATGGAATGCATTGCTGTGAAAAGAAAGAAAATATAACCCTCTTCTTTGTAATTTCCTCCATTGTAACAGATGGTCGCGATCTTGTTGCCCTTCGTAATCTTTCTTGGGTACTACTTTTACAGAAAGGATGTTTATGATTTGCACCATGCAATTCTGGGTAGCAATTCTTTCTTGTTAGGCTTAATTTAAATTGGTGTTTTTTTTTTTTTTTTCCTTTTTTTCTTTCTTTATGTGTTATAGAAATGCATCTATGATATTGAATTGATATATGTGAGCCAGGCCTTCTGTTTTCTGTTCTTATAACTTCTGTTCTAACGGATGCAATCAAAGATGCTGTCGGCCGACCTCGACCGGATTTCTTTTGGCGTTGTTTTCCTGATGGAAAAGGGGTTGGTACTCCTTTTCGTAACTTGCAGTGCTTTCCCTTTCCTTCTGTTAATTTTTTTGGCTTAAGTTCTTACTTTACGTATTTCAGTATTCAATTTATATAATATTGGTACATGATATGTCCAGGTGTTTGATCCAGTAACAAAGGATGTTATATGTCATGGAGATAAGAGTGTTATTAAGGAAGGACACAAAAGTTTCCCGAGTGGGCATACTTCATGTAAGCAGAACAATTACTTTCCATTGAACATGTATATTGTAGTGACTTAAAATTTCAATTTTGGCTGTTGTCTTGGTTAAGCATAACGACTTGTACATGAAACTTTTAAAACATACTTTTTTATTTTTTTTGCTTTTTTCAACTTCACATAATTATGTAATTCATGAAGAGAAACTCTGTACTGTTCTTGTCCCTGTGGGAACTCTTTTCTTTTATTTTATTTTATTAATCAAATGGAGTTTCTACATCCCTGCCTGGTATTGTTGTACAATGAATTTCAGTTCGTATTGGAACCTTACATCATTGTGTATTGAAGTTCACTTTGTGTTCGTACCTAAGTGCCCAAAACACAGACCATCTGAGAGTGCATTAATGTACCCTAGGTGTAGAGTGCCTTAATAACATAACGTCTATGTTCGTGTGTACTGAAATACATATGGTTTGTATATACTATATACTAGATGGGAGAACAAGAATTATTAATTGCATTAACAAATAAGAATTTATGAAATCGTATAATAAATACAAATTAGAGACTTTGAATAATGTGAGGAGAAAGAGGATTGTTTGTGTTACCCAACTTCAAACTGTAGAGAGCTGTGACATCTGGATCCTTCACTTTTCCCATCTATATTGAATGTGACATAACATGTGTATAGGTGTGGGATATATGTCTGATACTTCAAATCTGTCCACTTTTTTAAATGAAATTTCTGTTAAGTTGGTTACTTGCCCAGATCTCTGGACACACAACTAATATGTGGAGGCTTTTTAAGATGGTTAAAATTAGTAGTCTTTTGTACAAGTTTAGTACATTATCACATTTATACCTTTGTATTATCATATTTTGAGTTCATAATTACTTTGTTTTGTTATTGAATGTTTTCTTTATGTATATGTTGCTGCTTCTTTATGTGGGCATTATACTACTGTTTTTTAGTGAATTATGTGGTCATGGCCCTTCTTCGAGTCCACAGATCTTACGATATGGGGGCCCGATGGATCTAACGCCTAGACACATACAAACACCTGAAACTTGTACCTAAGTCCTTGTCACATAATAGAGAGATATAGATACGTGGATTGGAAGTGTAGCTTCTATGAATAGTCATGTGGGGCAGATTTTGAAGGATAAAGTTTAGGTTTATTGGGGGTGAGGCCCATATTTAAGCTCTAATTGAAGAAAGTGTGTTTTATAAAAATAGACCCCTGCTATGTGATTTTGGGAGCACGGGTTATATGTGAATCCTCATCCTAAGCATCAAACCACTTTGTCAGAGCAGTTGTGACACCTCATAGGCACAGATGGGGCACTAAACTTGGTACCTAAAAAACACATATTTAAGTAGATTAAGGATCATCATTGATGGATTAAGAAATGTGCAGAAAACTGGAAGCATCACACATTTCCCCACCCTGGAGTATGTCTTGATTTAATTTTCTTATATTTTTTTTTTCGGGATCTACCATAAGCATCTGAGCTAACAGGGATTATGTTCATCAATATGCAGGGTCCTTTGCAGGTCTCAATTTCCTTGCTTGGTACCTATCAGGGAAAATTAGAGCATTTGATCGTAGGGGCCATGTTGCAAAACTCTGCATCGTTTTTTTTCCTTTACTTGTGGCTGCTCTTGTGGGAGTTTCCCGTGTTGACGACTATTGGCATCACTGGCAAGATGTATTTGCTGGAGGTCTTCTAGGTTCGTACTTGTAGGACTAACCATTGAATGAAATCTTTATAACCATACTTACTTTCTGATATTTGCATGAACTTCTTCTTGCTGCTAATTAATATTAATATTTTGTAAAGCAGGAGTAACAGTATCTTCGTTTTGTTACCTACAATTCTTTCCACCCCCTTATGCGGAAGACGGTATGTGTCCTGATTATCCACTAATCCATACTTGCTAAGCATATGCATTGATGTGTTGGAGGTATAATCTCCTTTTAAAAAAAAAAAATCAATAACTGGAAGTTGGATTATTTTCTCGGCAAATGTAATGTTGCTGAGTCCAGTTTTCTCTACACAATGAGAGATTATCGTTTGATTTACTGTCGGTAAATGGACGTCTTGAGTGTATTCAATTAGAAAAGCTATTGACGACCCCTAGATTAAAGTGTTATGAAGGCTTTCTTGCTTTGACAGTTGTTAGCGTACCATGTTTTGAAGTATATTTATTCCATTATATTGGCAGCTAACTGATTTTGATGATTGTAAAGCTCATGGAATTAGAAGTTGAGTACTCCTGAAAAATGTAATTTAATGTAGTCCAAGTGGTTCGCTTGTTGATTTGGTGAGGCATTAAATCATGTTTATGTGTAGTTTATGGTAGGAGTTGCTGAAGGCTTAGTACAGTTCTTTGCTACTTTCTTACTGTTATCCCCTAAAAATAACAATATAAAGAGGTAAAAGCATTAAAAAGAATTTTTAAGGACAGAATTACCAGTGAGAAAGTGAACAAATTGAAAGAAAATTAGTTGAAGGTCTTCAGGATATATGTGAAGCGTAGAATTAGATTGCTTATGTTCATGTGTATCTGTCTTATCTTTCATATAGGATTAATGGACAGAGTGATACACCAATGATTCGGTGTTTAAGAATAGGATCAGATTTTCTAGTCAAATTGGTTAAATGCATAAATTATGCCCACATCGGTTTTTGGGTGAAAAGTGTTGTTTTGCAAAGTGTTGATGAAGAAAATCTACTTACACAACATAAGCTGATGGTATCATGTTGGATGCTTGTATTAGGAGATGGGTGAAAGAAAAGCATGATAAAAATTGAGAAAAAATAAAATGATTGAATCTAGAAGGAGAAGAATTAGCTATTTTTAGTGATAAATTAACAAAAGAGAACATGAAATTTGAAAGTAGAGCCTACACAAACGCAGGATAAAACTGCCAACTACATTAAAAAAAAAAAGGTGGGAAAAGAGGTCTTGGGAGAATCTATAGGCAAATTTTAATCCCACAAAGAAACTTGTGGTAAGGTGATGAGATTTAAAAGATTGCTAAAGAGAATAGGTTACTGTGAAAAATACAAAACTGTAAAAAAAAAAAAAGAGAGACAAGGAAGATAACGAGGCTAAACAACCAGTAATTATTACCTACATAATAAGCTAGGTGCAAAAGATGGTGAGGAATGTGCATATAAATTTGCAAGATTTGGAGAGAGGAAGACAAGAGGTCTAGATCAAATAGATTCATTAAGAGTGATAATTTGAGAATGGTAAAGGACGAAGACATTAAAGAACGAGAGAAATTCCAAAAAAAATTAAAATTAGAATGCATGGAAAGCTCTTGATTGTATTGTAGGGTTAGGGTTATTAAAGTGAAGGGTGCTTTAACCAAGATAAAAATAGGAAAATAGATTCATTAAGAGTGATAATTTGAGAATGGTAAAGGACGAAGACATTAAAGAACGAGAGAAATTCCAAAAAAAATTAAAATTAGAATGCATGGAAAGCTCTTGATTGTATTGTAGGGTTAGGGTTATTAAAGTGAAGGGTGCTTTAGCCAAGATAAAAATAGGAAAATCTTAGGACCGGATGTTATCCCAACTGAAGTGCAGAAATGCATGGGTGAGATTGGTGTATGCTGGTTCACTAAGTTTTTTTGGTAAGAATTTTGAGGGCTATGAATAAGTCAGATTCTTGCAGAAGAAGCATTATAGTACTTGAGGAAATAGTGATGTTCAAAATTTTAACTATCGTGGAATTAAGATTATGGAACATGCCATGAAATTACGGGAATGGATGGTGGAGCAAAGTTTAAGACATAACTTGGTTGTTAGGGAGTCAGCTTAGTTTATGTCTTGAAGATCTACCATTAAGGATAATTTTCACTTAGACAATTAGTAGATAAGTTTAGAGAAAAGAGGAGAGAGGCCTTCATAAGGTTTATATTAATATAAAATAAGGATATGATAAGAGTGCCAAGAGAATTCATTTTGTAGGTTTTGGAAAGAAAGGAGTACTAAGTAGATATATTGATTTCACTAAAAACATGTATAAGGGATGATTACTGTGAGGTCAGTTTGCAGTGAAACAAATGAGTTTTTAGTAACCATAGGTTTACATTAGTTACTATAAGTCCTTCTCTTTGTGCATTGATTGTGGATGAATTGATGGCTTATATTCATGAGGTGCCTTGATGTATATTGTTTGTAGATGGTTGGTTTTGGTGGGGAGTAAATGCAAGAGTAGAGTTGTGGATGTATATCTTGGCATTATAAGATTTAAAAATAAGTTGAGACTGAGTGTGTAGAATGCAACTGTAGTACAAATGGCAGTGGGTATGAAGCAATGGTAAAAATTGAAAAACCTTGCTATTTCCTAGAGTAATTACTATCGTTATGTTGGATCTATTATCCATAAAGGGGGGGGGGGGGGGGGGGGCTATT
>JAUPMG010000002.1:7432380-7442866 GCA_031762675.1 Pachysandra terminalis | reverse complement strand
GGAAGAGGATATTGCACAGAGAATTAGAGCTTGTGATTGCTCAAGTGTAGTAGAGTATTATGTGACTGGTTACTTCCAATCAAGATAAAAGCCGATGTATGAAGCAGAATGTTGGCAGCAAAGTAGCAACACATTCGTAGGATGAATAGTTTGAATAAGGATTATTAGAGGGGAAGGGGTGAGAGTTCCCTATTTGTAGCAAATAAGGAACCTTCCCTATTCACCCCTCAATATAACAAGTAACAACATGTGGCACTTGTTTGGGTCCCCGAAAAAAATCCCACTAATATTTTTTTATTTGAAGCCTTTTCACAAAAGAAAAACAAAAGGGTGACTGATATGTAATATTTCTTCTCTTATAGTAATATATTATCATAACTTTGCTCATCAAAAAAAAAAAAAAGCCAATTGGGCATTTGTACCTAATCTGCTTGGGGGGAGGATCCTCTGATATGGAGGCCCGTGATATGGGACCTGATATGTGAAATGACCCCGAGGGAAAAATTGTCACCTGAGTTGCTTTATGAGGGGGTCATATCTCACAGATCAGGCCCCATATCACGGGCCTCCATATCAGAGGATCCGTGCCCATCTGATTGAGGCCTAAAATCGGTGATCTGTATCATCATGGTTATTCTACAAGAAAATCCAGTCTCCCATGGCTAGTAGAAGCTATGCCTTCAAGAATTTAACTCATTATCTCCTCAGAATATACCAGCATTTCTCTCATACATTCATGAAAGAAATGCTGCTACTTACTAGTTGAATTTTTTTTTTCATTGTTTTGATGCTTTTGCTTCTCTGTCTGAACATGCAGGTTGGGGATGTTATGCATATTTTCAGATGTTGGCAGAAACACAAAACGGCGGTCAGTCCTTATCTACCAATACCAACCATTTTAGCGTGAGGCAATCGGAGGTCGAGAGTGTTTATATCCAATCTGATTATGGAATGGAAACAACACAAGTTAATACGCATGATGCCAGCCCGATTCTTGACGCAATGGAAGGTGGGAGGAGACATTAATATTGAACTGTTTGATGTTGAACAGAGAGAAACAACTCCAGAATTGTACTCTTGTATTTGATGCAATCTGGAAATATTTAATCTTAAGCTTAATTCCTATATATAAATCAATTTATATACCCTTTTGGTCAATGTAGAATTGTTCCATTTACATATCTGAATTTTTATCCCACCTTTTGTCATCCCTAATAACAATTAAATTAGTAGGTATTGTAATTGGCCAGGAATTGGCAGAAATGAATATTAGTCAAGTTTTGCTTCTAACAGCAAACAGAACAAATTAACAAGCAGTCTTCTCGAAACCAGGAATTCGCGATTACTGTTTTATTTGATCATCTCTCATTGTGATTACTTGGCTCTGTTAAGCTATATCTATTTCATGGTTTCAAATTTTGCCAGCATACTGGTGAAATGTTGCTATTTTTCATTCTACGATGTGGCAAAATGTTGTCGATATATCCAAATTTTGGGTGAAATATTGGCAAAATTTTGCTAGCCCCTGACAAAATCAAAATTTAAAACCTTGATGTATTTAATCATTTTCTTTTGATAGGGAATGAGGGATCTACACCTTAGAACTTAATAATATCTTAAAATTTTCATAAAGAGAAGTTCCTAAAGACTGACAGATCTAAACAAGCAATAACAGACAATAAACAGTATGGATTTATGTAGAAAACCCTTCGGGAAAAAAAAAAGTCATGGAGCAGCAGAAAATCCACTATAGTCGAGAAAAAGTAAGAACAAGGTAAGGTTTCAGGTTTATACTTGATGCATATCTGGTTCTGTTCGATTCTATAACAGGTGGCCCTTTTAAGAATCGGGTTTATCAAACCATTGGATATCTTGAGTTTGTTAAATCATTTATTATTTATTCTTTATATACTTATAGATGATATATTTTGTATTAAATAGAAATTTAATTTATAACTCAAACATTTAGATGAAATTAGACGAAAATTCGTTTACAAATTTTTATTTTTAATATTGGTAATCAAGCGGACTAATTAATTCCATTATACACGTGGCGTTATCTTAAAAACGCGTATGCACGTTTTTTGGTACAACCGCATATACTGAATCATTCAATAAAGCTGTAATGGCCGTATAGCCGTTTCTCACGTGTCAGTTGTCAACAACGCACTGTACGTTGATTGGACCGCCTGGTAAAAAGGTGATATTTGAACCAGTTTAGAGATATATGATCGTCCTTATCACAAAAAAAGAAACCTTATTGAAGAAATAACATTTTTGAATTCCAACTTATGAGCAAAGGCCACGTGTCCTAAACTCAACAAACACAAACTAGAGTCCTTGAAATATTCAAAAGGATAAGGACTTGTGTTCCTACGACACATTGCCTTCTAAGCACTCGAAGGAATAAGGATTTCTATCTTCCTTCGAAGGACCTTATTTCACTCGAAGTACATACCTGGGGGCATGCCACTCCTAATGAATTTCTCAAACATATAAACTTTAAATAAAACCTCAAAGTCACATCTATTCATTCTCTAGAACAGACTTCGAGTGATTTTATTACGTTGCCTTTACATTTTAAAGGTATTTTTGCTTAAAGAAAGATCTTCGAAGGAAAGATATTCGAAGGAACTTTTTATGCCTTCTAACTCATAAGTCATTTTTGGATCATATCCATAGATTACGAATGACTACTAATTATGTTTTGTCTTAAAAGGATCACGAAGTAGGTGTATTTTCTCCTGCTAAAGCGAATTCGAAGGCTACCCACCTCCAGATGGTGAACTCGAAGGCCAACTACCTCTAAATGGTGAACTCGAAGGAAGTATGTTCCCTCCTGCCAAAAGTGAATTCGAAGGACGAATATTTCTTCCTCCTAAGACGAAGTCGAGACTAACCACCCTGAGATGGTCAATTCCGTCAAGGGCCTCTCATTCTAAAAAAGACTAAGGATTTTGTTCTTCCGAAGGACAAAGATATGAGTTTACCCCCTTGAATGCGCTCGTATATGCATCTGAATTACAAAGTACGGCTCGAATTCACTTTTATTCATTCTTAAGAATTGACTTCGAATTATATTTTGGATAGACTTTGACTTCTAAAAAGCAAATCCCCAGTGGAAAGAGCTTCAAAAGTCGAATTCACGACATCTCTAGAAGTATTTCCTGAAGATAGGTTTCTTACGGATTTTAGGAAATGTCCTCTCACTTCACTTTGGAGGAATTCACAAGGAAAATATATTTACTTCTGACTTTATTCAAATAGTAGGCACTCGAATTGGTTACTGTAGTTATGAACCTTAAGGGATTTCAAAATAAACTCTTCTTTACAGAGACTATTGATCATGAAAACGAGTTCCTTGATGAGAAACTCAATTTTGAGTTCTCTATATGGGTAATTCGAGAATATATTGATCACCTTGTAAGAATATAATTATTTTTGACTTCCTTCGAAGGAGGATAGCCGCCAAAGGGAGTTCCTTCGAAATATACGAATTCAGAAATGTATTTATGACATTGAAGTGACTTATAAAAAGTTGATTGAGACGGATTCTCATAATCGACAGCACGTGATAAATCCTCAGCTACTTATAATATCTGTTGTATAACTTATCTAAAGGGGGTTTTATCTTTTCTGGAATGACGGCAAGAATGGTGACGTTGTTTCAGATCTTTTGCGTGTAACACATGCCATTCAATACGTGTTCCTTAAAATCTGAAGCAACCTATCATAGAGCAAGTTTTGAAGATTCGTATGACTCATCATTTTCTCCGGAAACTACTTAGGCGTGTTGAAAAACACGTGGCATTTAGTATATGTTTAATGCATGGAAATATTTATAAGCTCCTCTGTGGACACTTGACTGAGTGACATTTGCCTTCTTTTGAGGGACTAAATTCCTTATAAATAGTTGAATATTTCCTCCATTAAAGAAAATCTGATTTTTGAATATGAAGAATCTTGACTTAAAAAATCTGAAAATTTAAGAGGAAGAATACAACATTGAGTTAAGATTCTGAGAGAGAAATGAGATAGTCAGTCATTCGGATTCGTTGAGGTTTTCTTGCTATGAAATATGCATTCGGACTGACTTTGCAGTTATTTCAATATTCTATTTTTCCCTTGTCTCTTCTCTTTGTCTTATTCACAGATAACATTTGAGAAGAACGCTCTTGACAGAACGGCTGCGCGACAGTTTAAGCTGTCTTGAGATAGGCTTTCTCTACCTACTTCTTTGAGAAAACGGTTGTACTAGTCCATATGTATTAGTTATTCTTTTATTCTAATATATTTTGTCTTTTCCAAATCAGTCATCACCGATATCAATTTCTATTAGACATTCATCTATGCTATGGATAATGTGGAATATATGTTGGCTGCAACTATTTGATCTAAATTTAAGTTTTTGAATGATAATATTGTTAGGATAATCAGATAAATTTAATATAATGAAAGTAAATACTTTTATATATACAATGACATAGTAGATATCGAATATTTACAGGTTCAATTAAAGGATTAATGGTGACAACCTCTGAATTGGAATTGAAAAAACCCAAAACCATTTCATATAATAGGTACAATAGGGCTAGGACTTGTTTGGACCTGATTCGGACCAGACCCATTGATATTTGCAAGTAATCCATCCTGTCGTACTTCTTCTTGGATTCGGTTTAAGTAAAACTTTTAAAATAACAAAATAATCCTTTTATTTCTATTACACACTTTTTAAAAAGACAAAAATATCTATCCAACCTAAATAAGGTTTATGAGCATCCTTTATATAAGTTTTATCACCAAACTTAGTTTTTATTCAGTGGCTTTGATTCAATGCTGTTTTGAACAAAGGCCTTCACATTGAAGCCCTTCTATTTGTAGGAAGCCATTCCAAACTAAGGTGTAGGTTAGGGTTTGTAGAACCGGCCTCCCTGCCATTTTTAGCCAAGGTTTCAAAGATTGGTCCATTCTGATCTGGACTATGATCGAACCTTAATAGTCTGATCCCAAGCCACGATACAAAAACTTGTATCGTGTGGTTCTGGATCGGATCGGTACAACCAGGCACAACCAATTCAGAGTTTCATCTTTTATTTTTTCAAATTTATGAATTGAACGGTCAAGATCAAGATCGGTATCGATTTGGACCGAGCTGGTACTGATCGGACTGATACCATCTGACCGGTCCAATTTTTGTTAATTTAAAATTTTAATGGGAGGCCCTTTTCTTTTAGGGATCCGGACTGGACAGTACCAGAAAGTACCACCGGTCCGGACCAGGATCGGTCAGGACCGATCCGTTCCCCGGTTCCGAGCTTTTAATCCTTGTTCCTCGCTCACGCTACTTTCATGAAAGATATGTAAGAAGGATTTCAGGAAATTCTTGAGGTTATTTTAGTAATCAAATCAAAAGATTCAAAACCCTAAAGCCTCAATTTCATCATACTGGTTTCGTGCACACATATAGCTTTCTGGCGCCGCTATAAACCCTAAGAGAACAGAGAGCGAGCGAGATTCTAGTTGCTACTCTCCGTTGGATCCATTGTCAGATCTCTTTACAGATCAACCATGAAGTACAACCCTAGAGTCTCGAGTTCCCGGCGTAAGTGCCGGAAGGCGCACTTCTCCGCCCCGTCTAGCGTGCGCCGTGTGCTCATGAGCGCTCCTCTATCGTCGGATCTCAGAAACAAGTATAACGTCCGGTCAGTACCGGTAAGAAAGGACGACGAGGTTCAGGTGGTTCGTGGAACCTACAAGGGCAGAGAAGGCAAGGTGGTGCAGGTTTACCGTCGCAAATGGGTTATCCACGTCGAGCGCATTACACGTGAGAAGGTTAACGGATCCACCGTCAACGTCGGCATCAATCCGTCAAAAGTCGTCGTCACCAAGCTCAAGCTCGACAAGGATCGCAAGGCGCTTCTTGATCGTAAGGCCAAAGGCCGTGCCGCCGATAAGGCCAAGGGCAAGTTCACCGCCGAAGATGTCGCTGCCGCTGCTGCCGGTGCACCGTCTCTTCAAGAGGTTGATTAATTAGCTCAACTTGCTTATTTTTCCTTTTTTTTTGGTCCTAAAAAGAATTGATTTTAATTTAATTCGCCGCTTGTTTCGTTTAAGTTAGTGAATTGAATGTCTTTGATGGAGACGTTTGTTTGTTTACGTTTTATTTGCATTTTGTTGCAATTAGATTTTAGCTTGAATGGATGCTTGAGTTTTGTTTGTTTGTACTCAAACTATATAGTTAGTAGTGATTCAGTTTTCTCCATTGTGATCTAGAATTGTGAAATGAGCATATAACAGTAGATAGATGGTATAATCAATAATGTACCATAAAATGTGAATTCAGTTCGACATTTGATATTTCTAGGCAGTAAATGCATTTGCAAGTGAATGATAGCTAGTTTTAATGATTGCTGCTTCAGTTGTTGTAATTGTGGTGATTGATTTAGGTATAGGTTTTCTGAATGTACAATTAAAAACTTCAATCTGCTTGTGTATTTGCTGAGTGTACTATTTTGGTTCTTGAAGGATGAGGCCTAAGTTTTGTGCCTAGAACTAAATCAGGTGGAGTTTGGGCTGAACATTTGAGCATGTTAAGTGCAAAATATGGTATACAACATGTTTGAAGTATATTTTGTTCTTCAATGCATCAAATAAAAGCTAGGGGATTTTTGAAAAAAAAAACCATATCCAAATAGACATGCTCGATTGTCCAATTGTTGCTTACCCTACTATAGGATCTGTATTATAGATGTGTTAAAGGTTCTTTTTGATGTGCCACGTTAATGTCCCAAGAAGGAAGTGTACGAAACAAAAGTACAAAAGAAAAAGGGAAAATCTTTCTTCTGTCTTTCTCATCCTTTAAAAATTGATTTGTTCTCTGTCTACTTTTCTTTTTCCCTTCCCAGTGTTCTCCAATGTGATGATGTAATTGAAAAATGTTCTCCACATATGATAAATGATGGCACTTTCGTTCCTCAAGCCTTGCTAGAAGGCTGAAAGGAACCCTATATACCGTCCCCCTTATTCTTCATCCTATGGAATTTATGTTTCTCCATCCCTCCCCAAAACACTATTCTTGACCAAAGTCTTGTATGAAACTTGTGCTTTTGAGGAAGGTGAGATGGGATCTGTGAACAAAACCAAATCAAATGTTGATGGGTTCCTTAAATTGCTTGAGTTCTGGAAGCTTTTTAGAGGGTTAAGGCGTGGCTTTTCTTGGCAAGTACCCTAACAACACATTTCTGTGTGCATTAAACACTTCATCGATCAAAATATTACACAAAGAACTAGTAATTTTGAGGAAGATTGAGGTGAGATTTTTGAATTAGATGTTTATTGATTCCTTTAATCACTCAAGAAGGCCAAAAGGTTTTCTTTGAGGGAGAAGGCCGCTTTTTTTCTTCACAAATTAATGGATACCCATTGGAGATTTGGATAATTTTATTAACCATGCTCAGTCTACATCATTCTAGCATCATCTAATATCTTCGTCTATTATCCACATATGCAATGAGCTGGCATTTAGTTATAACAAACTATGTTAGAATATTCTCGTCTAGAGTATTCTATACACTCCTATAAATACTGTAAGCCTCATTTACATTGTAAAAAGAAATGAAAAGAATTCTCAGCACTTCTATTCTTTCAACAAATTTAGCAATTTGTGCAATCATGAATGGAGATTGTCCTTTTTGGAGGGTTGGCAGATTCTTTGTTTAATTCCTTTTTGTTCCCATTGCATTCCTGTGTTATGATGTGGCAACAATGTAGGCCAAATGGAAATTTTGACACCTTTTATTGTGTGACTCACATTACAAGGTGAATATCAGGCAGTTAAGTGCTTTTTTAAATGAGTGGATGCGATTTTTATGTTGTTACCTTAAATAAATATGAATTAACATGCCAAAAGGATTTCTAGTACCTTCCTATTGCATTTATGGCATCCTTTCATCTCTCCTTTAAAACTAACTTATGAACGATTATTAAGAGAGAAAACATACTCAAGCGGGCCCTAGGATAAACAAATGATCAGGAATATGCCCATTCTAGTTTTATCAGAAGAATGTCTCTAATTAGCGAGGGATTAGATGTGGAGCTATTTTGAAGCAACAAAGATACGTGGAGGAAGTAGTGCAATTTGCCTCAAGAAGTTGGGCGAAATCAAACACCAAACTCTCACTAGTAAAGAGGTTAGGTGTAGTGGCCAACAATGGGGGAGCAAAATAATGAGCATGATGGATTGGGAGATGTAGATGAATCCATTAAGTTGTTTTTATTCCTCGATGATACATCAAGTTACATAGGGTCAAGTGTGCTCCACGTCGGAAGTGAATCTGGTTCAAAAAGAGAAGCTGAGCTGACTTAGTTGCCCAAAGGTCCCAAGTGAGTAAGGCGACATACGAGAAGGAACTTTCTCTCTCTCTCTCTCACACACACACACACATGCACACACACACACACACAAACATGCTAACCTGTCTTGAGGAGAGCTAGACTATGAAAGAGACTTTTTTGAATTCCTAGTTTTATTTTTTCTTGTTAAGAGTCAGTATTTTTTGTACGTCCCTGTATTTGAATTTATCAATACACATCCTCTTCTTTTTGTTATTTGTTAGATACCGGCCGTATTCTAAACTCTCCCACTTTGTCTCTCTCTTCCGAACTCTTTCCCCTCTCACTGTTCAGCTTTATGTCATCTGCGTACTTGGATGCTAACGTTCCCGATATATGGCAATAGGTGATACCTGGGCATGTTTCCATTCACCCATTGATTCTACAAAGGGTGCTATAGGTGTGTACTTGTTGCACCATTTCAGTTTGAGAATATGTTCGACGCACCCTTTACAAGGAAATGGTTAGTGAATGGTGGTCACATGAAGAAAATGTTTCATGGGCATTTGACCCATGCATTCTCAAGGTTCATCATGTAGAAATTGAATGGATGGAACAAAAGAAAAGTCTGAGTTGGAAGGAAAACTGTTGGGGGCAATTGCTGAGATAGATTAAAAGGAAACGCGTAGGATTTTTGACCTTGAAGAGATTGAGAGTTGTTTAAAGGATGAGAGGCCAGTTGGAGGACCTGCTCAAGAAAGAAGAGCTCATCTAAAGTAAAAATATAAAGGTTACATGGATCAAAAAGGTGGACATGAGTACCAAAGTTTTTCAAAAGTAGCTAATAGACAGAGAAGAAAGACTGGAATTAAAAATTAGTTGGGGATGGGGAGATTGTGGATGCTAGAAAAGGAAACGGAGGAGTCTGCTCCTTTTATTCTAGCTATTCATATCAGAGTAGGATATAGGGTTTGGATTAGGAAAATTGGAAGGCCTTATGATTGAGGAGGATTGTGTTGGATGGTTACAAAGTCAATTCGAGGAGGATGAAGGTGAAGAAAGCGGTATGGGAGTTGGTGAAGGATAAAGCCCATGGTCTTGATTATTTGGGGTTGCCTTTTTCTTGGGTTGTTGAGGTATAAAAAAGGATCTTTTTTGAGGTTTTTAAATAATTTATAGTGAGGTGAATGACAAAACAAAGAATGCAACTCTTCTATGAGAAGAATGATGTATTGGAGATAAGATCTTTTGATTGATCAGTTCGAAAATGAATTTTGTACAAGATTATTGCTGTAGTTCTAGCTTTGAGCCAAAATAAGTATTGGGGTCGATTCCACCATATCACTAGATTGCCTTCATTCTGAAGTAGTAGCTTCTCAATAGTGTATAAAAAAGATTCAGATTAGGGATGCAGGGCTAGTGTGCAAGCTAAATATTAAAAAGCCTTTGATCAAGTTGAGTGGGAGTTTTGAGATTTGGTGTTGTAGTTGAAAGGTTTTGGTAGTAGAAAGTATATTTGGATCAGTGATTGTGGCAATACGGTTATTCTCCTTCATTTTGAATGGAAGAGTGATGAAACAGTTTTCATCATCTTGGGGTCTTGTAAAAGGAAGCTCTCTAATCCATTTCTCGCCACCCTTATTGACAGTGTCTTGTTGTTTTCTCTCCAAGGCAAATTCGTTGGGTCTCATTAATGGTTTTAGGGTGGCAGAGATCGGGTGGCCATTTCTTACCTCCAGTTTGCTGATGGCACGATTCTTTTTCTTTAAGCATCTGTGGTCTTCTAGACCAATGTATTCTTAGCTGCTTCCAGATGGTCTCAGGCCTGAAAGTAAAATATATAAAAGGGCTACCTACTAGGGACTCATGTTGAGTTTAATATGCTCTGAACTTGTGTTGGTATCCTAGGATGTGCCGTAAGTAATCGTCATCTTAAACATTTAGGATTTGGGGATAACCTATACTTTTTTGGACACTAGTGGTTGAAATATGGAAGACTTGCCATATGGAAACAGGGACTACTTTAGGTGGTAGGATTTCCTTATTCGGACCTGTTTAGCAAATCTCCCACTTTATGTCCCCTCTTGATCTTTACTGTTTCAGTAGCTAACAGAATAGAGAAGCTTCAACATGATCTTTTCTGGGAGATGGGGGA
>JAUPMG010000002.1:7406971-7423347 GCA_031762675.1 Pachysandra terminalis | reverse complement strand
AACTACCAAGATCTTTTGTATTTGGGTCACCCTGTGCATAACGTACATATTTGTAAATATATGCATCTCTATATTAGTATCCATCAAAAAGTTTGTGATACATTATATTATTCTTGATTGCACTTGATCAAAGAACTAACCTGCTTAGGAAAAACTTCCTCATGATCGAACTCATTGAACTGCTGTGGAAGTGAGTCGTTTTCGAACATCTTTAGCAGATCCGAGAAACTACCAAGATCTTTTGTATTTGGGTCACCCTGTGCATAACGTACATATTTGTAAATATATGCATCTCTATATTAGGATCCATCAAAAAGTTTGTGATACGTTATATTATTCTTGACTGCACTTGATCAAAGAACTAACCTGCTCAGGAAAAATTTCCCCATGATCGAAATCGTTTAACTGCTGTGGAAGTGAGTTGTTTCCAAAATTAGAACTCACTAGCGGATCCAAGAAGCTACCAAGATCTTCTGTATTTGGGTCATCCTGTCCCTAACATACGTGTTCATAAAAATATGCATCTCTACATTAGAAATCCATCAGAAATTCGTATGCTTGAAAATTTGTGATACGTTATATTATTCTTGACGGCACTTGATCAAAGAACTAACCTTCTCAGGAAAAACTTCCTCGTGATCGAACTCATTTAACTGCTGTGGAAGTGAGTTGTTTCCGAAAATAGAACTCTCTAGCAGATCCGAGAAGCTACCAAGATCTTCTATATTTGGGTCATCTCGTCCCTAACATACATATTCATAAATATATTAATCCCTACAAAGATCCATCAGAATTTTGCTTGAAAGTTTATGACATGTCATAGATTATACTTATCAAAGAACCGACCTGCTCAGGAAAAACTTCCTCATTTTCAAACTCATTGAACTGCTGTGAAAGTGAGTTGTTTTCGATCATAGGACTCTCTAGCGGATCCGAGAAACTATCAAGATCTTCTGTATTTGGGTCATCCTGTCCCTAACATGCTTTCATAAGTATATGTATCTCTATACAGAAACCCATCAGAATATTCTTATGCTTCAAAGTCTGTGATAAGTTATTAGTATTGATTGCATTTGAATAAGGAACTGACCTGCTCGAGAAAAACTTCATGATGATTGAAATCAGTGAATTTCTGTGGAATTGAGTTGTTTTCAAACATAGAACTCTCTAGCATATCAGAGAAACTTCCAAGATCTTGGTCATACTGTCCCTCAAGTAGATCAGTAAAGGTCCTTGGATTTTGTGAACTGTGGGGAGAAGTGGTGCCCAATTCCTGAATTTGAAGAGTGTCTGTTTCTGATCCAAGAGCAAAATTCTCCTTCTCGCTTTCATTTGACATGTTTTCACTCAGATTGATACAATTCAGAGTTCCATTGGTTATCCTTATCTGATTCAACCCATGCACTTCTTCGCTACTTGTCACCTGAACTCCAGTGTAGTTGTTGGTATAATCTATTTTTGAAAGATCATGTGGCCTTTCAATCAGTCCCATCTGTGGTGCCAACAATGGCCCAAGTGCTGAACTCTCCTGCGCACTCTCATTCCACATGTTGTCCCTGAGATAGTTATTGCTTGGAAATCCTCCATTAACACTTGTCCCCTCTCCAGTAGAGTTGTTGGTATAACTTATATGTGGGACCTCATTTAACCTTCCAATCAATCCGTCGTGGGGCATTCTCTGCACGCTGGAGCTACCTTCACCTAGGTTTCTTCCGAATAATCCTGGTCCCACTGGTCTTTTCTGATGTTGCAGATGGATCATCTGTGTTGAAGTGCAATTGTTTGATGGAGTACCATCGAAGGACATTACAGGATGGGATATTAATTCTGGTTGTCTATATAACATACTGGGTGGAAGGCTTGCAGTTAGATTGAGAACTCGCCGCACATGATTACGATATTTCTAATAAAAAAGAAAAGAAAAGAACTCAAATGACATTTTCAATATGAAACAGGAGAGACACTAAGGAAAGTGGAGAAAACAGAAGGAAGGTAGCAGTAATAGATGCATCTTTCAACTAAAAGAGTTAACAAAAAAAAAAATAAGACTTGAAGGATTTCCAGAATGCAGCATTAATTACTAATCATAATTCTACTGGCTTACTGATTGTGTATGTGAAACTTGACATTCAACCTCCCAACCAGCTGACTTAGGTCATATTGCAAGTTGTCTTGTAGAGAGTAAGTCCCTTCATGATGTTTGTTTTGATCCTTCTCAAGCGGACCGCAGAATCTGGATTCCTGATAATAATGGGGTTTTCTCGTCACGTTCTTTTTTTCCTTTTTTGTGAGCGGACTTCTCTGTTCCCATTTTTGTGGCTCCTTTCAGCTATTTGTGGAAGTCTGCGGTCCCCCCCAAAGTGAGGGCTTTCTCTTGGTTGGTTTTACATAGGAGGATTAATACCCTGGATGTTCTGCAGTGGAGAAGAAGATACCTTGCCATTTCCCCTCAGATGTGCTTTATATGCAGGCAAGGAATCAGTTGACCACTTATTTGTTCATTGTAGCGTAGCCAGGGAGATTTGGATCAGTTTTCTTGGTTTGGTGGATGTTTCTATTGTGATGCCTTATGATATCCAGTATCTTCTGGCACAGTGGAGGTTTCCTTGGATGGGCAAGTGCAGGAGATTGTTGTACATGATCCTCTTCTTCTCGGTTATTTGGTCCATATGGAGGGAAAGGAACAGAAGAATCTTTGAGGACACTCGGCTCGGTATTCAGACGATTATTGAGAATGTCTCTCTTCCAGCTGCATCATGGGTGATATCTAGGGAGGAATTCTGAGGCTTATCATTGTTGAATGTGATTAGAGATTGGAGCTCAGTTTTGCTTCTCCGTACATCATCGTCTCAGGGTGGGGTGAGGTTGTCCCCCCTTTATTTGAGCTCGATCAAACTAAACTTTGATGGATCTTCTATGGGGAATCCAGGACCTTCTGGGATTGGGGGAGTTTTCAGGGACCATACAGGGAGTGTTCTGCATGGGTATTTTGGGCCTATTGGGGAAGGGAACTCGATAAGGGCAGATTTACTAGCTTTGGCCACGGGTATTAGGGAGGCAAGGAATCAGGGGTTTCAAAACTTGGTGGTGGAGGGGGACTCGGCCATTTTCATATCATGGATGAGGGAGAGGAGGTGTCAATCATGGAGATTTTCACATTCTTTTATACTGGCACTCTTTCTTGGGAATGGGCTTAACATCTCATTCTCACATGTCCTTAGAAACGCCAATGGTCTGGCAGACCGATTGGCTAGAGAGGTGATTATCAGGAATTCCTTTTTGAGCGGGGCTGTTCCCACTGAACTTGTGGAAGAGGTGCATTAGAGTCTCTTTTTGACGCCTTTTGTCAGTTTTCTCTTATTTTTCTGTTTTTCTTCCCTTTTGTTGTTTCTTGCTGTTTTTGTTGTTGCTGTATGACCACTTCTTTGTGGTCTCCCAGCTTTGTACATTCTAATCCTTTATTTATATAATCTTCATTAATCATCCAAAAAAAAAAAAAAATTGCCTTGTAGATCAAATTTGAAATGAAGTGCTGCAGCAAGAACCAAACACCAGAACCGAGATCCTCACCTTTTATAAATCATGTTTAGTACTGTTTGATAGTAGTTATGGAACACTTAGCATAACCATTTGTTTAGGAATTGTATGTGTAACAGCGTACTAGTCTAATGTTTTGTTTTGGCTCTGACTTTAATGGTTTTAAATGTTTATACCGCTTATATTGTTCATTGAGCAGAGTTTAATTTTTCTATTTCCAATTTTTCCTAGCACCTTCTGTGCTCGTCACAGTTGTTACATTTAGGACAAAAAATTTCTTATAATAAAGAATCTAAAATGGGAACTTTTGAAGGAGAGGGATTATATTTAAGATAGTACATCGAGTAACTTGCTGAATTTAGGATCTTCATCTTACTTGGGACAAAATAAAAAATGTAAAACTTATAATAGTACCAAGTAAGAAGATCTAAAGAAATAGTAAGAATACTGTACAAACTGCGATATAGATCACGTACTTACTAAATCTGTGCATGAAAATTTATGTCTTATGGTTCAGTAAATTCCAGGGAGAAAGCGAACTAATAAACGCAAACCTGAAGGTGGCTGGCAATGTGCAGCCTTGTTATACTAGGTTCACCCATCATCTCATGTATTCTCCTTGGAAGACATTCTATACCTGGTAAGTAGACAGGAAACAGTTAAACACTACTTACCAAAAATTATAAGAAAATAAATTATCTTCAATATCTTGAACTTGACAAAGAAATATTACTTGTTGGTCCTCCCAACACATCAAGGATTTGTAAGAATTTGCGGTGAAGATCCTCACTCCATGTCAATCTCGATGAGGTATCCTCCTCTGTGCTTTTACCTTTGTCCTTTTGTTGTTCTTTGTTCTTGGATACATGTTGTTTTCCTTTTTTGTCGGTTGTAATGGGTGCACGTTCAACATCCTGTTGTGGTATCTCTTCAGGTGCAGTTCCATCTACAGGATCTGCATCTTCCATTTCCCTAATCTTATGTCTCAATTTCCGGTATACATGTTGCCATATGTTCTTAAGTGTATTCGTAGTAATTGGTTTCTGCAGAAAATGGCATGCCCCATTTTCAAGAGCTCTCTTGGCAATGCTTGCTTCTTCATCAGCTGACATTACTGCATACGAGTCAAGTTATGAAAAAAATAAATAAATAAAAGAGTAAAAGAAGAAAAAAATTGAAGATTATAAACAAAATTTAAATTGAAGATTACACTCACAAAAAACTGCAGTGTTCTCATCATCACTAATATGATTTAGAAACGTAAATCCATCCATATCAGGATTATGAACATCAGCCATAACAATGGGATATTTTCCCTCGTTCTCCCGGAACATAGACAAAGCAACAGAAGCTAGTTCAACTGTGGTAACTGAAAGAGAAAAAAAAAATTAAATTAAATAAATAAGAGAGAAGCAGGTTAGGGTGATCAAACCAAATAAACAAAGGAAATCTAGAGCAGTTAAAAATAAATATATCAGATCTGATACAAAACCCTTCTTGCATGCATATCTGATTCCCTCTATGATCTGATATAAAACTCTTCTTGCATGCATTTCTGATTAGTTCCTCTACTTGTTTCCTCTCATGCTCACTCGTGATTAATTACCTCTCTACTTGATGCGGGTAGAATTTATAAAGACATGGATGGTGAGCTTAAATTCAGAGAAGAATTAGACTACTATGATGTGATCCAAATCATAATTAGAAGAGAAAACCTACACGCAGGAGTCCAACAAGGAAAAAAAAAAACAGTAAGATCAAGTCATGGAAAGGAAAGCCTTCAAAAGGTGGGAGATGAAGCTGAATTCTCAATTCTGTTTTATATATAAATAAATAGAATCCATGGAAACATCTGTAACTTGAACAGTAAAGCTACCCGAAAATGGAAATGAAAATACTGTAACAAACTCTCTGTTTTCATTATAACTCTTATCAAAGATGTATATTTTCATCAGAAAGTAAAGAAATCTGTGATGGGGTACCTTTGTATGAGCATGATTCAAGCATTTTGGCAACAGATTTGAGACATGTTGTATCATAGTCCACCAACAAGACATGCACACCATTAGCAAAGGCTCGGAATCTAGTTAAAGGAAGTCTAAATGGACCTTCCATGGTGTGAACTGTGAAAGCTACTTCCTCTTGATGAAGAAGACGGAAGAAGTAGAGTGAGAAAGAGAGAGATGATCTTAAGAAGAAGAAGAAGAAGAAGAGAGACTAAAAAGGGAACTAGAAAAAGCAGGTTGTTTTGAAACTTGGCTTCAATGGAGCGAGGGAGAAAATGGAAGAAGCTATACATGGAACACCTGCATTACTACCAGCATGAAAAGCGGAGGGAGGACATTAATGAGATTTTTGCTTTTTACTTCGTATTGATTAGTAATTTCTCCTAAATATACGCAGGGGGTACACTTTGTACTGAGTAATGATCACCCGAGCGTGTGCTCAGAGTTATCTCCCTGCATTCTCAGGTCCCATTTGTCAAAATTTCAGTCAACGCGTGGACTATTATATATATATATATATATAAAAGAAAAAAAAAAAGAAAAGAAAAGAACAATTGAACTATTATGTATCAATTATGAGAGGACTGCAATTACAAAACTAATTCCAAGAACGCAATTGGAAGGCGGGAATACCAAGATGGAAATGACATTTTGGGGAATAGAGTCCACAGAAATAGAAGAAAGTTTAAAGCCACTAATATGGACACGTGGCTAATGTAGTGCTTAAAGAGATCTTGTGATGCTAACACCCTATATTTTGCCATTAAATTATATTAACAATACATTTATGAAAATACTTACAAGGAAAAAATAATATTTAATAATGTCGAGTCTGTAGATGCATAGTGTTGCTGTGTATCTTAATCGAACTCCAGTGATTTCATTTAGTGGTGTAATTCGGTTGGTTTGGTTGGATTTAGTGGTCAAACCAAAACCAAACCGAATTACATTGTACTAAACCAAAAACTGAATAAAACCGAAATAGAAACCAATTTAAAAAACCAAAAAACAAAACCGAACTATAATGAATAAAATCAAACCGAAATAGAAATCAAAAAATTCGGTTTTCAGTGATGTTTGACAAAATTAATTTTATTTTTTATAAAATACACATATATTAAAAAAAACAAAATAAGTAGACTTTTTTTGATTTGGTTTGTTCGCCTTTTGATTTAGATGAACCAATTGACACCCCTAATTTCATTATCGTAATCCTAATTAGGTTGTTTGAGAACTGTAGGAAATCCTCGCCTTTGGTCAGCTCGAACGCATAAATATGGGCCGATTTGGCCTATATACACAAGAGCCAGACCCTGGCCTCTCTAATAAGGACTTGGTCTGTTTAAGAAAGTCATGGGCTTAAAAGGCCCAACACACTGTTTACTTAAAAAGTTAAGCTTTAGACTTGATCCGAAGCTTGTGGCCCAGTGGACCCACGCAATGTCCTCCCGTAAGAGAGGAAGAACTTGTGACCAATAAAAAGAAGACACATTACTATTTCCCTCAGAGGCTGCCACATAAGCACAAAACTAATCTTTATAGTTTGCGCCTCGACCTTCCTCCCTCCTCTCTCTCTCTCTCTCTCTCTCTCTCTCTCTATGTTTCAGTAAATCAAAGAAAACGGGGACCTTCTCTCTCAAACACGGTAAAACAAAGAAAAATAAGAAAGGCCTCTCTCTTAGTAGATCGAAGAAAGAGAAGAAGAAGAAGAACAATAACACATCCAGACATTCTGATTGAAGGTTCTAATGGAATGCAGATCAGCTCACGGATGATCAGATCTCCGAGTTCAAGGAGGCTTTTAGCTTGTTTTACAAAGATGGAGACGGTTGAATCACTACCAAGGAGTTGGGGATAGTGATGCGGTCATTGGGACGATCCCTTAATGGCGTATTCTCCATGAATGACTCTGTTTCGTATCAGAAACCCAAGAACAAAGATGGTTCTTTTAGCATACCCACTTCCTAAAATGACTTGGGTTCAGTCACAGTACAGCAAAAGAAGGATCGTCTTTTGACCCACGCACCACCTCTTTCTCCTCCTCCATTCTCATCTCTTGATGGTAATAGTTTCAAAAATCATCATAGCCCATCTGTTCTTTTCATCATAGTTATTGTTGCTGTTAAAATTTTCATTTCCGGTCTGCTCCATCTGCTAAAGCAATCATCTTCCTCTTCAGTCTCTCAATCTAACACTGGCTCTAACGCTTTCCAAAGACAGCTACAGCAACTCTTTCATCTCCATGACTCTGACCTAGATCAATCTCTCATAGTGGGGTTGAAAGAGCCATTTGATTGTGCACTTTGTCTCAGAATTTTCAGAAGAAGATAAATTGAGAGAGCTGGTGAGAAGCTTCCAGACGAGGAGTTCGTCAAAGTCATGATGGCCAAGTGAGTATCACTCCCACCCAAAACCGAAAAGAGCCACGCTCGACAGTCGATGCTCCATTAAATGATCATTATTATCATTGTGCTTATCTGGCAATGTCAGACTAAAAAGCTGATGTGCTCCCATTTTATTGGTTACGAGTTCTCTCTCATTACGAGAAAGTCCTTAGATGATTCGAATTTGTTGTCAAATGGAGAGGGAGAGGCTGGCGGGGGAGTAGGGTTGGACTAGTAGCCCAGACTGTTTGATGACATCAAACGGTTGAGACGTGGCATGATAGTCTAAACAGGCGTATACATGCATGATAAACACATATGACATGTCTCAAGCACTATCTCATGTGACTACATTGCTTTTCTACATTGTCTTATGTATTTTGATGCAAGGACCAGACTATATATATAGAGATATAGAGAGAGAGAGAGAGAGAGAGAGAGAGAGAGGGCGTGGCCATGACTCACGATGACTCAAATCAAACATTGCTTGCTGAGCCGGTTTCAAATATCCATCATTACAATCGTTTGGTTGGGTTGGAAGATCCCCAACTCAAAAATATGTGGGTGATGCATCAAATGAAGATTAAAAACTCCCTTTGAAAAATTTAGAAGAAAAAAAAAATGGAGAAAAAAAAAACAGAGAGCTGATCTCGCTCATCTCTGAAATCTCGTTACCTCATCATCCACCACACGACTAACATTATCGACGTCCTACACGGCTACACCCGTTAACACCTCACAATATTATTATCTCTATACTTATTATTATTATTATTGTTTCTATTATTATTATTATTATTATTATTATTATTATTATGATCATCATTTAATAGATGGACTATTTACATAATCCAACTTCCCTGATTCCTTCCTCTTTCCTTTTTGTATTCACAGTGTCCATCCACAGCTCTAGCTACCAATGCCAATTTTAAGCTGAATCATCCCTGAACCTCTCTTGCTCGGTGAGGACATGGCGGAAGTGACAACGGTGCCCGTAAGGACAGTTATCTCCGGCGAGGACCATCCGGCACACCTCCGTCTTGTACCTCGGGTGACGTATCACAGGGCGAAGCTCGGAGATGCCATGGGCAAACTGGCAGTGGTCACCGTAAGGACAAGCCCCAGTCTCCTGCCATTTGTTGCACAGTTCCGTTTTGAACGTCCCCTGTTTGTAAACCTCCAGCTCCAGTGCGTCCTCCTCTTTCTTCTCTCCGGGCACATACACCCGTTGCTGTCCCTCTCACAACACAATATCATTCCCAATCAAAACAGAGATATAATACGAATAACAAATAAAGAAATAATGTTTTTGAACCCCTCCATAACTAATTGACCCGTAATCTATCTTTTGTCTACAGATCGGACGGATACGATCATCTGACAAGAAAAACATGAAATCTGGATGGGGTGGGACATGTCTGACAAACTGCGAACATATTGCCCTCATCATCTCATTTCATTTAGGAAAAAAATTCATGTTTTTCCTACTCTACATTTTTAACCAAAGAAAGAAAAACGAAAAAAAGTTCCTCTACTCCTCGACCTAATGATGGCTTTATCTCCCTCCTTTAATTTTGTTCTGAAAGAAGAAAAATGGAAATTAAAATTTCTCGGTAAAATAAGAAGATATACTGTAGTAGAAGAGGAAAAGCAAAGAGTTCTTACCGTTCTATCTGTGACAGGACTTGGGGATCGTAGTCGGTTAGTGGTAGTTCGGCTTGAACCACCTCCATGCTGGTGTGGATCGCTGGCACCGGCATGGTTGATCTTCATGTATCCACTCGAACGAATTGAGATACTCTTCGGCAGTGAAACTCGCTCCACATTCCTTCGCTCTAACCGATTATTACAGATAACGCTTGTCGGACTAGTGTCCAAAACTTCATCTGAAACACGATTGTTGCGCAAGTTATCTCCAATACTTAGACGACGAAAATCGTTAACGATAGATAGAGATGGATAACCAGAAGGAGGCATGAGGTGGTTGTTATTGATCGAAGCCTGAATCATCAAATGGCTCAAACGCTCGGTGAGATTCTGGTTCACCATCCGAAGGTTGGTGTTCTCTCGAAGAAGATCTTCGACCTCTTTGGCCGTTTTCTGGAGAGTAGATAGGCATAAGCCGTATCGATTGAGCAGTTCTTGATACTCCAAGATAATACCAGCGATGTGGAGGCGATTCTCTGTAGTGTTTGAGTTTTCATTGCTTTCCACACAGGAACAAGCGGAGGGCGAAAGAGAGACAGAGTTTGGGAGAGTGGTTCTCGGAGACACGGAGGAGTACAGTGAGGTGAAACCTACGTTGCCTGATGGCTTTTGATCCAATGCTACTACCGGACGTTGAGCTTGAGACTGATGAACTGGTGATGAATTCGTGGTTTTGATGCCGCCATCGGCGGGAGAAATGTCTTTCTTCATTTGTTGATGAATTGCTGCTAAATACAGAGAATGAAATCTCAGTTATCAGAAGCTTTCGGCATTTCTTTTTCTAATTATCTTTTAGAATAAAAGAGATCAAACCAAACAAGAAGATATTTACACTAGGAAGAAATCGAAATCAAGACAGTGTTTCAGAACTCGCATTTCTGTAATTTTCTTTAAACTAATTAGCTAAGGCTTACGGATGAATGAAATCTCAGTTATCAGAAGCTTTCGGCATTTCTTTCACTAATTATCTTTTAGAATAAAAGAGATCAAATTAAACAAGAAGATATTTACACTAGCAAGAAATCGAAATCAAGACTGAGTGTTTCAGAACTCGCATTTCTGTAATTTTCTTTAAACTAATTAGCTGAGGCTTACGGATGACTGTAATCTCAGTTATCAGAAGCTTTCGGCATTTCTTTATCTAATTATCATTTAGAATAAAAGAGATCAAATCAAACAAGAAGATATTTACACTAACAAGAAATCGAAATCAAGACTGTCTCAGAACAAGCACTTCTGCAACTTTCTTTAACCTGATTAGTTAAGGCTTACGGATGTGTTCTGTTCAGATCTGAAAATGAATGGGAGATGGTAGACAACTAGAACAGATCAAGCATAAAACAACTTGAAATACTTCAAAAACAGATCAAGATTCAGAAGCTAAATCGATCGAATGAACTAAAACTTAATCATAACATGAAAATAGTTGAAATCCATGATTTGAACCAAAAAAAAAAAAAGAAGAAACAAAAGACCGCGGAAAACATTCTTCCGTAGCTCTCTGTGAAATTCATTAGATCGTTAAAGAAATCATAAATTTCAAATTCTCAGTAATTAAGCAAAATTCATCCAAAACTAACAATCTCTAAGCTAACAATTAAGAATCGAAACAAATTATAGTTGAAATTCAAGGTTTGAACAAAAAAGAAAGAAAAGACCGCGGAAAACATTCTTCGGTAGCTGTTTCTGTGAAATTTATTGATCGTTAAAGAAATCATAAATTTTAAACTCTCTCTAATTAATCAAAATTCATCCAAAACTAACGATCTCTAAGCTAACAATCAAGATTCGAAACAAATTAGAATCATAACCAGAAATCAACAGAGAACTACAAATCGCTATAGAGATTAGAGAAGCAGAACAAATTAAACTCAAAAAGAAATCAAACCTGGAGAAGCAAAGAACAAAAGAAAGCTTCTCAGGTTCCTCAGAACAAAAGAAATCTTCTCTGGTTCTTCCTCAAGAGAGAAGAGAGAGAGAGAAGAGGGACAGAGAAGGCAGCTTTATATAGAGAGACCTGAACATGTACCATCAAACATGCTCGCCGAGCAGGGAACCGCGAAGCGGATCTCAAGCCGTTAAAATATTCTAACGGAATGGCGCTCCCGCGCATGGCTTAACGGTTCGGACATAACGGCGACGACGAGTTGGAATCTGACGTAGCTTCTCGACTCCACGTGATTTAATTGGAACGACGATTAAAATTACTTAAAATAACCCCATAATATTTGACATCTGGCAAATTCAGTACGAAGGGTACTTAAGTCATTTAACATACAATTTCCATCTTCTAATGAGGGGGGGAAATATGTTATTAAACAAATCATGTAGTTGTTGCTGTAACTAGATCGATCCACTGTCACATCGAATCAATTAAATCGTAACCAAATCCGAGGATCGAATTACAGAGGAAACCTGATTCTCGTCAGCCTAAATAAACCGTAATTATCACTATCAATTGACTTAAATATCCCCACATTTAAAGTATATCCACGAAAATGGCCCTTTATTAGGAGTAAGAAATACTCAAACCATCACCTTCGGGCTTCGGCATTGTAACTTAGTACTTAGTAGTGCCCCAATGACCATATTACCCTCGTCGTCCAATTTTACCATGTAATAAACTTTGACTGAAATGAGAATACGAGATTTCTTTTTTTTTTATTGATAGCTTTATTTTGTCAATAAAAAATAAGGATAAATTATATAAACCTCTTTTTAAAGTATGCATTAATTACAAATATCTCTTTTCATCTTTCTGAAATAGCACATTTCTCCTTATAGATTTGAAAGGATAAAATATTACTTTTATTATTGGATATCTCTTACATGGGGGAAAGTGGTATTTCAAGAAAGTGAAGGGAGGTCTTTGTAATTAATGCGTAGACGTTTTTAATTTACCCGAAAATAAATAAAAACTGGATTAGAGTAGGCTGTAAAGTAAGCGAGCCGAGCCGAGTTTTGCCCAACTCGGTTAGGGCTCATAAACCTTGAGCAAGGCTCAGGCTCAAACTTAGGCTCGGCTCAACTTGTTAAAAAATTTAGTTGATTCAGACTCGACTCACAAAGAAACTTAGTTTAATTCAAATAAATCAATATTATAATTGATGATTGTTATTAATTACATAGAGTATAATATATTAACATGTATGTTTCATGTTAATATATAAACTAAAATGTAGAAATATAAATGCATAATTTTATATATAAACCGAATCGAGCTTACCCAAGTTCAGCTCAAGCTCATTAAGATAATAAACATTTTTTTTTTGGGGCTCAAACTCTCGACTCATACGAGCCTGAGCCGAGCTAGCGCGGCTCATTGACAGCCCTAGATTAGAGAACACATGGACCACATATTGAAGAGTCCAGATTATAAAGCTTGCTTGCCTTATTACTGCAGTAGAGTACCATGTAATAATACACAGCTATAAAAGTATTTGCTTGGCTTGGAAGTTTTTGAAGAGGTAAGGGAGATTGTGGAGGCGGTTGGTTGTTTGGAGGATTTGTCTTCATTTCAATGAGGGTGGGATTAAGATATGCTTTCAAGCCAGTTAGTTATCATGTTTGTGTACATGTAGTTGCTTCTTTGTCACAACTATAACTAACTCTTCATGGCCCTCCCATCAAATCTAAATCTAATAAATATGACATGTTTGGTGGATGAACCAAAAGGAACAACCTTCTTATAATAATGTTTCCTTTAGGAGCGGCTTTTTGAAGTCCGAGTAGTTCAGAGAAGGGCCCGTTTCCAATCATTTGGTAGATGAGATGGTGTGGTGGCTACAAAAGAAATTTTTGCCATCTCATCATCATCATCATCATCCCCTCTTCATTTTAGTTCAATCAGAACAGTGCCATGTGGCAAAAAAAATCAGTTTATTAAGCTTCTTCTTTTTTTTTTCTTTCTTTTTTTTTTTTTCATTTCGGTTTGGTTACAGTTAAAAAAAATTAAAAACCAAATTAATTCTTAGGCTTCTTTTCCATTTAGTCTTTTACATATCCATTAGGAGGAAAGTTGATGATATTCAACTTTCAGTTCACATCAGACTTTCACACGAGATTAAGCCTGTGTTTGGAACCTTGGGTTTTAAAAGAAATGAAAAGAAACAACAAGTATTTTTTTTTTCTTTCAAGTATTTGGTTAAGATGAGATATAAAGAAAAGAAAATCAAATTCTGACGATTTTCTGGTGAATTTTCATAAATTTTGACAACTTTTAGTAATCACCAAGGAAAGACAAGATATATTGTAAGTTAAGTTGGAGTGTTGGTGAATGCTCTCCACCTTTTTTTTTTCTTTTCTTTCAAAATCTCTACCTTTTGGATGATAAATGTTTTTCTGATCCCAAAAGAGAAAATTTAATTTTAAATTTATATCCTCAACTCTTTTCTTCTTCAACCAAACAGGAGAAAGTGCTTTCTCTAGCATTTTCTTTTCTTTTCCCTTAAAATCCAAGTTCCAAACACAACCTAAAGTGGGAAAAAGAAAGAAAAAGGAAATACATAATATATACTAACAAAACTACACACGTGAAAGTTGATCTTATAATACATGTTATAGTTAAAATTATAATACAAAGAAAATATGATCTTTAACATTTCTGCTATATTAAAAAATATGAAACATAATAAAATTCATTATATTATTTTATCTTTTATTTAAATTTATATTAACACATGGCAACTTAGGGTATGGCAAGTTACTTATATAATTTTTAATAATATTTATTATATTATTAGTTATATAAAGAAAAAATTAGCATGTTGCGTTTTCAACTTAGTAATGAAAGATCTTAAACTTATATTTTATTTTAAACTTATCTTGTAAATATTATCTCAAAATTAAAATTATGAAATAACATTATTATAATTAATTAAATATCAATTTATTAATTAGTTAAGATTTTGATAATTATTTATATTTATATTTTATTTTTCTAATAATTCTTATTTTTTAATTTATTTAGATTTCTTAATTTGGTAGTTCAAAAAAAAATAGGGGATTTTTAGGGATAAGAGATAGGATTTATGGGTGAAAGAGTTTTAATAAAAATAGAAGCATTATATTAAAACTTAAAAAAAATAAAAAATATACTAAAAAAATCTCAAAATTAGTATTTGCTTTTAATAGTATATCTATTTATATATATATATATATGGGAAATTTAAATAGTAATAGGATAGCCGGAAATCTCCGATTGAAGGAAGTAGGGCTCCTATTGACTAAAGGTTGGTTCTTCGGTTTCCTTTAGAATGAAAGCCTGATCGTAGACCACCTACTCTAATTTGATTCAAAAGGCCCGCCCGATTCGACCGACCAATGGGGCAAGAAGTAGAGTCAGTCTGAAAGCCTTCTTCTCAAGAGCTGGAATGCATATCTATTTTCATCTAAGCAGTTGATTGGGAAGGACCTAGGCACTAAACCCCGCATAAAGTCTGATTGATCTTTCAATCCAAGAAGGAATTAGGTAACTCTTACAAATCCAGCTAGGATTTTTTGGCTTCGAGGCGAGGCATAATCATATGTCGAAGAAGGAGGAAGTGTCTCCATTTCCGCTCATAGAACCAGGAAAAAAGAAGAAAAAGCACCCATTTCCGTACCGGTTCCGGAAGAAAGATTGTTGGCATGATCTTTTTTACTTTCTATATATATATATATCAAGCTAAACTTTCATCAATAAGACAGCAATAGTATTACTTTCATAAATATTAGAATAACTTCTTGTTGGATGATATGGGGTTTTAGACAAGATGAGAAAAGAAAAGAGATGGAAGGGTTTAGACAACTATGCAAAAAAAATAATAAAATACATAAAAACTTATCTATTTTGTTGAATTGAGGCGTGGCAGTGTCACTGTCCTTGAAACCAAGTTTGCCCCCTTTTGGATTGTATCCGCGGTATACCGGGTCTAGCGGTTGGTCTCCAGGATTCAATGGTTTTTCCTTCCGGTAGATTACACGATCCTACCGAGCTTAGGATGAAGAAGATCATATAACACTTGACTAGAACATTGAAAACAATAAAATTCTGCTCTTGCAGAAATTGCAGAAAACTTGAAAAGCAAAATAAAAGAAAGGGGAGGAGAGCTCAAGAACTTGAAGCTTTGTTGCTTGAGTTGTTTTTCAACAAAGGGGTGAGGCTCTCATTTTATAGCCCAAAGCACTAGCCGTTTGAGCCTTAATTAGGCCCAAATGGCTAGTCAATTAAAGGCTGCCCGTTTTGACCTCCAAAACCCCCCACAATAAAGACAAATAGCCAAACCTACCCCCTAATTTTGATAATGGATCTGATGTGGGTACGGGCTTCAGCCCAAAAGGTGGTAGTAAGGATGATGGACAATCAAGTTCGTTAGAGCATGGACCTGAGGTGGAAAAAGCGCTTGACCATGTTAATGGAGGCCTGGGTATTGTTTTGGAGGATTTAGTATCTCAAGCTGTGGAGAAGTTTCTAGAGATGTCTTCTTCGGTGCAAAAGTGCAATGGAGAAGATAATATGGTTACTTTGCCTCGCCGACGTGGCTTGGTTCAGCGATGACTCCTATGGGAGTGTATCCTACTCAGATTAGAGCTTCTCCCATCCTATCCTCTTATGATACTTATTCGGCAGTCAGTGATAAAGGATCTGATCTCAGGGGGACAAAGACTTTTGTTGATGGGTCAGCTATGGACTTGTATCAAGTTTTGGGTAAAGAAGGTTATGGCAGTAGGGATGAAGTGATACACTCTTCTAAATATCTTA
>JAUPMG010000002.1:7387935-7402791 GCA_031762675.1 Pachysandra terminalis | reverse complement strand
AGATATGAATATTTCTTTTATGTTTTATTAGTTTATGTGATATATTATGACTTTCCTTTACACTTATTGAAGTTTTTTTAAAGTTTCCATGCGCCTGCTCGCGTAACGGTTTGTTTCCACATTAATATATGTATTATATGTGTGAGTGTATCATATTAAAAGCATGTCAATTTATCATATTTTTAGCTTAGCTTTACATAGAAGTGAGTCTTGTTTTACGCATTTTTCTTGTGAATTCACCTTATCCATGATTTTTATAGTGCATCCACACGAATCTGATACGTATCCCGACCGATACGCTACCTTGATACGATATTTTAAACCATGGAGACCTTCCTATTGCCTAGGCGACAATTTATTTATTTTTATTTTAATTTTTTTAAAAAACCCTATGATGAATCACCCATTTGTGGCATGTATAAAAGCATAATATGAACTAATTTAAAGAAAATAATTAACATAAACGTGATTCTTACCTACATAGCCCAACACAATGAACAATCATATAATAAATTTGCTAAGGTTTAAATGAAATAGAATCAACTAAAAAATCAGGTTAAAGGATTATGAGAACTTGATTTTTTTGGTTTTCATTTAACTAAATGATGCAGAAAATAACAAGAAAATAGAATTTGTAAAAAAAATAGGTAAGAGTAGGATTAGTTTCATTTTTTTTTTATCAGTAAAGTAAGAGTATTTATTATAAATAGCAAAAACAGTTACAACAATATACAGAAATATAAAGGATCCCTCCCTGAGTACATAAAAAATGTACCATGGGCGTAGGGGCACTAACGTACAAAAGATCCCTCACCACGTATAATATCAACAAAATCTGCAGCAGGTCCCGATTCCCTCTAAAAACAGATAATGAAATAGAATGGAAGTCCTCAAGTGCACTAAGCCATAAGAATAGGGTAGAAAGCACCTGAACTGAACCTTGGAGGGAACAGCTGGTTGCCAAAGGAACTTAGCCACTCCACAATATATAGACTGCATGGACAGCATACTGTAATAAGACTTTATCGAGAAATCCCCTTTCCTGTTCATTTCCCACACCCGCTTGTCATGGCCACTCTAAAAGGATATGATTATAACAAAAGCAGCAGCCTTGAAATTTCTTCCAATTCCTATCGAACAGCGGTCTACTAAGGCCTAAATTGCAAGGGACTCCAAGCTGGTTCCTACTCATTTACTCGTCCTTCCTTTAGGGTAGTCACCGAGTATATATTGGGAAATTGAGCTTTTAAGCATTCCGAACCAATCCATCTATCCATCCAGAACCGTGCATTCTCTCCATCGCCTACTGCAAAACGGATACCTGTATTGAATCTTGAATTTGCAGAGGATAGAGCTTTCCATATGCTTACACCATACGAACCTTGAGCTGAAGGGGTTGCCCAAGAACCAGGCCCGCACCCAAACTTAGCAGCAACCACTTGCCTACATAGGCTGTTTCTTTCCTCCCCAAATTTCCAATTCCATTTCCCCCAACAATCCTTCACTAATTCAACTAATCTTTTGATGCCCAGGCCCCCTTTATCTTTTGGCTTACATGTCTCCTCCCATCTGACTAAGTGATATTTACGGATCTCCCCTTTGCCATTCCACAAGAAATGTATCTGTAACTTCTCCAATCTTTTTGAGGTTAGGAACTAAGTGGGCATATTAGCATGTGAACTTATCAATGTCAACCTGCCTCCTTTCGAAAGATAGTTCGATTTCCATGATGACACCTTCTTCATTGATCTCTCTACCACTATCCCAAATGGACTTTTGTTTAAAGGATGCACCTAAGGGTAGGCCCGAATAAGTTGTAGGCAAGGCTCCCATTCTACATCCCAATATCCCCCTTAGATGACCCATATCGACCTCTACCCCACCCACCCAAAACAATTCACTTTTGTACAGGTTAACCCTAATCCCGAGACCGCCTCAAACAACAGCAAATGCATCTCAAGATTACAATCCGAGCCTGAGTCTCCTTGCAAAATATGATGATGTCATCCGCAAATTGAAGATAGGAAATCTCTGGGCCATCAACACCCATATTAACTCCTTCCAAAAGCCTAATCTATATCCCCTTCTGCATTAGTTTACTGAAAGCCTCTGCCACAACAAGAAATGAAAAAGGAGAGAGAGGATTGCCCTGTTTGAGTCCCCTACTAAATTTAAAGAATCCCACTGCTGACCCATTTACCAAAACTGAGAAGAAAGGATGCATGTTTTAATCCATTTCCTCCATTTCACACTAAAACCAATCCTCCCTAGCAATTACAACAGAAAATCCCAGTACGCATGATCATATGCTCTCTCCATATCTAGCTTGCATATTACCCAACTCTCCCCACTTCTTGCTAGCGAATCGACATACTCATTGGATATAATTGTGCCGTCCAAAATCTGTTTCCCCTCAATAAATGCACTCTGCGAATGAGAGATGGCAAATGGCAAAATTGTCTTCAATCTATTTGCCAATAACTTATCTATAATTTTGTAAAAACTCCAACTAAACTGATGGTTCTGAAATCTTTAATGTTCAATGTCCCCTCCTTTTTAGGAATCAAAGCCAAAAAAGTGGCATTAGCGCTCTTTTCAAAAGAGGACTCCACATAAAATTCCTCCAGTTCTCTCAAAGGGCCACCTTTAATGGCAGACCAGCATTTCTTATAAAATGGTATAGTAAATCCATCTGGTCCAGGGGCTTTATCCCCATCCATCACCTTGATCACTTGCCATACTTCTTCTAAAAAAGCTCTTTCCAAAAAGTCCTTATCTTCATCTAATATCACCTCAAAATCTAATCCATCCGAATAGGTCTTACTAATGTGGTGTTGGTCAATAATCGTTCATAATACAATTCCATAGCTTTCTTGATAGCATTATCTTCTTCAAACAGGTACCCATCCACTTCAATCTTCCTCGCCATATTAATCTTGCTCCTTAAATTTGCCATCTTATGGAGAAATTTCGTGTTTTTGTCCCCTTCTTTCAACTGCATCACCTTGGATTGTTGTCTCCAACTTATTTCCTCCATCCTAGACAATTTAGCAAATTCCTATAATCCTGTTTGAACTACTCCTTAGATACCTTATCCCCATCCCCATCCCCATCCGGCCAAGTTCCCCCTTCCTCCTTGTCCTCCAATGATTCAATTTCCTCCAATAATTTCCTCTTCTTATCCCCAATATTACCCAAAGTAAGGAGATTCCATTTTTCCAGTTCCTCTTTCAGTTTAATCAATTTTCTGCAGAAAACATAACTATGCCTGCCTTCAATCAGAAAGTTCTGCTACCACTCCTCAACATTTTCCTCAAAATCCTCTACTTCTAGGCTTTCTTAAACCGGAGTCCGGAATGGGGTGGCTCTTTTAATGATATCCTTACACTCCAGCATAATCGGGAGTGATCTGAAACAGATTTTGGTAGCAGTACCACTTGAACTAACACAAAATTTTCCTCCCACTCTGTAGATACTAAAAATCTGTTTAGTTTTGACCTCACTGGATTTTCTTGATGATTACTCCATCTAAACTTACCTCCAATAAATGGAATGTCTAACTGGTCCCATCTGTTGATAAAGTCATTAAATTCTCACATCGAAGCAACCTTCCTTCTTTTTCCTGTTTTTTCATAACTGAATCTTGTGATGTTAAAAAGTCACCTCCAATTAGGGGTGTAATTTGGTCTGTTTGGTTCGGTTTAGTGGCCAAACCAAAACCAAACCGAGATTTACTGAACCAAACCGAAAACCGAACAAAACCGACATACAAACCGATTTATTTAACCTAAAACCAAACCGAACTAAGTTACCAAAATCGAAAACCGAACCAAACCGAAATTAAAACCAAAAATTTGGTTTTTTGGTTAGATTTGATAAAATTATTGTTATTTTATATAATAAATACACATACATACACATATAAATACTATAAATATACAAAAACATATACAAATACATATAGAGGTATATAGGTCAAGTTTGGTTCGGTGTGGTTCCGTTTAATCAAAGCCTTAACCGAAAACGAACCGAACTAATTTGGTTTTTCGTTTTTCAAACTGAAAACCAAACCGAAATGAAAAAAAACTGAACCAAACCGATTTTTTCGGTTTGCTTTGTTCGGTTTTCAGTTTAGACTGAACCAATTGACACCCCTACCTCCAATGACCCAAGGAAGACTAATTCTGCTCCTCACCGCATCTAATTCCTTCTGAAGCTCAGGAAGGGGATTCTCTTCATTTGGCCCATAAATCGTCGATAGCAAAAATTCTGCATCATCCTCTATTCGCAACAGTATCACAGATAACACAAATCTACCTACCAAGTTGTTAACAAACTTAAACTTGTTGTTCCATGCCACCACTACACCTACAGCCAAGTCAACAGCCGGCAAAAAAGCAAACTCTACCGACCTTACCCTCCATATGTCCCCCATCATTTTATCAGAAATTACTCCATCTTTGATTCCTGAAGAAAGATCACATCTTGTTTCTATATCCCCATCGATGCTTTAATAGTGTCCCTTTTATCTTTGTTCATCTTCATAACAAACCGGATTTGGCCTCCCGACCTTGTCTTCTAATGGAACCTCTACCACCTGAATCCTTAACTTCATTAAGAGTCTACGAAAGCTTGTGTAGTTCTCTGTTTAGCCACCTCTCTTCATGACTATCCTCCATATGTCGCTTCTCACATGCCACATGTAGACACCCCAGTTTGCACGAGGGTGATTCTTTTGATCCTTGCGGCTTCTGGTGACTTGAGCTTGAGCAGTTAGTTTGCACCCCCAATCATCATAGGTTCAGAGTGCAAAAACAGATTGCTTATTGATGGTGTATGAGATTTAGGCTGAGATGATATGGACTGATAACCTAGATGTACCCTTCACTCATCTGCATTACTTCAATAGGTCTTTTCTTGTTTGATAAAAATTATAAAGAGATTTCATTCAAGACTTGGTTTTAGAGGACTTTCGTTTTGTTCACTCAGCTAGCATAAAATTTACTGGCAAATTGGCAATGTACATACCGATGTAGTTCAGCCATATGGTTTCAACAAGTGGCACCGCAAAGCTGTCAGCAATTTTTCTATTGAATTAAATGATTTGAAAAGGAGAAGAAAGAAAAAATAAGGGGAAAATAAGAAAAGAGGTAGAGAGAAATCAGATCCGGATGACTGACTCTTATATTTCTGTCTGCAAGTCCCCTCCCCCTCTCCCATTTGCTCCAGTGGGCAATACATTTTACATGTAGATTGTTATAGTTTTTGATGAAAGGTGATAGTAAGAGGTGATTTTACTACATCTATCTTACAACTATTGGTTACAATGATGCCATGCTTTTTCAGGACAATGTAAAATATGATCTAGTGCACCTTAGTCATTGAAGACGTATATTATTCAAGTGACTTCTATTTATCAATCTTTATGGGCTTTGGTGCAAATAGTTAATGCCATGTTAATTTTGAGGTTTCTAGTTTCTTTTATGGCGTTCCTTCTGTCCTTTTGTATCCAAAATTAAAAAAACAAACCGAATCAGTCAACAGGAAGTGAATAAATACTGTTCCTTGAAGGATCACATAAAATATAATGTAAGGTCCACTTAATCACGCATAAGACGAGCAAATTCACAAAAAAAAAAAAAACATGCATAGAATGAGTTTTTTTTTTTTTTTTATAGCCAACATTTCTTCTTCACATTTCGTGGGGAAAATAGGTTAAGCAACACACAAACAGACTCCCTTGATTTGTTCATATTTATTTTTCCTGATTTAGTGTCTTACAAATATGTAGACTAAAGAAGCAGGAACTGGCATCATTTGCTCAATCAGCTGAAGATGTGCTGCGAGCTGTAGAGGAGTCGGTCAAAAGAGAACTTAGTTCAGCACAGTCTACTTTGATATCTGCATCAGATCATCCATCAAAGCCGAATGTTGAAAGAGTGAAAATCATAATTTCTATCCAAGACAAGGACGGGATCAAGCAATTTCGCGTGTTCAAGGTACAAGCTTATTCACAACACTTGGGATGCATTTCCCCCAGTATTCTGTATGCCATTTAACTAATTATCATCAGTGCTCGTAATATTATTTATAGCTTGTACATTTGGAGACCTTGGTTGTGCTTATGTTTTACGGGATAATTCTATAGTGAAGCAGAAGTGGTAAAAAAAGAAGAATACATTTACGATAAATAAAGACGATATAATTATGTCAGCAGAAAGCCGGGGAACTGTATTTAATACATTGGGAACACTTTTGTTATTTATCATGGCATGTAAACTGATAAGCTTCTACTGCAGGCAATTACTTTCCAGCTTAGTGGGGCTGCCTATTGGCGTGTTGTACATGATCTGTTGTTTTGTGAGTCTATCTCTTAAGGCTCTCCAAATGTATCTCGCTAGTGTAACCTTTGAGGACATATACATAATACATCAGCATTGTACTTTCTATGCATCATTTGATATCACAACCTTGGGTCAATTTCTCTTATGGTCATGAGGCATTCAGATGTATGAAAGCTGAAATTAAAGCAGTTATTAAGAAGAAAATAACGTTAATGTATTAGTCAAGGTCATGCATTTTGGGGTGTGGATACTGAAAAAAAATGCACATTCCCTTTGAGCAGCACTATATTTTATGTGTTTTAGTTGATATTATGACCTTGATAAAATATATCTTTCATTTGTGAGTTCCTCATACATGTGGGAATCGAAACTGGAGCAGTTTGTAGAGAAGAAAATTTTTAGTGTGACTTGGGCATTTGTGGTTTTTATTAGTGCTGGACGTATATTCCTTTTTGACGTATTTGTCCTATTTATTTGTCATTTGATGATTGATGGAGTGATTAGATAAATAAGTGAAGTTCTTTTCCCTGCCTAGACATTGAATTAGGAGATCACATGAAATCTTTCCTTTGGACATATTAATATGATCCCTTTCAGTGGGGACTGGAGGATGACTTCTTGATAATCTTGATCCATCCTATGAAAATAGGAGGAAACTCCATTTTGTTCAGAATTTTCTTCAGATACTCCCAATTTACTGAATCATAAGCCTTTCTATTATCTATTTTGAGAGCATATTTAGCTTGTTGTTCTTCACATGATATTTTGAAATCAGTTCACGAGCCAGCAAAATAGAACTTTGACCAAAATTGGGCACAAGACAAGCAGCATTACCAAATTCCTCTAGATAGAGTTTGATACTTCTAATTGATTTCATATCTCCACCACGAAAGATCATAAGATCATCAGCAAAACATAGGTGAGTGATTCCCACCTTTGAACATTTAGGATGGTATTTGAAGTGACCCTGTTCAGCTTTGAGCTTTAACATAGCTGTCAAACCTTCCATAATCAGTACAAAGAGGTATGGTGAAATTGGATCACCTTGTCTGATTCCTCTCCCACTTTTGAAGAAACCCACTGAATTACTATTCACAATAAGTGAGTAGGATGGTGAAGTAACACATTCCATGATCCATCCTATGAAAATAGGAGGAAACTCCATTTTGTTCAGAATTTTCTTCAGATACTCCCAATTTACTGAATAATAAGCCTTTCTAATATCTATTTTGAGAGCACATTTAGCTTTGTTGTTCTTTACATGATATTTTGAAATCAGTTCATGAGCCATCAAAATATTATCTGCAATGTTTCTACCTTTGATAAAAAAGCTGATTGACAAGGACTAACTAAATCGGGTAGTAGTAGTTGCATCCTATTAGCCAATATCTTTGTGATGCATTTGTAAATAACATTGCAGCATGCTATGGGTCTGAATCATAGTGTAAAGGATTGTCCGATCCCCGAGTTGAAACCGAGCCTAAATTGATGCAAAATGTAATGACTCGGTCCGATCCCGATACGGATCGGGCGATCCAACTCGGAATCGGCGAGTCGGATTGCCCGATCCGTCTCGGATCGTCTGAGTTGGGTTTTTTGAGAGAGGAAATTTTATGATTTCAGATCGTCCGTTCCTGAGTTGGATCGGCAATCCAACTCGGGATTGGAGCGGGACGATCCCTGAGTTGGATCTGAGATTAAACACTATGGTCTGAATTGCTCAGGTTTATCCGCTTGATTGACTTTAGGTACTAGAGTAAGGAAAGTGTGATTTACCTGTTTCAGAAGCTTAGAATGTTTGAAGAAGTCAAGAATAGCTTCTGATACCTCTTTCCCCACTATGTCCCAAACTCCCAACATGAAATGAAAAAAATGAGAGTTGAATCCATCTGGGTCAGGTGCCTTGTCAGTATTAATACTATTTAGAGCCTTCTTAATCTCTTCAGTAACAGGAGCCTCAATCATTAGTTTAGCTTCAGCTGAAAGAACTGGTAGATCCGAGATGTTGAAGTTTCCATTAGAACTCTTATGAGCTAGCAGATTCTAAAAATATTTAACCAAATGATCTTGTACGAGGCTAGGTTCTTTTATATACTTCCCATCCTCCCCAGTAATACCCATAATTCTGTTATGAGTTTTTCTTGCTGTCAAAGCTTTGTGAAAATATTTTGAATTATTTTCTCCTTCTTTAAGCCATTGAATTCGAGATTTTTGCCTGATGCTAGATTCTTCTCTTCTGGCTATACTGGCATAATCTTTGATGAGCTCATCCTCTTTAGTAATCAGAGAAGAGTTGGTCCCTTTGAAGTTGGTTTTGAATCTTATGTAATTCCTCTTTCTTTTCCAAAGCTTTACTCTTAGAATCTGACAACACTTTCTTATTCCAAATTTTGAGTCTTGTTTTGTGGTTCTTCAACTTCTTGCATAACTGAAACATCTATGTGCCACTGATATTCTGATTCCATTCTTCCTCTACGATTGATCTGAATTCCTGATGATCAGTCCAATGATTAAAAAATTTGAAAGGCTTTCTTCCACTCATTTGGTTATCATTGGTTGTCACTACAATAGGAGTGTGGTCAGAGATATCCATTTCAACAAACTCAGCCTCAGAAGCATAGAAGTAATTCACCTAGCTCAGATTAACCATGCCTTGTCCAGTTTACACCAAATTCTTCTAGCATTCTCTTTTTTTATTAGCCCAAGTCCATTGCATCCCCCTGCTTTTGATATCATCTATTTTTACATCATCCAAGCAGTCATTAAACTCCTGAACCATGCCAATATTTATATTGTTTCCTCCCCAATTTTCAGTAGACCTTCTTACTACATTAAAGTCTCCTTCTAACAGCCAAGGCATGGGTGACTTTAAGGTTTTCAGTTCTTGCCACAGCATTCTTCCTTCTCTATTATCATTAGATCCATATACTGCATAACATAAAAAACTTTGATTAGTTGCTTAATTTCAACTTGTACATGGATCACTTGTTTACTTCTGAATAGGACATTAACCTTCAGCAATCTGTTGTCCCATCCCACCCAAATTCTACCCGTCAAATCATGGTTGTAGTTGGATTCCGACTGCCAATCAGATTTGATTCTCCTCTGAATCATCTCACTATTCACAGATCTAACTTTTGTTTCAAGTAGTACCACAATACTTACCTTTGCAGAATTGATTAGATTCGTAACGTCATCTTGTTTTAGAGAGTCATTCAACCCTCTAATGTTCCATGATCCAATATTGCACATGAATTTAAAGTTTGAGAGCATTACTTGCTCTAGTTTTCATACCTGAGTTACCATCAGGAGTTCAGGACTGCCCTTTTTCTTTGTTTTCTTTTCCTTGCTTTCCTTTTCTTGGTCTGGCTTTGAGTAGGGCCTTTGTCAGAATCACTACCAGATGAAGTACCTTCTATAAGCTCAGTGAAGACTTTGGTTTTGCTCCCTTCTTTATCTTGATCACCTGTAATCTGATCACTTACCTCAGCTTCATCTGGTTCAATAATCTGTTTCTATTCTCTGAGTGTCTTCCTCCTTATTACTATTGTCAAGTACATGAAACTGATTACCATCCAATATTTCCTTTCTTGGTTCTTCAGATTTCATTCTGATCATTTGGTCTGTTATATCCAAACTGATCATTTCCCTTTCCAATTCTTTCTCAGGCTCTATTTTCAGTGAATCAAAATTCTTTAGTCTGATTATCAATTTTCTTCCCTGTAGGTCTCCATTGATACTCTGCAGATTCTTTCTTTGGGCATTTATTATCAGTGTGTCCAAATTTCTTGCACTGGGAACATCTGCTCGGGATCCATGGGTATTCCACCTCAATAGGATTGTCTTGATAATCTGTGTATAGAAATTTTGGCAGATGATCTTGTGGGGATACTTCTACACAAATTTTAGCAAATTCAAGTCTGGATTTATTCTCAGTTGCTGCATCAGGATAAAGAGGCTTGCCTACTCCACTTGCCAGGTAGCTAGTGGGGTCCAAAGTTCTGGACGAACTTTTTCAGCTTGATCCAAATAGGAATTGAGGATAATTCCTGTTTGATTAATACCATTTTTGGTTGCCATTGTTGAATCACAAATAATTTCCCAGCCAAATGCCATGGAGAAGCTTCCAAGATTTGATTCTTGATATTTTCATTCCCAAATTTGAAGAAAAATAATCCCTCACCATTAGAGGATAATTCCAAAGAAGCTTTCCTTCCCCAAATCTTGTCTGTGATGGATTTAATAACCGGAAAAGGGAGAGGTTTATCAATAAAATGACCAACCAGACAACCTTTCCAATAAGCACTACCTTCGATTGCAACTTCTGGTGGCAAGGTAATCAGATTCTTACCATTTTCCATTTTCGGTGGAAAATACGAAAGCAAGGCTTTATCTTTAGAGGTTTTATCTAATAGCGAAGACCAGGGTAAAGGTTTACCAAGAGGTTGAGCCTTCGCAGACAGAGAGGATGGAGGTAAAGGGGGAAAAGAGGAAGATAGTAGAGGATTCAAAACATCCTTAGGAGAAGAGTTCAGTGGAGGAGCCACAGAGGTAGGAGGTAGAGGTAACAATCCTTTTCCATCTTCCTTTTGCAGAATTCCAGATCTAATAGAAGGACCGCTATTAGATCTTGAAGGGGATCTGGACTGGAGGAGTTACCACCAGAATGGCAGAAAGGATGATGAACAGAGAAACCTGGTGAAACAGGGGGTTCACCATGAGGGTTAATGGAAGGAGGAGGAAGCAGGGAGGTGGTCGGCGACGATGCTTCGCCAACCACCGGCATTGGAATAGCCAGATTGAATCGAAATTCAACAGAGAAAAAGGCGGGAATGTCTAATCAAGAGAGTGAGGATTACTAGAGAGAGAAGGTCTAATGTGTGTAAACTTGGTACCACTGTAATGTCAAATGCAATGGATTATCCACTCCTGAATGTCAGCAAGTAAAAGTCTTTTTTTTCTATAAGGTGAAGACACTGAAATTTTGTGAATTCATTTTCTTGCTTTACTTACATTATTCTCTCCATGAATTTGTGGTTATGTATTTGTTTGAAAACTTTTGTTTTTTTACCACTTCTCAAACGGAATGAGGGTGTTTGAGTAGCAGCATGTAACTTTAGGAAACAAACTCTCTGTTAATAGCAGGAAACAATATTGTTTTCCTACTTTATCGTAGTAGTACTTTTTCTATAATTCATTCTTTCTTGCAACCCTGTTATCGAATGTTACTTCAAGACTTCATTATTATCATTCCTTATATTATTATTACCACTGTTTTTATCGTGCACTCAGCAAAATTCGTATTTAGTGTGTTAGTATCCTTTTCATTTTATTGATGTTATATAAGTTATAAATATAAAATTTGGGCGATGTTGACAAGCAAACTGATGATCCCTTTTCCCTTAAATGTACGCGATTTTATGTTAATAGCTTTTCAAGTTGATTTTACCGGACTAACTTTAGCGAAGTTCAATATCAAGTTTTAGGATTGGAAGCTTAGTTTGAATTGGGAATTTGTATTGGAATGACATTAAAGGTACCTGAAGCATTAGGTGGTTTGCGTTGCTTCTTTTTATCTTTCAATTTTTCTTTTCCTACTTCAGATCACATGGTTTTGCAGTATTGGAGCTTGACAGTGTTGTTGGTTTCTTTTAGGTGGAGCTTATAAGTTTTTTTAGACTGGACATAAAGATAGGATCTGATGATTCTCAGTGACGGATTTGTTAATGGGCACACTTCAAGTTAATACTACATGTATCGTCGTTTTCTTTCTCCAAATAAAATAGTCTGGATCATTATTTTAATTAATCTCATCACATGTAAATTTTGTTTACTTTTGCTTGCAAACTCTTTTTGTATGCTTTCCCTCTATACGACAGAAAGTATGTACGGAAATTTAGAGTTGAGGCAAATGATGTCGGGAGTATCGAAATTTAGCTTTCTAATGATTATGAGTGAGAAATCAGATTATTCTATACTTATTCAGCAGTAGCTGTATAACTTTGATTTGTTTTGATATCCACTTATATATTATTGAATTGAATACCAGAATAATAACACAATAAGATTAATGAAAGTAATAAGTCTAATTATGCTATCATTGCTCTTTTGAAATAACCAGCACTAAATATCTGTTACTACTTATTATGGTTAAATATTCTAATACAAAACCGTTGTTCGGTATTCAGTTCAATAATGTATCAATGATATCAAAATAAATCAAATTCATACACCTACTGCTCAATAATTACTGAGTAATTTGATTTCTCACCCATAATCATTAGAGTGCTGAATTTCAATATCCCTGTCATCCTTTGCCTCAACTCTCAATTTCCGTACATGCTTTCTGTCGTACATAGAAAGCATACATTAAGAGTTTGCTAGCAAAAGTAAACAAATTTATGTGACTAGATTAATTTACATAATTATGGGTACAATGTTTTATTTGGAGAGAAGAAAAGGACGATACATGTACCACTAACTTGAAGAGTGCCCATTAACAACTTACTGAGAATCATCCTATCCTATCTTTATGTCCAGTCTATAAAAACTTATAAGCTACACCTGAACGAAACCAACAACACTGTCAAGCTCCAACTATGCACAACCACGTGATTTAAAGTAGGAGAAGAAAAATTGAAATAAAAGAAGAAGCAACACAAACCACCTAATGCTTCAGGTACCTTTAATTTCATTCCAATAAAAATTCTCAATCCAAACTATGCTTCCAATCCTGAAGCATGATACTGAACTTCGCTAAAGTTGGCTTGAAAAGCTATTAATATAAAATAGTGTACATTTAAGGGAAAGTGATCATCAGTTTGCTTGTCAACATCGTCCAAATTTTATATTAGTTTATGTAGCTCATATACCATCGATAATATGAAAAGGATAATAACAATTTTCAATTTTGCTGAGTACACGATAAAAACAATGGAAATAATATAAGTAAAAGGAATCATACTAATGAAGTCTTAAAGTAACATTCGATAACTGGTTTGCAAGAAAAAATGGATTATAGAAAGAGTACAACTAAGATAAAGTAGGAAAACAATATTGTTTCCTGTTATTACCAGAGAGTTTGATTCCTAAAGTTACATGTTGCTGCTTAAGCACCCTCACTTCGTTTGAGAAGAGGTACAAAAACAAAAAGTTGTCAAACAAATACATAACGACAAATTCATGGAGAGTATAAAGTAAGTAAAGAAAGAAAATGAACTCAAAAATTTTAGTGTCTTCACCTTATTGAAAAAGACTTTTAGTTGATGAAATGCAGGAGTTGGTGGGTATAATTTTCACTCTTAAAAGTGTAGAACAGTCAAAGCTCCAACTTGAATCATTATGACACAAATCCTTTTGACCTGTAAAAGTTCATGAAATCATTCAATTAAAATTTTAACTAACCAATGATTTAAGGTGAAAAGGTAGAAAACTAATGACATAGAGGTTATACTTGGCAGAACGAAACTCAAAACTTATTGTAAGACTTATCAAGAAAAACAGGAACAAGAAAGTAGTCTCTTCTTGAAAACCAAGAATTACAAAATCAAAGTATGTATATTAAAATAATAAAATAATTACTTTCGTTGAACCTGGGAAGTAAAAAATAGTGACAAAAATCGCAATTTGAACCAGAAAATGATGTAATCATACAAACTATATTAAGGAGATGCAAAGCAAGAAATTTACATATTTTGACCCTAATATCTCCTTAGAAAGCGTGCCAGCAAACGTTTTCTTGATACATGAAAACTACAAGTCAAACCCAGAAACCAAATAAGTTAAATGAGTGAGTAATTACATTTTAATAAGGAAATAATAAAAGAACAAAGGAAAAAAAAGCTTTTAGAATAAAAATACCACAATCAAACAATAAAAAAAAACCAAAGAATAAATGAAATTCCCCAACAAGCTCTGATTTCGAGATCTAATATGACACCCAAAGCAACGAATGAGATCGCCATTTAAAAATATTATATACAAATACAGAAATCCCAGAATATTATAGATGAACTCATATTGGTAGCTCTTACTAAAAGTGAAAATGTTAAAAGAACTTCGCATAGATGCCAGCCTTCAAGGAAGTCTCAAACAACAGCATTTTTACCCAATAAAAGTTTGGATGCACAAAATAAACATTCTACAAAAAATCAATCAAACTAAAAGTTAAAAAAATATTTGAGATACAAACACAAGCTAAGACTAATGTGTTTACTATTTCATTAATCGCAGGACCTTAATCTGCACATTTCATGCATCATCATAATCATTTTAATGAGAAAATACGGAAATTTTATGTCCTAGAGCATCCAAAAATAAACATACTTGCGTGAAAGAAATCCCCCTCCTGTCACACATACCACCTCTAAGCTTGTGAGGATGGCTCATTATTAAGCACCCCCAAGGGGTCCACTTGTCTAAGAAAGCCTTCTACCACAATATTATAGTTTTTAACCTGAGAAACCGAGAGAGAGAGAGAGAGAGAGAGAGAGAGAGAGAGAGAGAGAGAGAG
>JAUPMG010000002.1:7363890-7376750 GCA_031762675.1 Pachysandra terminalis | reverse complement strand
TTTTTGAAACCAAGACTTTTCAAATGAGTTTTCTGGCATTATTCTTAAAAAGTTACCCTACACCCTAATTTTCCCTAGAGATATTTTTATATGAAAGGATGTAAATATGTACTAAGTGCATAGTGTTTAAGTTCAATATTGAGGGATTGTCGCAGTCCTATATTGAGTTGGATTGCCGATGCAAACATGACCCATTTTTTTTTAATTCATTAAATTTTTTAGGAGTGTCGGACGATCCATATTAGATCATCCGATTTGACTCATTTAAAACCGAGTCAGAGAACTTCAACAATTTCTTGGATTGACTTGGGGACCGTGACTCATCCCGAGCCGATCTTGAGTTGTATTGACCGATTTGACTTAGGATCGGCCGATACTTAACACTATGATTGAGTGTGATCACCTTTCATTCTATAAGGCAAAATGGTTTTTTTTTTTGGTAGAATATGTAAGGCAAAATGTGCTATTTCAAAAAGATGAAGGGATGTCTTTGTAATTAATGCATACTTTAAAATAGGTTTCTGTAATTTATTCTTCATTTTTTATTGACCAAATAAAACTATCAATAAAAAAAAAAATAGAAATCTCGTATTCTCATTTCAGTCAAAGTTTTTTACGTGGTAAAATTAGACGACGAGAGCAACATGGTCATTGAGACATTACTAAGTCACATTGCCGAAGGTGATGGTTTGAGTATTTCTTACTTCTAATAAAGGGACATTTTCGTGGATATACTTTAAATGTGGGGATATTTAGGTCATTAGATAATGACTTGATAGTGATACGGTTAACTTAGGCTGACGAGAATCAGGTTTCGTCAGTAATTTGATCCTCGGACGTGCATTTTTTGTTACGATTTCATTGATTCGATGTGACAGTGGATCGATCAAGTTACAGCAACAACCACATGATTTTTGTTTAATAACATATTTCCCCCTCCCTCATTAGAAGATGGAAATTGTATTTTAAATGACTTAAGTAACCTTGGTACTACCTCGAAGTTTGCCAGCTGTCAAACATTATGGGGATATTTTAAGTAATTTTAATCGTCTCTGTAATTTCACCATGTGGAGTCAAGAAGCCACGTCAGATTCCAAATCGTCGTCGCCGTTATGTCCGAACCGTTAAGCCATGCGCGGGAGAGCTATTCCGTTAGAATTTTTTAACGGTTTGAGATCTGCTTCGCGGTTCCCTTCGCGGCGAGCATGTTTCCTCATACCTGTCCAGGTCTCTCTATATAAAGCTGCCTTCTCTTTCCCTCTTATCTCTCTCTTCTCTCTTGAGGAAGAACCAGAGAAGATTTCTTTTGTTCTGAGGAACCAGAGAAGCTTTCTTCTTTTGTTCTTTGCTTCTCCAGGTTTGATTTCTTTTTGAGTTTCATTTGTTCTGCTTCTCTGATCTCTTTAGCGATTGTAGTTCTCTGTTGATTTCTTGTTATGATTCTAATTTGTTTCGATTCTTGATTGTTAGCTTAGAGATCGCTACTTTTGGATGAATTTTGATTAATTAGAGAGAGAGAGTTTAAAATTTATGATTTCTTTTAACGATCTATGAGCTTCACTGAAAGAGCAAAGGAAGAATGTTTTCCACGCGCGGTCTTTTCTTTCTTTTTTGTTCGAAGCTTGGATTCCAACTATAATTTGTTTCGATTCTTGATTGTTCGCTTAGAGATTGTTAGGTTTTGATGAATTTTGCTTAATATCTGAGAATTTGAAATTTATGATTTCTTTAACGATCTAATAAATTTCCCAGAGAGAGGTACGGAAGAATGTTTTCCCGCGGTCTTTTGTTTCTTTTTTGTTCAAATCTTGGATTTCGACTATTTTCATTTCATGATTTAAGTTTAGTTCATTTGATCGATTCAGCTTCTGAATTTTGATCTGTTTTTGAAGTATTTCAAGTTGTTTTATGCTTGATCTATTCTGTCTACTATCTCGAATTGGTTATCAGATCTGAATAAAACACATCCGTAAGCCTTAACTAATCAGTTTAAAGAAAGTTGCAGAAATGCTTGTTCTGAGACATTCAGTCAATTCGATTTCTTGTTAGAGTAAATATCTTCTTGTTTGATATGATCTCTTTTATTCTAAAAGATAATTAGATAAAGAAATGCCGAAAGCTTCTGATAAGTGAGATTTCATTCATCCGTAAGCCTTAGCTAATTAGTTTAAAGAAAATTGCAGAAGTGAGAGTTCTGAAACACTGTCTTGATTTCGATTTCTTGCTAGTGTAAATATCTTATTGTTTGATTTGATCTCTTTTATTCTAAAAGATAATTAGATAAAGAAATGCCGAAAGCTTTTGATAACTGAGATTTCATTCTCTGTATTTTGCAGCATTCATCAACAAATGCAGAAAGACATTTCTCCTGCCGATGGCGGCATCAAAACCACGAATTCATCACCAGTTCATCAGTCGCAAGCTCAACGTCAGGTAGTAGCATTGGATCAAAAGCCATCAGGCATCGTAGGTTTCACCTCACTCTACTCCTCCGTGTCTCCGAGAACCACTCTCCCAAACTCTGTCTCTCTCACGCCCTCCACTTGTTCCTGTATCGAAGGCAATGACAACTCAAACACTACAGAGAATCGCCTCCACCTCGCTGGTATTATCTTGGAGTATCAAGAACTGCTCAATCGATACGGCTTATGCCTATCTACTCTCCAGGAAACGGCCAAAGAGGTCGAAGATCTTCTTCAAGAGAACACCAACCTTCGGATGGTGAACCAGAATCTCACCGAGCGTTTGAGCCTTTTGATGACTCAGGCTTCGATCAATAACAATCACATCATGCCTCCTTCTGGTTATCCATCTTTATCGATCGTTAACGATTTTCGTCGTCTATGCATTGGAGATAACTTGCGCAACAATCGTGTTTCAGATGAAGTTTTGGAAACTAGTCCGACGAGTGTTTTCGGTAATAATCGGTTCGAGCGGAGGAATGTGGAGCGAGTTTCACTGCCAAAGAGCATCTCGATTCGTTCGAGTGGATACCTGAAGATCAACCATGCTGGTGCCAGCGATCCACACCAGCATGGAGGTGGTCCAAGCCGAACCACCACTAACCGATTACGATCCCCAAGTCCTGTCACGGATAGAACGGTAAGAACTCTTTGCTTTTCTCTTCTATTCTATAGCATCTTCTTATTACCGAAAAATTTTAATTTCCATTTTTCTTCTTTCAGAACAAAATTAACGGAGGGAGATAAAGCCATCATTAGGTCGAGAAGTAGAGGAACTTTTTTTCTTTCTATGGTTAAAAATGTAGAGTAGGAAAAACATGAATTTTTTTTCCTATATGAAATGAGATGATGAGAGCAATATGTTCGCAGTTTGTCAGACATGTCCCACCCCACCCAGATTTCATGTTCTTCTTGTTGAGTTCAGTCAGATGATCGTATCCGTCCGATCTGTAGACTAGATAGATTACAGTCAACTAGTTATAGAGTTCAAAAAAATTATTTCTTTATTTGTTATTCGTATTATATTTCTGTTTTGATTGGGAATGATATTGTGTTGTGAGAGGGACAGCAACGGGTGTATGTGCCCGGAGAAAAGAAAGAGGCAGACGCACTGGAGCTGGAGGTGTACAAACAGGGAACTTTCAAAACGGAACTGTGCAACAAATGGCAGGAGACTGGGGCTTGTCCTTACGGTGACCACTGCCAGTTTGCCCATGGCATCTCCGAGCTTCGCCCTGTGATACGTCACCCGAGGTACAAGACGGAGGTGTGCCGGATGGTCCTCGCCGGAGATAACTGTCCTTACGGGCACCGTTGTCACTTCCGCCATGTCCTCACCGAGCAAGAGAGGTTCAGGGATGATTCAGCTTAACATTGGCATTGGTAGCTAGAGCTGTGGATGGACAATGTGAATACAAAAAGGAAAGAGGAAGGTATCAGGGAAGTCATGGGTTATGTAAATAGTCCTCCTATTAATGATGATGATCATAATAATAATAATAATAGCAACAACAATAATAATAATAAGTATAGAGATATTAATATTGTGAGGGGTTAAGTGGTATAGGACGTCGATAATGTTAGTCGTGTGATGGATGATGAGGTAACGAGATTTCAGAGATCAACGAGATCTGTTCTGTGTTTTTTTTTTTTGTTTTTTCCTCCATTTTTTTTTCTTTTAAACTTTTGAAAGGGAGTTTTTAATCTTCATTTGATGCATCACCCACATATTTGTGAGTTGGGGATCTCCCAACGAACCCAACCAGACGATTGTAATGATGATATTTGAAACCGGCTCAGCAAGCAATGTTTGATTTGAGTCATCACAAGTCAGGCTCTCTCTCTCTCTCTCTCTCTCTCCCTCTCTCTCTCTCTCTCTCTGATATGTGTTTAAGTATACGCATGTTAAAGACTATCATGTAAGCTTCTCAACCGTTTGATTTCATCAAAAAGTCTGGACTAGCTACTAGTACAACCCTACGCCCCCACCAGCCTCTTCCACTCTATTTGGCAAACTATTTTGTCTGGGTGTTGGGCCTTTTCTGCCTATGACTTTCTTAAACACACCCCAAGTCCTTATTAGAGAGGCCAGAATCAGGCTTTTGTATATATCGGCCCAACCCGCCCATGTTCACGCGTACGAGCGGACGAAAGCCAAGGATTTCCTACGTCCGCAAATAAAGAGAAATAGAAGGTTAGAGCGTACTCATTTTGACGTTTTTGGTCCGGTAAGGATTTCCTACGTCCTCAAACAATTCGTCTAAACCAAAAAAGCGACAAACCAAACCAAAAAAATCGATATATATATATATATAAAATTAATTAATTAATTAATTTTGTCAAAATAATTGAAAATCAAAATTTTTTAATTTCTATTTCGATTTGATTTGATTTTTGAATTAGTGCATTGTAATTCGGTTTGGCTTTGGCTTGAAATCACTAGAGTTCGATTATAGGATGCACAGAAAAGATATGCATTAATGTCTAATGCAGATTTTTTTTTTTTTTTTTGGTTATATAAATGACATAATGAAAACTAAGATTTGGTAATATAATGCAGACTTGACATTATTAAATATTAATTTTTTTTTCCTTTTAAGTATTTCATCAATGTATTGTTAATATAATTTAAAAGCAAAATATAAGGTGTTAGCATCACAAGATCTCTATAAGTAATACATTAGCCACGTGGCTTGCTTTCTTATGGTTATCGGTTTTTTATCGGTGAGGTGGTCAAATTCTTTTTAGCGGGGGGTTTGTTGGAACTGATCCGTTAGAATTGCCACGTGGCTATTTAGTGCTTTAGCCTTTCTTAATTTTCTGTGTGCTGCTCTTACTCCATTCCCCAAAGCGTCATTTCCACCTTGGTACTCCCTCCTTCCAATTGCGTTCATGGAATTAGTATTGTAATTGCAGTCCTCTCATGATTGATTCATAATAGTTCAATTGTTCTTTTCTTTTCCTTATATGTATATAAGAATTTTTTTCCTCCTTCTCTGTTGAGAAATGCTAAACTGATTTCGGTGCACCCTATCTTTCAACCTTGCAAAAATACAAAAAATTCAATGCCAATAAAGCTTTATTTTTGTTTATTTCGGGGTTAAATTGTGGGCTGCACTAGTATGCGTTTCTTATTAGAAAGGTTTACGTTAAAACAGAGCAGTTGAAGAGTTAAGTAGCAATGGTCAGTTTTACCCCCCCCAAAAAAAAGTAACAAAAAGCAAAAATTCCATTAATGTCCTCCCTCCGCTTTTCATGTAGGTAGTAATGCGAGGTGTTCCATGAATGAGCCGGGATCCTGTGTTGGAATCCCGTGTGCTGCAGACAAACCAGAGAGTGGGGCCCACACCCGGGGGCGAAAATACAATTTTGCTCTCTTCCATGTATAGCTCTTTCATTTTCTCTCTCTCCATTGAAGCCAAGTTTCAAAACAACCTGCTTTTTCTAGTTCCCTTTTCAGTCTCTCTTCTTTTCTGTCTCTTCTTCTTCTTAAGATCATATCTTCCTCTCCATCTCTGTCACTCTACTTCTTTCTTCTTCTTCATCAAGAGGAAGTAGCTTTCACAGTTCACACCATGGAAGGTCCATTCAGACTTCCTTTAACTAGATTCCGAGCCTTTGCTAATGGTGTGCATGTCTTGCTGGTGGGCTATGATACAACATATTTCAAATCTGTTGCCAAAATGCTTGAATCATGCTCATACAAAGGTACCCATCACAGATTTCTTTACTTTCTGTTTCAATTCTGATCAATCTATGCATCTTTGATAAGAGTTTCAATGAAAACAGAGAACAGAGAGCTTGTTACTGTATTTTCATTTCCATTTTCGAATAACTTTACTGTTCAAGTGAAGAATCAATGGACATGATCATCTACAGATGTTTTTAGGGATTCTGTTTATTTATATATTAAACAGAATTGCGAATTCAGCTTCATCTCCTACCTTTTGAAGGTTTTCCTTTCCATAACTTGATCTTACAGACTGGTTTCTTCCTTGTTGGACTCCTGCATGTAGGTTTTCTCTTCTAATTATGACTTGGATTTCATCATAGTAGTCTAATTCTTCTCTGAATTTTAAGCTCACCATCCATGTCTGTACAAATTCTACCTGCATGAAGTAGAGAGGTAATTAATCATAAGTGAGCATGAGAGGATACAAGTAGAGGTAGTAATCAGAAATGCATGCAAGAAGGGTTTTATATCAGATCATAGAGGGAATCAAAAATGCATGCAAGAAGGGTTTTTGTATCAGATCTGATATATTTATTTTCAACTGCTCTAGATCTCTTTTGTTCATTTGGTTTGATCACCCTAACCTGTTTCCTTCTTATTCATTAAATTTAATTAATTTTAGTTTTTTCTCTTTTAGTTACCACAGTTGAACTAGCTTTTGTTGCTTTGTCTATGTTCCGGGAGAACGAGAGAAAATATGCCTTGGTTATAGCTGACGTTCATAATCCTGATATGGATGGATTTACGTTTCTAAATCATATTAGTGCTGACGAGAACACTGCAGTTTTTTGTGAGTATAATCTTCAAATTAAAATCTTGTTTCAGGTTTTTTTTTTTTCTCCTTTTACTCTTTTATTTATTTATTTTTTATAACTTGACTCATATGCAGTAATGTCAGCTGATGAAAAGACAAGAATTGCGAAGAGAGCTCTTGAAAATGGGGCATGCCATTTTCTGCAGAAACCCATTACTATGAATACATTTAAGAACATATGGCAACATGTATACAGGAAACTGAGACATAAGATTAGGGAAATGGAAGACACAGATCCTGTAGATGGAACTGCACCTGAAGAGATACCACAACAGGATGCTGAACGTGCACCCGTTACAACCGACAAAAAAGGAAAACATGTATCCAAGAACAAAGAACAAAAGGACAAAGGTAAAAGCAAAGAGGAGGATACCTCGTTGAGCTTGACTTGGAGTGAGGATCTTCACCGCAAATTCTTACAAATCCTTGATGTGTTGGGAGGGCCTACAAGTAATATCTCTTTGTCAAGTTCAAGATATTGAAGATAATTTTTGGTATGTAGTGTTTCATCCGGTATGCATTACTAACATTTTAACTGTTTCCTACTTACCAGGTATAGAATGTTTTCCAAGGAGAATACATGAGATGATGGGTGAACCTAGTATAACAAGGCTGCACATTGCCAGCCACCTTCAGGTTTGCGTTTATTAGTTCGCTTTCTCCCTGGAATTTACTGAACCATAAGACATAATATTTCATGCACAGATTTAGCAAGTACGTGATCTATATCGCAATTTGTACAGTATTCTTACTATTTCTTTAGATCTTACTTGGTACTATTATAAGTTTTACACTTTTTATTTTGTCCCAAGTAAGATGAAGATCCTAAATTCAGCAAGTTACTCGATTTACTATCTTAAATATAATCCCACTCCTTCAAAAGTTTCCATTTTAGATTCTTTATTATAAGATATTTTTTGACCTAATTGTAACAACTGTAATGAGCACAGAAGCTGCTAGGAAAAATTGGAAACAGAAAAATTAAACTCTGCTCAATGAACAATATAAGCCGTATAAACATTTAAAAACATTAAAGTCAGAGCCAAAAACATTAGACTAGTACGCTGTTACACATACAATTCCTAAACAAATGGTTATGCTAAGTGTTCCATAACTACTTTCAAACAGTACTAAACATGATTTATAAAAGGTAAGAATTTCGGTTCTGGTGTTTGGTTCTTGTTGCAACACTTCATTTCAAATTTGATCTACAAGGCAATTTTTTTTTTTTGGATGATTAATGAAGATTATATAAATAAAGGATTAGAGTATACAAAGCTGGGAGACCACAAAGAAGTGGCCAGACAGCAACAAAAGGGAAGAAAAACAAAAAAAAAATAAGAGAAAACTGACAAAGACGTCAAAAAGAGACTCTAATGTGCCTCTTCCACGAGCTCAGTGGGAACATCCCCACTAAAAAAGGAATCCTTGATAATCCCCTCTCTAGTCAATAGGTCCGCCAGACCATTGGTACATGAGAGAATGAGATGTTAAGCCCATCCCCAAGAAAGAGTGCCAGCATAAAAGAATGTGATAATCTCCATAATTGCCGTCTCCTCTCCCTCATCCATGATATGACAATGGCCGAATCCCCCTCCACCACCAAGTTTTTAAACCCCTGATTCCTTGCTTCCCTAATACCTGTGACCAAATCTAGCAACTCTGCTCTCATCGAGTTCCCTTCCCCAATAGGCCCAAAATAACCATGCAGAACACTCCCTGTATGGTCCCTGAAAACTCCCCCAATCCTAGAAGGTCCCAGATTCCCCACAGAAGACCCATCAAAGTTCAGTTTGATTGACCCCAAACAAGGGGGGACCACCTCAACTCACCCTGAGACAATGATGTATAGAGAAGCACAACTGAGCTTCAGTCTCTAATCATAGTCGATAATGATAAGCCCTAGAATTCCTCCCTAGATATCACCCATGATGCAATTGAAAGAGAGGCATTCTCAATAATCGTCTGAATACTGAGCCGAGTGTCCTCAAAGATTCATCTTTTCCTTTCCCTCCATATGGACCAGATAACCGAGAAGAAGAGGGCCATGTACAACAATTTCCCGCACTTGCCCACCCAAGGAAACCAACACTGTTCCATAAGAGGGTGGATATCACAAGGCATCACAATAGAAACATCCACCAAACCAAGAAAACTTATCCAAATCTCCATGGCTACGCTTCAATGAATATATAAATAAGTGGTCAACTAATTCCTCTATCTGCCTGCACATAAAGCACATCTGATGGGAAATAGCAAGGTATTTTTTTCTCCATTGCAGAACATCCTGAGTATTAAATCTCCTATGTAAAACCAATCAAGCAAGAGCCCTCACTTTAAATAGCTGAAAGGAGCCACAAAAATGGGAACAGAGAAGTCAGCTAAAAAAAAAAAGGAAAAAAAAGAATGCGACAAGAAACTCCCATTATTATCAGGAATCCAGATTCTGCCGTACACTCTAGAAGGATCAAAACAAACATCCTAAAGGGACTCGCTCTCTACAAGGCAACTTGCACTAAGTCAGCTGGTTGGGAGATTTAATGTCAAGTTTCACATACACAATCAGTACGCCAGTACAATTATGATTAGTAATTAATACTGCATTCCGGAAACCCTTCAAGTCTTATTTATTTTTTTTTTGAACTCTTTTAGTTGAAAGATGCATTTATTACTGCTACCTTCTTTCTGTTTTCTCCACTTTCCTTAGCTTCTCTCCTGTTTCATATTGAAATTGTCACTTGAGTTCTTTTCTTTTCTTTTTTATTAGAAATATAGTAATCATGTGAGGCGAGTTCTCAAATTAACTGCAAGCCTTCCACCCAGTATGTTGGCTTTTCAAAATTCAGAAACCATATATAGCAGACAACCAGAATTAATATCCCATCCTGTAATGTTCTTCGATTGTACTCCATCAAACAATTGCACTCCAACACAGATGATCTATCTGCAACATCAGGAAAGACCAATGGGACCAGGATTATTCGGCAGAAACCTAGGTGAAGGTAGCTCCAGCATGCAGAGAATGCCCCGCGAGGGATTGATTGGAAGGTTAAATGAGGTCACACATATAAATTATACCAAAAACTGTACTGGAGAGGGGACAAGTGTTAATGGAGGATTTCCAAGCAATCATAATCACAGAGACAACATGTGGAATGAGAGTGCGCAGGAGAGTTCAGCTCTTGGACCATTGTTTGCACCACAAGTGGGATTGATTGAAAGGCCACATGATCTTTCAAAAATAGACTATACCAACAACTACACTGGAGTTCAGGTGACAAGTAGCGAAGAACTGCATAGGTTGAATCAGATAAGGGTAACCAATGGAACTCCAAATTGTATCAATCTCAGTGAAAACATGTCAAATGAAAGTGAGAAAGACAATTTTGCTCTTGGATCAGAAACAGACACTCTTCAAATTGGGCACCACTTCTCCCCACAGTTCACAAAATCCAAGGACCTTTACTGATCTACTTGAGGTACAGTATGACCAAGATCTTGGAAGTTTCTCTGATATGCTAGAGAGTTCTATGTTTGAAAACAACCCAATTCCACAAAAAATCACTGATTTCAATCACCAGGAAGTTTTTCTCGAGCAGGTCAGTTCTTTATTCAAGTGCAATCAATAATAATAACTATTCACAGACTTTGAAGCATAAGAATATTCTTATAGGTTTCTGTATAGAGATACATAAACTTATGAATGTATGTTAGGGACAGAATGAACCAAATACAGAAGATCTTAATAGTTTCTCGGATCCGCTAGAGAGTTCTATGTTCAAAAACAACTCACTTTCACAGCAGCTCAATGAGTTTGAACATGAGGAAGTTTTTCCTAAACAGGTCGGTTCTTTGATCAAGTATAATCTATGACATGTCATATGCTTTCAAGCAATATTCTGATGGATTTCTTTGTAGAGATTCATATATTTATGAATATGTATGTCAGGGACGAGATGACCCAACTACAGAAGATCTTGGTAGCGTCTCGGATCTACTAGTGAGTTCTATTTTTGGAAACAACTCACTTCCACAGCAGTTAAATGATTTCGATCATGGGGAAATTTTTCCTGAGCAGGTTAATTCTTTGATCAAGTGCAGTCAAGAATAATATAACGTATCACAAACTTTTTGATGGATTCCTAATATAGAGATGCATATATTTACGAATATGTACGTTATGGACAGGATGACCCAAATACAAAAGATCTTGGTAGTTTCTTGGATCTGCTAGAGTTCTATGTTCGAAAATGACTCACTTCCACAGCAATCCAATGAGTTCGATCACGAGGAAGTTTTTCCTAAGCAGGTCAGTTCTTTGATCAAGTGCAATCAATAATAATATAACGTATGACAAACTTTCAAGCATAAGAATTTCTGATGGATTCCTAATATAGAGATGCATATATTTACGAATATGTACGTTATGGACAGGACGACCCAAATACAAAAGAAATCGATACTTTCTTGGATCCGTTAGAGAGTTCTATGTTCGAAGACAAGTCACTTCCAAAGCAGTTCATCAACTATGATCACGAGGAAATTTTTCCTGCGCAAGTCAGTTCATTGATTAGGTGCAGTCAATACAAATATGACACATCACAAACTTTCAAGCATAAGAATAAATATTCTGAGGTATTTCTATGCAGCAATGCATATATTTATGAAATGTAAGTTAGTAACAGGATGACCTAAATAAAGAAGTTCTTGGTATTTTTTCGCATCTGCTAGAGAGTTCTATGTTCGAAACGACTCATTTCTACAGCATTTCAATGATTTCGATTGTGAGGAAGTTTTACCTGAGCAGCTTAGTCCTTTGATCAAGTGTTAACAATATATATCACAAAAAATTCAAGCCATAAGAATAATCTGATGGATATGTATATAGAGATGCTTATATTTATGGATATTCATATTACAAAAATTTACCTTAGAATATTCAATTTTGGTGACTGTAGACACCAGATGGGACGACACACTTGGACCCCGACTTCGATATTACAGATGAAGGCCCTTTTATCCTGTAAGTAGACATGAAGCTTCTTAACCAGACGCATAACGTAGAACTGTGAACTTCAAAAAGAAAAAGAAAAGTTTTTCTGTTATTTAATAATCTCAATGACTTCAAATTATACTGTTTAGGTGAAGCACCATTCAGAAGCTCCACAGTCAACCGTCAGATTCACAGAGCTATCACAGTTTACCAAGTACGCAGTGGATGAAGAGGAGAAGAAAGCTTTTCGGTTCGAGAGTGGACTGAAGCCGACTGGTTGTGAGAGAATTCCAAGGGTCACGAGGTGGTGGACTGTGCAAGGAAAGTAGAGAAAGACATACGAGAATTTCATGAAGCTCGAGATCGGAAGAAGGAAGGAAATCCAGAAACTACCAAGCTGAGTTGCAGAAAAGACGAAAGACACAGGAATCAGCAAAAGTCCCAAGTTTTACCCCAAATAAGAAGTGCTACAACTGTGGAAGGTATGGACATCATCAGCACGACTGTCGTTTCCAAAGAGATCATGGCAGATTGCATCACAAGGTCAACAACAGAATGTATCAGAACTCTTAAGTGCCAACAGAATCAGAAGCCGGCACAACAACAACTACAAGACGAAGTAAACAAAAGGTACGACCTGAACTTGACAAGAGCGCCAGTTTCAGGATATTCAAGGTAAGTATCCTCAACTTTTCTTATTAGGTAAAGGAATTTCATGGACAAAATTCTTTTAAGGGGGGTAGGCTATAACAACCTGAATAATTCATAAAAATAATAACTAAGAATCTTAGGGTAAGATAGTAATTTATTTAGATTGATAAGTTAATTTCATTTAGTAATTTAGTTTAGATCACTTAA
>JAUPMG010000002.1:7352694-7363790 GCA_031762675.1 Pachysandra terminalis | reverse complement strand
ACCATAAACCAAATCGAATTAATTCGGTTTGGCATTTCTTAAACCATAACCGAACCGAAAATATAAATAACCGAACCAAACCGATTTTTTTTGGTTCGGTTTGCGATTTTAACCGAACCAATTAACACCCCTAATTAGGGGTAGCATATCCCTAAATACGTCATTCGAGTAAAAAGAGGTCTGTCAATGAAAAAATAAGGTTCTCCTTCCCTCGGATGCGCAGAAGGCAGTGTTGTGGGAACAAAAGTCCTTAGTCTTTTGAATATTTCAAAAGAGTGGAAAGAACATGTTTGTTGAGTTTGAGGCACGTGGCGTTCCCCCCATAAGTTGAAATTCAAACATATGGCTTCATTGAGAAACTATCGCATTAATTGGTGATAAGAACGATCAGATATCCTGCCGTTTCAAATTTACTTTTCACCAAAACGGTCTAATCATCATACGCAACTGCTGACAGCTGGCACGTGAAAGGGACAGTTGTACAACCGTTTTAGCTTTATGAATGATTCAGTGTATGCGGCTATACCCAAAACGCGTACATGTGCTCATAATCGAGCGTCGCGTGTAAAGTGGGGTTAAATTAACCCGCCTGATCATCAACAACATCACTATAATCAAAATCATGATCAATATCTATTATATCATCATCATCGTCACGATACATAACCTCATCATCGCGTAGAGAACCACGCGACAAATCGGCAGCGACGCGCTTCTCAGTAGCGGCGACTCGCTCATCGGAAACTAACGGTGACCGACAGAGAGGGCACCGCCAGTTGCTGTGATCGAACCACCCATCCAAACACTCCGTATGAAACACATGGCTACATGCTAGTTTGCGCACACGGTCCCCATCAGTTAACCTACACAGACACACCACACAATCCGAATCATTCGTGTCCGACGACGCCTTATAGCCATAAGAGAAGACGCGGTTCATGTTCCGCTGCTCGCTCAAGATAACAAGCCCAGCTAAACCTGCGCCTTCGGCGCCCATTAGCCCGTCGTCGACATCGCCCACGTGGTATTGAGAAAACCCCAACGATTGGAGGAAACCGAGAAGGAAGGAGCGTAGATAAGCTATGCAGGTGGCGAAGAGTGCCACCAGAAGTAAAGGGATAGAGTCCGATGACACGTCGTTCAGATGGCCTTGTAACCCCATTTCGTTTTTCTTTTTTCTTTTTTTCGTTATTATTTTTCTAATCTCCGATTGGGAGGGCATAGACAGAGCGCCTAGAGCGCAGAGTAGGGAGATAGAGGGAGATGGAGGGGTGGTGGCTTTTAAAAGGGAAGATGAAGGGTAAAAAAGGGATAGCTAGGCGTCAAAGAGACGTTTCTCTAGCTCTCTTCTTTTCTAAATTTGCGATTTTGCCACTTGGAAGATGATTAGAAGGATATTTGAATTAGCCACGTGGATAATTTTCTTCCGTTATTTGAAGAAGATCCCCATTGGAGATGAATGTAGTAGCCTAAGTGCAAGATATAGCATCTCAAGTCCTGGATTTTGGTTTAAAAAAAAAAAAACTGTAAAAGTGATTAGAAAACAAAGAAGAAGATGGAGTGGAGTGGGAGCTGAGGGCGACTGGGTTGATTGATACTCTCAACAAATCCTCTCATTCTTGGCTGCCAAGTCTTCGGTTTTCTAAAGTAAATTAACACCCAACAAGTGACGACGACTTTGGAAACTTTCTCTCTCTCTGGCCACCGCCCGCCTGACACAGAACCAATAACACACGCACACATTTACTTATTGATCTAAGCCTCTTGGGAGTGCGCCTGTGAGCCTTGCGTAGAGATAATTCCAGCGATACACGTCGTCTCGGATAACGACAAACCGTCGAGCAAACTCTCCCTATTTGATGAAGGCAGGATTCGAACTCAGGTCTATACCTCCCAAGACTTTGCCACTATCCCAAATGGCACCTTTTTCTCTCTCTGGCCACCGCCCGCTAGACACATAGCCAATAACACACGCACACATTTACTTATTGTTCTAAGCCTCTTGGAGTGTGCCTGTGAGCCTTGCGTAGAGATAATTCCAGCGATACACGACGTCTTGGATAGCGACAAACCGTCGAGCAAACTCTCCCTATTCGAATCCAAGGCAAGATTCGAACCCAGGTCTATACCTCCCAAGACTTTGCCACTGTCCCAAATGGCACCTTTCTCTTTCTCTCTCTCATTAATTTACAAAAATATCTTTTAAAAAATCCTTCAAAATAACTATATATCCGAAAAAACACACACCCCCCGTCCCCACTTTATTTATTTAAAAAGTTATCTTAAAGAGCCATCAAAATTATTATATAATCCAATAGGCAAGCACACAAACACACTCTCTATCCATATTTTTCTCTTATTTAAAATATATATATTTAAAAGACCTTTAAAATAATCATCTATCCAAAAAATATTAATAATAAAATCCATTGTAAATGAATTTGTTTCTCTTATGGCAAAATATATCTAAAATATTAAAAATAAATAAATAAATAAATAAAAATAAAGGAAGTAGTATTGCTAAAAACCCCACTATATTTCTGAGGTCCAAAATAATATAAGCAACAAGAATTGTTTAGATATTTTTGTTGAGCAAATATTCCTCACCAGTTATTTTATCAGATATTTGATTTCACCAATTACATAGGAAGGTTTAACGTATCCAATACTAAGTTTGATACGATATGTATCAATCAATCCATATCCATATATCTATAAACATTTTGGGAAGAGATAACTATCACTAGTCATTGGATTGATTTGATTCTTAGTCCAAAAAGATGACAAATCAATTCAATATGTAGAGCTTGTGGGGCAAGTAATCCAATCTAACCCATTACTATAGATCTATGTTCTATATGCGACTGGTGAGGACTTCTATCACTATTCCTTAAAAAAAAAACGTATATTCTATTCCTCACCCTTTGTGGTATGTGAGTCCCACACTGCACTATAGTGCTTAAGTTTCAATTGTGGAATCTATGCTGTTTTATGCAACTCCGTCCATATACTTGCCACTAATACTATATAAGCTCGTGTACCCCTCTTAAATCTTTTGAAGACTACTCCCTCCTACCTTCTGATAGCTGCATCCCTAACTAGATAATGTATAAATAATTATGGATTTGAACTGTAAGGGTCTAATCAATGGTTGCAAAATCTCTGTAACTAACCAAGGACTGATCCAGCATTTGAATGCCCAGATCACATCGATCCCCATACCCTACAAAATTGCGTACACAAACCACTATGCATAAATGCTCAGGGTACCCCCGTGTTCAACATTACATGTTACGCCTACCAGTACCACAACAGTTCTTTGAAGGGCAATAATCCCTTCAGCTTCCCTTTATCCCCAAATTACATTTTTTTTTGGGTGAGAATAAGAGAGTTACAATTTCAAAAGGTAACGGGAAAGCCAACTTATGTTGCTTGGAAGGACACATCCCTACAGTTAATGCTTAGCTCTATCCTTACTTCTGTTTACATTGAAAGTGGCATTTTATTGCAAGGCAACAACATTCAGTGAACAGTCTACCCTTTAATTAAAGAGTCAACTGCCACAATAAGTTACATCTCTTCATTGCAGCATCCAGATGATCCCCCTTTTGGCTCTCTATGCTAAAGGGAAATCCATCTTTCAAACATGCTTTGGAAGGAATAAAGAAGAAAAACACAGGACAGATAGTTATATGTTTAATGATTATGAATACAAGTTGAGAATAACTCGTTCACTTTACTTCGCCAGAGTTGGTACGCATGTTTTTCTCACGAGCATTTGCCGGTAGATTTTGCCAAAGAAGTCAAGCTTAACCTGCAAGCAAGCCCACAAGACATGTTCAGTTATCTAAGAAAGCCATAATACATGAACATCCAACAAAACAATAGGTTCACTGATTTGATTAATTACCTAATAAGTGGCTTTCGCTGGGTGGCGGATGTAGAAGCAGGGATCCCAATAGAGAGGGGAGCAGTCAATTCAGCAGGCTTCAATGAAGGAAAGAAGAAAAAAAATGGTGGAAGATGTCAATACTCTTAGGTCAACTAATTCTAACATTAGAATGTAACCACTTAAAAACTATTATATGCTGAAACAAAAATTACAACCAGTTAAGAGTGATAAAGTTTGGTTAATAAAGAAGTAGGTAATATACTAAAAAAAAAAAGAGTGATATACTAAAGCGCAAGGATACTTATAGATCATGGTGGAGATTCGCGTGTCAGACAACACACGAGAGTGCGAACATGTTCTGAGCAAAACAGTTTTGAGAATAAAAATATCCAAACAAAAGTGTTCCTACAATGACATGCATCAATTTATTCTGGTCATAGGATTGATTAAGCACAACAGCTAGACCTATACCAAAAAATTTTACCAGCACCTGAGTAACTTGAGCTGAACCGCAAAAACAATTTAAGTTGAGGATTTCTGTGTGAATCGTAAAATAGAAAATTACAGGGATTATAGATTAGACCTCAAGCTCCTCTAAGCCTCCATTCAGGTGGGAATTGGTGGAAGGGCGGACTCCATTCCCTGCTGCCGTTGCAACTACTGCTTCCTTTTCTGTTGAGGAGTCTGGAGAGCTGCCTGTAGTGCCCTTTACAACACCTTTGACTTGACTTGCAGATCCTAATCCATCTTCAAGCTCAAGTTCTTCCATGAAACCGTGGTCGCCAGCGAATGAACCAGATACAATCTTCTCAAATGCAAGCTTCTGTGCTTCTTTAGAGCTCATTGAACCAACAGTAGCTAAAGGACTAACAGGTGGATTGCATTTTACAAATCCATCAGCTTCTCCACTACCGTGAGAATGCACCTCAGCAGAATGTCTTGCACTTGTTGAGCTGTCCTCTAAATTATCTTCAATTTTCACCCTCTTTATTGCATCCCCATGTGCGTCTGCATCCATATTGCTTCCTGCTATTGAGCAAGAAGTAACAACAGAAAGGGAACCATTTATTGGGGGACTACAACTTTCAGATCCCTCACTGGCAGAAGCTTTTGCAGGTAAGGACTTGGTGTTCCTCAAATTATCCCATACTTTATCCTCTTCATGTTTCCTCTTCTTTCCATCATCTACTCCATCTAGACCAGTACTACTTTCACATGATTTATCTGCTTGTGCAGAGCTAGAAGTCTTTGGTTTTGAAGTTCGTCTATTGTCACCAGCCACTTTAGAAGGGCGGGAAGACCGAATTCCACCAGGGAAGACAAAGGAAGGGACATCCCTGCGTCTTATATGAAATACATGCATCTCCATTCCTGATTTCCACATTGTATACATGCCAACAGATACCTTGAATTCATCGACTGTCAACCGTATATCAAATTGTTCACCTTCATGTACAGGAACTCCTTGTTTTCGTTGCAGTCCCATAAAGTAAAATCGATGAAAAGGTCTGGATTTGTCTGAGAAGTCACAAGGGTGTGGGTGGCACTGAAGCCTATTAAATGTATGCCTCTCAATCTGCATTTGACATAAGCAACCAAAATCAAAGCTAAGCTTACATAAGCAAGGAGGCTAAGGATATATGAAAAGAAAAGAAAAAGACATCACCTTCAATGTAAGCTGACGAAGTCGAGACTCAACCCAGCCTTTCCAGTTTCTCATGTCATCATCATTTTCTGCAGTGATGTCAATTTGCAGATAGTTCTTGTATGCCTCAAAAAAAGGGTAAGGCTCAAAAAGAGTATTCCAGTCAGCCCTATTTGCCTCCATTGCCTGCAGGTACTAACATTTAAGCATTTAAGGTCTGGGAATTGAAAATAATAAATCTGAAGATTAAAGGGAATCACTGCACTGTAAACAATGGACTAGAAATCTAGCACTAAACAACCATAACTAACAAGAATAAAAATAGAGTCAACCAACTATGGTAAGCCTCTATTGGAATAAGACCTTGTGTTGTGAACTTGGGCCCAGCATTTAACTCAAATGGCATCTATGCTAAGAAAAATTTCTACCTAGAAGCCTAAGGAAGGCCAATCATCTGAGTCAAACAATTCACCGCCTTATATACAGGCATAATTTTCACCCAAACAAACTCAACGAAGGAAGATGCCCTTAGATCCAGAACTACCAAGAGACTGGAGTGAACATGACCACATTGCATTAGGACACCTAAAAGTCCACTCCATATATCATCCTTCAAGGGGAAGGCAGGAGCCCTCCCCGTGAAGCAACATCTAGGCATTGCTTAGGTGATGCTAAGCAATAGAAAAAATAATTGGTAATTATATAAAACATCTATGAAAATAATAATAAAGAGAAAACATATACACAACTCACTCATAATTTATTACAATGATAATGTTTAAAAAATTTAAACTAAGGAAAGCAAATGGATGATAGTTCACTTACAACACAAGTCACTACCAAATAGTCTCATTATACTGCCATTAAACACACACACACACACACACACAAAATACCTGTGTTCAATACCAAAATACAAGATCATGATCGTCAAGAATTATCACCATCAAAATCTTCACATTCGTCAATACATCAAAAAATCTTCATATTCATCTTCTTGCAAGCCACTCCTATTCTCATTAAAGTCAACATTTGCTTCATGAATGTACTCTTCTTCAGCATCTGTCTCATGAATCATCAGAATCAGCTAAAGATTCTTCACGCACCACTGCCTTTATACCTTTAGATTAGATAATAAATCAATTGATGCAACTCTCTTTTAACTCGAGATCATTTTTATTTGATATATCTCTAACGTAATAATACAAATAATAAAGTTAATATACACTTATTAACTATTATAATATAAGTTATTTTAATATACATCTAAAGCAACCACGCCTTATGTGCCTAAATAATTACCACCTAGGAATCGCCTAGAGCCACTAATAATCTCCTAAGCAATATTAGCTGCCTTAGCCTGGTTTAAGGCAGTATAGTGTTTGACACGGTGAAACGGTTACCTAGGTAACGCTTTGACTAGACTGGATGATCCATGAAGAGGGGATTAAAGATTCTTGGTAATGACATTGGATTATCACGTAACAATCGAAACCCTATTTTTCATTAACTAATAAAGTAGTACACATTAACCTGAAAAATTCAGTTTCTAGTCGACATGTTCTACCAAATTCCTGAAAAAAAAAGGGGCCAGAAATCATACCTCACAGATTTCATTGCCCCTCTGGAACTCTTCTGTCATTACTCGCAAAGTACTTGATGATACATTATAGCTAGAGTTCATGCAAGGATAAGCAGGAGTGATTATGGGCATCAAATGGAGTTTGTCTTTGAAATTCCTTCTAGGATCCCAAACAGGAAGTCCAAGAGATGCCTCTTCAATAGGGCAGAGCATAACAGGGTTTGGCCATCGCCACTGGGTATAGACCCTGAAAAATCGAGATACCAACATACTGGGCAGTGCATTTGGATATAGCTGACATATACGAGCAACAAGCAATGCCCAGTTAATGCCACCTAGAAACCCTGCAACCTGGTCACAACACAGAGGAATAGACCACCACGTAAATATGAAAGAGAATAATTAGATTATCATATAATGATGAGAATAAACAAGAACTCCCCTACGTTTGAATAAACTCCATGGCGCTTTGCCCAAAATCTCATGCATCTCAAAGTTGTACGGAAACTCTGAACCAGTGAGAACAAAGACACTCAGAGATGATTGATGTGGACAAAGGATTCTAATTTTCAACATCTATGTAGTGGCAATCACCACAACCTGAATATTTGGAACCAAGCGTAAAATTTGGTCAGTAACTCTGCATCCATTGAGACTACGAACTGTCTGCTCATCTGCATTCTGTAGTATTGATTCTTGTGAAATATCCAAGTCCTGTAACAGCATAACATGTTGGAAGCAGATACACCAGATGTGATTTGAGAATAGTTAAAAATTTAATTGCATTTGTTTTATCAATAAGAATACATTTAGAATATAGAGCATCCCAATTCAGAATCAAATAGATGGAAATGCTTTGTTTCTTGTAATCCAATTGGAGTACTTGACTTGCTCCCATAAAGATTACCAAATTTTAAATTTCAACACATGCTCGCCATTTTTGCATCCAATGATGGGAAGGATGAGTAAGATGATGATAGAAGCAAGAAGAGATTTAAGATTTATACTGTTAACAGAAGATATGCCCTAGATAAAATGATATTGCAGAAAAGGATTTAATTAGTTTAATATGGACAGTTGAATACAGTTGGGATAAGGCTTAGACCATCACATTATGAGAGAGAGCACAGCGCGCGTGTAAGACTTAGACCATCACATTATGAGAGAGAGCACAGCGCGCGTGTAAAACCGCCAAGTACAGAACACACCTTAAATTTAATTCTGCTAGTTGCTAAAACAGTAAAACCATGAAAGCCCAAAGCAATGAAAAGGGAAACTAGAACATGAGTATAACTATAAGACAACTGAGTCAAGTATAGAACCTGCACACCTTAAACTTAATTCTATTGATTGCTGAAACAGTTCGACCATGAGAGTCCAAAGCAATGATTGTGCAAAGTACGACATCACCATGGTTACGTTTAATAGTTGTCACCAAGGAAGCCATTCAAGGATGAAAATCTTTGTTATTAAAATCATCCAACTTGTTATATAAATCATAAGATTCGATTTCAAATCGTATGAAAAATGGTTTATGTCTGAATTGTATAATTTATATATTGAATCTTACGGTTCACGATTAAATCATACGATTCGTAAGATTCAAAAGGTTTAGTTTTGTAACACTAAAATATGACTTTTTTTTGCTGGCCGAAAATATTCCCGTTTTACTTGTTTAAAACTTCTTAATACTTATAGAAATGTAATTTACTTATTTTAACAACCAAAACCATCATTTTCCTGAGGACATCCCAAAATCTAAACCCCAAGCACTACATATAGTAAAATTGCTAGGAATCTTAGAGTTTACAATACAAAATTATGGTTTACAATACAAAATTACATTTATTCTAAGTGGCCCCTTATAATTTTCAGTTCAATTCCCGGCTTGACAACGTTGGATAAAATAGAAACTAAGGAGTTACCAAGCTGGTAAAGAAAACAGTAAACTAATACAAATGAGATAACAAAGCAACAAACCAACTTGTCTTAGCTTGATTCCCCTCTTTGTCCATTCTCCCCCTCCATTCTAATAATAATCTCAGTTAGTAATTTATTTAAAAAAAAAAATGAAAATAAAAAGAAAGGAAGTCATTCAAGGATCATATACAAAAAATCTTCGCATGATTCCTATTAAGTAAAAGGAAGTCTAGAAGTCATCATTCAATATGCATCCAATGTTGAAAATACAGAAAAGATGTAGATCACACGCTCAGGCATGGTAACGTCTAGGAACCTAAGGGTCCGAACAGTAATCTGGCAATCTTGAACAATATTTTATTATCTCAACTGTCAGTTCTAGGTCAAAACAAAAACTATACATGTACATGTATCTCCAGAAAACCATTGCTATACCAATTAGTTCTGAGTAACATCAGGAGAGCTGAGATTTCATCTCCTGACAGTTGAGTAGATGCATGTTGCAACACGCAAAAGAACAAACACACTTTGGTAAATGGGGAACGTGCACATTTAAGGGAAAAACAAGGGATGGTCCAAAACAATTGTACTTCAGTCATAAAGGTCTAGTAGAAAAATGAAAGACTACACTTTCAATCAAGATCATGCCACAAGTTGGGCTGGCATATCTTAGAATAAAAATCAATCTGACAATATGACAATAATAAATGGATTTCGCCTAGAATACTGATCTTCTTACTTCTGGCTGACCAAAATAAACCATCAGAGGGTTGATATCATCAAATAGACCCAATTTTTGCCTAAAACTCTTCCAAAGGAGATCCACAGACTTGAAAGTCTGGATTGATAAGCATAATTAAGATTCCATGTGCTATTGTTAACTCCAAAAGGATGATAGTAGTAAACAGCAAGCATGCTGTTAACTGCGTCAATTACATATAAATGAAAAAGAAAAAGGAAAAAAAAAACAAAAAAACAAAACAAGAAGATACATATCATAGCAAAGATTGCCGAAATAAAATATAACTTACTTCAGGAATAACCCAAAGTGAAAGTTTTGCATAAAGAAGGTCTATAGAAACCCCACTGAATTTGAACTTCATCACAGGAACATGAGCATCAGGTACAGGGTGCAACTCTGATACTTCAGGCATCTCAGACAACATCCTGTGAAGCTCAATGAAGAAATCTTCCTGCGGTTGATTTATGAAAGAACATTTCAGTCCATCAAGCAACACTACCTAGTCAACTAAAAGAAATTCATAAAAACTGCATCTTGGTGAGGCTAGAGTTAATCGCACTTTTCGTGTGGCATGCCTAGGTCCCACACAAAGCGTGTCTATATCTGCACCAGGACCATGCACCTAGTCGAAGAAACAAAAGGTATGATCAGACATTCATAATCAACACAATTTAGGAGTTCAAATCTGAGAATCATCAAACTAGTTTGTTCACTAACATTTCACATGAAAACCACTGCTAACATGTTCAGAATGAAATGGTAGCATTATAAGTCCCAACAATAGTATTATACTTTTTTTGATCGATGACGAAGAAGATTTATAGATAGAGAAGAATGTAGAAAAAACAAGTAAAAAAGAAAGTAGCCAGTTCCCCAATAAAGAGAACCAATTACAAAAATACAGAAACAATGCTACAGAGACATAAGAAAACCATACAGAAACTACATCACAATAATGGTATCCCAACATCAATTAAGATCTGAGGAAGAAATGTTCTGAAGCTTAGGAAGTGCCCCCACACCATGCAGCCGTGGTACCCAAAATCAGATCAATAAGTCGATTCGAACTCCTCCAAGAATCCTTGAAAATTCTCTAGTTACGCTCACCCCAAATTTCCCAAAGAATGCAGAAAAACAGAACCCTGTAGATAATCTGTCCCTTCTTCCCAAAAGCAGAGAATGCCCACTAACATGTCTCGGGGGGGGAGCCACACCAATACTCCTCACAAATGATCCCCACACCTTCACTGCGTACTCACAAGAAAGAAAAAGATGGTCAACGGATTCTTCATTTTGCATGCACGTCACACAAACC
>JAUPMG010000002.1:7306036-7331419 GCA_031762675.1 Pachysandra terminalis | reverse complement strand
TATTGTTCGGATGAGGCTAAGAAACGAAATCCTCCAAGGTGGATGATCCTCCCTTCCTCTTCTACTTCACGTCCTCATGATCTCTTCACTGCAAAACCAGACCAGCGCACAACACTTAGTCTTCTTCTTCTTCTCTCACACTCTGCACTCTCTCTCAATCTCAAAACTCTCCTTCAACCACATCTCCTCTCTAGACTCAACCCACCAACGAAGAAGGAAGGAAGGAAGGAACTCTCTCTACCTAACTTCTCTCCTTCAAACACCTTAGAGAAGGACACCTACACACCACTTCACCCCACGTGGAGACTTCCCTTCAAACTAATTCAACGCAGTTAGTGCATTGAACAAATTCAAAGAACAAACTGAATTACCCTATAAACCCCACACTCACAAAAATAACAGAAACACCCCAACAATAATAAAATAGTTAGATTAAAGACCAACTTAATAAAAGACTTAAAATAAGCACTTAACTAAGCAATACACAAATCAATAAAATAAAGAAACAAAAATACACTAAAAAGAAAAAAAAAATTCCTTAAGGGTTTTGGGTCACTACACAGGTCATTTGTGCATATGGCATTGTTATCACATTTCCATGAGAAGAACCCGATTTTGTATGGGATAGGGAGATGCCAGATTTTGAGCCAGTGATTAGGACTGATATAACCTAGATCGATAGAATTTGAGAGAAGAGTATAAGCCGAGGCAACAGAAAACAAACAAGACGACGTGAATTTCCAAATCGGGAGGTCGAAGGCCAAGTTGGGATTAATGGTAAGCTGTTCAAATTTTTTCGCAATCCAACTGGGCCAAAAATCTCTGAGTTCTCTACTTTTCCAGTACCTGTGATCAAAATCAATAAACTCAGACATATTGTCAGTACGCAAGCCATAATCCACAAAGTCCTAGTTATCTGAATTAATAAGGTTTCTCTAGAGCATTCGGTGTATAGATTTGCCATCTGCAATGATCCATTTCACTCCATTGAGAAGATTAACTTTGATTTTGGATATCTGTTTCCAAAGGTGGGAGTCAGTAGATTTAGCATGAGAATCAAGAAAGCTATTACCTCTAAAATATTTCCTGACAAAAAAAGGATGCCCAGAATGAGTTGGGGTTCTTTAGCAATTTCCAAGCTCGTTTGAGTAAGAGTGCATCATTTAGGCATTGAGGGCTTTTAATGTTAAGGCCCCCAGCCCTTTACATATGGTAGCCCAGTTAAGTGTGTGCAGTGTTCTGTCTTGGCTCAATTTGGCCCAAAGGAAGTCACGGGCCTGTTTATCAAGCCAGGAGCTCACCAAGGCAGGCAACTTGAGGCCCGCCATGATGTGCTGTGCTTGGCCAGCCAGAGTGGCGCAGATCAGGTGGACCTACTGGCGTGGTTAAGAGTAGTCTCTTACCACCCAGCAAGCTTAGATGAGACCCAAGACATTAAATCAGAGAACATGTCTTTCCTAAGTCGTCCCGAGGCACAAGGCATACCAAGATATGATTTGAAACATTTAATCCAGTAGCAATTGAATGTTCTTGGCATGTCAGCAATTTCCTTTCTCTTTATGCAGGAGCTAGTAATGAATTGGGATTTCTCCAAATTAATAGTATGGCCTACAAATTGGGAAAATAAGTTAATGATTACAATAAGATTAGAGCAAGTATTAGCATTGCTTCTACCAAATCATCTGCATACGATAGGTGAGTAAGAGAAGGTCCATCTCTACTGAGTTGAATTCCATTAATGAGGCTAAGACTCTCGGCACGAATTAGCATGGATGAGAGGACTTGCTGGCACAATATGAATATGTAGGGCGACAGGGGGTCCCCCTGTCGTATCCCTTGCTTTGGTTCAATATAGTCACAAGGGAAACCATTAATAAAGATGCTATAGGAAACATAGGCGATACATTGCATAATGAGAAAAATCCATTTCCGATGAAAGCTGAAAGCATTTAAAATTTTTGCAATGAATTCTCAGTTGGGCCTGTCATAGGTTTGCTTAGATCTAATTTTAACTCAAAGAGGCCCCACTTCCCTTTTGTCCTTTCATTTATTGTGTGAAGTGCTTCTTGTACAATGATGACATTATCATGTTTATTCCTTTTCGACACAAAGGTACTTTGATTGGAGGATATGATCTTTTCCAAGAGGTTAGATTATCTTATAACAAAAGTTGCATAGACTTGTGGGTCTGTAATCCTTGGGACATCTAGGGTTCTCAATCTTAGGTATTAGAGCAATGTGTGTGTGGTTAAGTTCTTTGGCAAGGTAACCAAAGGAGAAAAAGTCCTTGATAATCTCACACACATCAGACCCAACGGAATTCTAAACTTTTTTGTAAAATATATCCTGGAAGCCATCTGGGCCCGGACTTTTCAATGGTCCGAATTGGTTAATAACATTCCGGATCTCTAGATCAGTCACTGGGGCAAGCAGGGAATGGTTGTCCTCATGAGTGATAAGGGGGGTGATGAACTCAGTAGAGAAGTTCAATTGGGGGGTGATGAACTCAGTAGGGTCATGTCCTTTTGACATGGAACCGGTTCCTCTCAGTTTTTAAATTCATTATAATTAGATACTTTATCTTACGTTTTACAGTTTAATTGGTTTCAAATCAACTAATATAAGTGATTATAATCTGAGAAGATTCGGATCCGATTGGGATACCGAGTGAGTCACTTCGATCAGATGGATCACATTGTGTAGAACCTTTTTTAACTCATGATTCTCTCAAATGGACCCAGTCAGTGTTCAGGTTTCATCCATGGGTAGGGCCGTCAAAGACATTCGACTAGGGATGGTTATGATGCGGGTTATTTTGGTAAGTAACCCATCTCTCCCCACCTCTAATAAACAGTAAGGGTTTGGTAATCCATAAGTTGGGTTCGGGTTTGACCCCATCCCGCCCTGATACTTACCCGATTAGGAGTAAGTTTGAGTCGAATTCAAATCTAAGTCTGACCCATTAACAAAATTTGGTTTCCTACTGAAATAGAAAATCTTTCACAACCAAAAAAATAAAAACTGAACCGAACGGTCACAATGGAGGAACATGCTTTCTAATTGTAGACATCATCTGTTGAGCAAGAAATTAAATGTGATGCAACAACCATTAATTTTTTTTTTTTCTTAAAAAGGGTAAGAGGATATTGAAATCAAATAAACCCTAATTTCTTAGCCAATCCATAACAACTGGGTTTGGCTTTGCAAGGGCAACAAAATAGTTATAAGCTCCATGGATGCTGCCTCTTCTATCACCCAAATGTGGAGAGTTTAACCGATTTGCCGTTGCCGGAACTGACCACTGAATTGGCTCTTTAATTAGAAACAATGAGGATCAGGCCATCTGGTAGATAGAACTTGAGACAAGATTTTGAACATAAAGACCATCTTGGAAATGGATGAATGAAGCCCAGATAAACAAACAATTCTCTACATGCATTACCAACAGCAATGCTTCACTGTCTAGGTAAGAATGAGAGCCCGCGATATTTTACAAATGCCCCAGAATGAACTAGAATCGAACCATATATCAAGCTGTTGATTCTCCTTCTCTCCTGAGCAACTCCTGCACAAGGCCAATGCACATGAATGAATACTAATAAAACGATATATCCAATTCAACAGTTACGTACACGATTTGGATGCTTTTCATAATTTTATAAATGATCTAGTACTAGGAGGTATCTTACCAGTTTGGTGGCAGCAACTGAAAGGCGCTGCCTTTCTTTCTTCTCACGTTGGCACTCTCCGCACCAGCTAGAAAAATCTTTCTGATACTTCTTCAGCTCTCTGAAAATAGAACTGTATAGAGTTTTGTACATGCCGTTTGAGATAACAAACAGGGTTAAGCATGTGTCAGTATTATATTAACCACAAGCTCAACACGGTTCTAAATATGGATGATTAATTATCACGAATGTATAAAAGAAAGATGCAGTGACATCAATGGCCATATGAAAAAACGAAATCCGTGGAGATGCTAGAAGAACAAAAACTTGGTGAAATCATTTCATTCCTGCAGTTGTGAAAATACGAAATCCATGGAATTGCTATAGAAAATACAGAATTTAGATCTCCATAGGTTTTTATTATATGCGCTATATAACATTGAAACCCTTGAAATGATATTATTATATAACATTTAACAATTCTTATCAAAAGAAATATATGAAACAAAAATTTCCAAACCAATCAGGGTCAAGAAAATCCACTATTACTATCATAACCATTATAGAAGTGAATACTGCCTGAATTATCGGGAGCACATAGTTCTCCAATTTTCTAGATCTGGGATGATGCATCTTTGAGTGAAGTACTGTATGGGGGAAGAATTACTTGTGCAGGCTGTACAATGATGACCTGGTTAGTTTTCTTATGATAGCAATTCCTCGTTTCTATGAATATATTATACTTGCTGTTTGCCCGATCAAGTTTGCTTGATCAATAAAAGAGAAAAAAGGAAGAAAAAAAAAAGGAAAAAGGGCACTGGTACTTCCAAAAAAAATATAACAGCTAATGAGGAGGCATTTGATGATGATGGACAAAGGTACCTTCTGCACCATAAGAGTAAGTTGATTCTATGACCAGATGTTGTGGCTCTGGCACCATGCCGGTGGCGACCACGATGAAGCACAGCTTGTCCGGGGACATGTGAATAATCTAGGATTTCCTATTAATGTAGCAAAAACCTCCATCAAAATCGTATAAAACCACTTACTGCAACAATCTGCAGGAAGCAACTATATATGCTGAAACTCTATTTTATAGAAAACAATATGCAGATCGAACTACATTACTTGCATTTTGACAGATAATAACAACTTAGAAAATCCTCAAACTATAAACAATTTAAATTGGGGAAAAATCTGGGTGCAAAAGAAAAGATAATGGGGTTGTTTTAGTTACATAATAGGAAATAGACAATATCCCATAAATGTAAATAAACAACAAACTAATGAAGCAACTAGGAAAAGATTACAAACATTTGACAAATATTTACGCATAAATGCAAAGAAGAAAAATAAAAGGGGAAACTTCTCCTAATGCTTGCACATAAACTGAATTTTAAGATTCACCCTCTTGCCAAAAGAAGGGATTGCATGAAATGCTAGCATTTAATGCTGAACATCAGTCAACAAACATATATTGTATACTGCTTGATAAAAGAATTGAACATTTTGCTCGCTGATGAATTGACAATTTAAAAACGAAAAAATAAATAAAGACAAATCTGGAATGGTATCTCTCCCTCCCTAAACAATTTAAATTTGGGGGAAAAAAATATGGGTGCAAAAAGAAGAAAAGCTAATTGTGTTGTTTTAGTGACACAATAGGACTAGAGAACATCCCATAAATGTAAACTAACAACAAAATAATGAAGCAACTAGGATAAGATTTTTTTTTTTTGATCGGTAACTAGGATAAGATTACAAACTTTGAACAAATATTTACGCATAAATGGCATGACAAAAAGGAAACTTCTCCAAATGTTTGCACATTGACTGAACTTTAGAATTGACTCTGTAGCCAAAAAAAGGGATAACATGGAATGTTAGCATTTAAATTTGAAATAAAAAAGTCCACCCCCCCCACACAAAAAAAAAAAACACACACACACACAATTGAAACCACGGCAATAACTTAGAACTAGGTAACTACAGATGTGGTTATATATTTTTTCTATGGTTTTCAAGCATGTTTTTTGGGCCCAGGCAGTACTAGACTAGGCAAGTTAGAACTAGGCACCTGTCTGGGTTTTCGGGCAACTCCCCAGGCGACCAGGTTGCCTAGGTAAGGTTTTCCACCCAGGCAAGCGCCTAGTTCTGTTGGGGCCTCAATACTTGTTTACTAATTTATATCTTATATGTTTGCATATTAATTATTAGGTCTTACAAATATAATTATATTATTTATATTTAAGTTATGATTGCTCCCCCATGAACTAATTATTAATAACAAAAATATCGCACGAAGATAATACTAATGTAATCAATGTTGTCAGAACTGGAAAAGAGAATGGATGATGGTTCTCTGGTTTTATCATAAATAAATTATTTGAAAAAAAGGGAACCCCTCCGCCCCTCCCAAACACCCTAGAATAAGAAAATTTAAAACATTAAGAGAATCTATCTAAAAAGGAGTAAGTTGAAACTTACAAAGTTGCAAAACCCTGATTCCTAATTAACAAAGGTTTGTTTCCTAAGTGAAATCCTAATCAAAGAAGATTTGTTTCACTAATCTAAAGAATGAAAGAGACAGTGAAAGAGTGAGTTCAAATGGCTATAAGACCCTAATTCCATAATCAAAATCCTAATCAAAAAATATTTGTTTCCTAAGATTATGGTAGAACACCAATAAGAGTTTTAATTCTTTGAGAAGTCCTTTATAAAGAAGGAAGACCATGGGTTAGTTTGTCAAGGGGAATTTTTTTTTTTTTTGGGTTTGATTGGCAAGTGGTAATGAAAGCAATTATAGATGGATATAACCAGCCAGTTCAAACGGGTTTCTCCCAAAACACTGGTTTTGAGGTTTTGTAGACCATATGTTTATTGGGGGTTTTGAGTACCGGAATTATTATTTTATTCATGATTCAATTCGCTGGTTCGGTTCTGTTTTCAAAACAGTGAATGTAATTATATTATTTACAGTAACTTATTACTTATTTCTCATTAACTTATTAATAATAAAATATGCAAATGATTCTTTTCAACATTATCTGTTATGTTTAATTCTATAAATTCGTCATCTACACAGGCACCTGTGGCCCAGGCGACGAGCAGACCTAAGCATTTGGACAACTATGATGGGAATCTATCTGGATTTGGATGGAAAAATGCTCCCCGCTTTGATCACACAAGCACCGTTTGGTCGGTGGTGGCAAGCATGCCATTGCATTTGAGTTTTGATTTTCTACCCCTAGTGTCCTTTTCTTTTAGCATCCCATGAAGTCTTTAACTGCGATAAATTTTTCATTGTTCCAATAACGTTGTTATTGGGAACAGCTGTAGGGCCACCCGATTTAAATCTGGCCCTGTTTAAAAACATTGGTAAAGAATAAGAAACATAGATTTATTTTTGTTCATCTCCATTACTCATGTTTTGTTGCGAGTTGTGACATAAGAAAAATGAATCAAAGAAAGGCTTGGATCATTGCTAGTTTTCAAGAATTCGTGAAGTTAAGATTATTTCTCAGCTCATTCATAATTTATTATAGCAATGATCAACCCTGTATGAACTGAAGAGAATGGCTTCCTAATGACTGTAACTCATATGTGAATTTATAGACCAGCCATCATGATTCCTTTGAGATCAGATCCCAACAATCAAGAAAGTATAACCGAAGGGCAAGTACCACAAATCATCATAACTATGGACAAATGCTTTGCCTTGAAATAGGTATACAAAAAACTAATTTCATAATCAATCATGGAGACTGATATACCTCTGATAGGGTTTCTGTGTTCACATGTTTATCGCATCGGATGCCACGAAAAAATAATTCACCACCAGAAAATTGCTTTCCCAAGCACACATTCAAAGTGACTTCTGAGTCATCAACATGAAAACCTACAAAGTAAAACTGTTGAAGTTCAGAAAAGGAAAAAAAATAAAAGACTTGTCTTCACATTCACATATGCGAAGGAGGGGGGAGCAGAACTTCAATTAAATAAAATGAAGGAATACAGTATCAAAGGATGACCTGTTAAAACCAAAAGGCTGTGCATTAATTAAATATGCACTGAGAAGAAAGAGAATACTTAGCTCAGTTCTCCATCTTATTAACAGGGGAAAAAATTTAAGATTCTATTGAGTCTGACACACAGTGATCATTTATAAGAGAACTAACGTTATCAAATGATTTAAACAGTCGGGATCCGTCTATGAACAACAATTAATTGACATTCATGAAAAGTATCTAATGAATTATGAGTTTGATAGATTCTGTTCAGAAAGATGAACATATATTGTTCATTATCAGACAATCAATTATTCACAAACCTCATGCGCGGCTAATGGTTTTCAATTTTTCTGATGAGGGGCTAATAGTTGTATTTTCTCATATCATGGAAAAACCTTTTGCTCCACTTAGCTGTATACCCCTCTAGATAGGGCCTAGCGACAAGCTCCTTTGTTCCTTTCATTATGCTATTTCTAAAGAAGTCAAAAGGTTATTTTATTAATGATATTAATATTGGTGGTAAATTCCAATTCTCAGAACATGAAAATACAAGTTACCTAGAGTTAACTCTTTCAGTAACAATGGCAATAAACCTGGTCATAACCTAAAAACAATAGGATTAGCTCAGGAAGTATTTCTTAGTGAGATGCAGTATGATTAAATGATGCTCTGATGATGCCCTCTTCTATGGCATCTTGCCGGCAGTCCTATGAGGAAGACTTGTCCCAGATCCCTTCTTTCTACTCTTCCTCATCTTTACCCCTCTTTTACTACCCTCCATATTTTCTCACGTGCACCCATCTTCATCGCAATCCCTCGTCCCCATTTCACCTGCAACTAAATCGTTTCATGGTCCATTTGCTCAACTGACTTGTTTTGACTTTCGGAACGGCCACTTGGGTGCGCAGAGGTCACAAGATGTTCAACAAACCAGGGTGGAGAACAAGGAGCTTTTCCTTGCTGAGATAATTTTGAAAAAGAAAAAAAAAACAGTGGTTTCAGCTGATCGAAAAAGCAACGGTAAGATATTATCCATTTTTCTAATGAGAAGTGAAATGGAGTGGGTTGCTGAGAGGTGCTTGGAAGTTGCGCGTGATAGTGGTACCCTTGTATTTTTCAGAAAGGTGTCCAATTCGAGAATTTTGATTATGGAGAAAAAATCTAATGACGCCGGAGTATCCTTACGTTTTTCTATATTTCAAGGCAATCGTAAGGCCTTTATTTTCATTCCCATGGGGGCAAAGAAGGTCGGATGGTGCGTTTTTGCAGATTCAGTCAGGAACGGATACTTGTTGAATCCGGGGATCCCAACGACTAGAAGGAGAGACATTTTTACAGATCTCAATGACATTCAAATCCCTTGCAGTATAGAGGGTCTATCCCTGCTTTGTGTATTGACCCAAAGTCAAGTACCTTGAATGATAAGTGGAAAACGACGGTTATCGTATCCTCTGTTAATCCGATCGAGTAATGGGTTGGTTTAGTCATGAAATTCAAAGATTTTATAAGCTTGAGATTCCCCTGGACATTGTCCCCATATCAGACATTCAAGCGATTTGTTTTCTCCCAGATATGGGTACTTTCATGCATTTATGCAGCACACGGTCCTTTCCACTGATCAGTAAGGAGGACGTCCAGATCGTCAAATGGTTGCTGGTGAAGTTTAAAGCACCTTTCTAGCTCAATAAAGTTGGATCGTGGATCTGTATCCTGGGTCTCCCACCCATATTTTGGTCAGTGTTCCAGGGTATAGGAGATCTATTTGGCGGCCTACTGTCCATTCATCAGGCGACCTCAAGCGGGTCTAATGCTTTGTCCGCCATTACTTTGTGTCGGAGAGGAATCCTCTCAAAATCCCTAGGTGTGTTTCTGTTTCAATCGGGGAAGATACGTTTTTTAGTTCAGTTGAAATCGATTCTCCCTACCAGAAAGAAGGGGTTGAAGACGGTACCTTCAGAGGGAATTGCATTCTCCCCACGTTGAGAGCTTGAAGATGGTGAGGTGGTGGGTTCATCGCCAAGTGGTGAGGGGAGATTGGCCAATTCCACAAGTGGTCAAAATGTTAGAACAAATGTTAAAAATTCTCTCAACTTTAGTAGGGGTAAAACAGTAAAAGCAACTCACGGGTTAGTAGGAGGGTTAATTCAAAATTTCAAAAAAGCAGGTCATGTATCTCCCACTCATCTCAAGGTGCCAAGGAGACTTCAATTGGGGCAAGTTTTAGACATAAATCCGATAATGGGCCCCATGTTTTGGGCCTCGAGGTAGGGTTCATTTTAGAGGAAGGGCTGCATATGGGCATGAGCACCCTAGTAGCCCATCGAGAGGTAGGCCCACGCGGGCTACTGCCAGCCGATCATGGCCAGGGGCACGACAAAAGCCCAGCTTGAGCCCGTTCTTAGCCCCCCCAATCCAAGAGGGGTCCGGTTTTTAGAGTCTATTCTACAGGTTTTAGAGCCCATGCTCTCCACAATATCTACACGGTTTAATACCTTGGAAAATGACGTCAGAAGATTAGGAGGTAAAGCTGCAAAAGGTTTGTCTCACCACGAGGTTGGGGTTCCTAAGGGTGGGTCAGAGGTGAGGGAAGTAGATCATAAGACTGCAAGGGACGATGATATGGTTTCAACGTCTGTGGAGAAGGTGGAGGGTGGTCACGAGAATTTAGTAAGTCATGTGCCATCCATCGCAACTATAGACTGTTTTCTCTCTAGCGATGAAGTATGCGAGTGTACAGATGGTGAGAATGACAAGCTGCAAGATCCTGGGGTGCAGCTGACATGAACTGCTCTTCCATAAACTACGAACAATAAGTACTGGTGTCTTGTGTACCACATCACAAAACCAAGGGATCCTCTACAAACCAAGCGATCCATTGTTACCGAACAAAGAAGGGCACAGCTTCAGGGTACAATCGTCCGTTATGCCTTTATTCAACAATCAGATTAGTTTCCTTAATCACTCTTTATCCCCTTGTTTGCAGGGAAGTTCCCTATTAGTCTTGTTACATCACGCTTGTCCAGGTACGAATCAAATTTTTCTAGATAATATTAATCTTTCATCTCCTTGTAATGATCTGTATTTTACTGGTTATCCTTTTTCATTGGGTTTTTGATTAACCTTAAGTTTCTGTACTCACAGTTGCTTGAGAGGGAGGTGGTTCCAAATCTGAATGTTACCCAAATTTGAGCTACTCAAGATTTGAATTCAGAAGGCCAAATATAGCAGAGGAAAGGGAGTTGGATGAGTGGGTGGGAGTTTGAGGACGTAAACAGATTTAAAAGAGCAAAGGGTGAGGGGGGGAAAGTGGCTGTATATCACCTTAGTCTAGGGAACTGAGAAACCTTGAATGGAATCTTCAGTACAAGATAAACAGTTCTAGGTCTAATGTCCAAGGGAGTCCATGGCCAAGTATCCAATGAAGATCTTGAGTTGGAACATCAGAGGTGGTGGCTATGCTGAAAAGAGAGAGCTGTTTAAGACCATCTTAGAATGCGTCCATCTATCTTAGTGCTGCAAGAAACCAAGAAATCTGTCGTGGGTGTTCGGCTGATTAAACGTTTGTGGGGTTCCTGTAATAGGAAATGGGTGGCCTTACCTTTGGGGGGTGCATCGGGTGGCACACTTATGATATGAGATAGCGATTGTGTAGAGGATTGTGAGGTTCAGGTCAGTAAGTTTTTCAGTTACTGTCAAATTCAAAAGTCTGGACGACCAATTTGTATGGATGTTATCAGGAGTTTATAGACTAAATAGGCCCAGAACAAGGAAATAATTTTGGGAGGAATTGAAGGATATTCAAGAGTCGGGGAATGGACCGCGGTGCCTTATTGGGGATTTTAATGTGGTTCATTTTTCAGAAGAAATGAATAGGGGTGGCAGGTGTACGGATGGTGTAAGGGATCGGAAGGGGACGATCCCCAAGTTGGTTCCGATCCGAGACAAACAAAAAAAAAATGGATCATTCCGATCCAGGTCCGGATCAGGCGATCCAACTCGGGATCGGCTGAGAACGATCCCGAGCCGGGAACCAAGTTTAAACACTATGGGTGTACGTGTAGTATAAGTAGTTTCTCTCATCTTATTAATGACCTAGAACTGGTAGATCTTCCCTATCGTGGAGGACTATTCACTTGGTCCAATATGCAAACCCCCTATCCTGCGTAGATTAGAAATAAATGCATGTGTTCAGTGGACTGGGATGCTTGCTTTCCTATGATGGTGCAACCGATTTTACTCCGTCCAATTTCAGATCATTCACCCACTTTGATGTCCTCAAAGTTATCCTATAGGGGCTCGTCTGGCTTCTCCATCTCTCATTTAAAGAGTGCGTGTTGGAGTTGTGGGCAGGTATGAATGGGGATTGCCATAGGTGGGATGGTCATAGGTTTATGTTCGGCCTTGGAGAGTTGAAAAAGCGGATCAATGAGTGGAATAGGGATCCTTAAACAGGATCGACAGTCTGGTATTAGTCAAACAATCTAGAGCCTAATCCCCTAAAGAGATTTCAGAGAGGAATGAGTTGAAAGTTAATCTGGATTTGATCTTGAAGCAAGAGACAAGTTGGAGACAAAAATCTTGAGTAACTTGGATTAAAGAAGGAAATGCAAATACACGCTTTTCACAAAAGTGGCTAATAGAAGGTCAAAAAACAATGCTATATGGTCCTTGGAAGTAGATGGCTCGATTCTATTAAAGGAAGAATCAATAGTGCATGCTCTATCATCCTACTATTCTGATTTGTATAATTCTGAACAAGAACCTAGTTTTAATATTAGCAATCTTGAGTGCCATAAAATCACTATAGAACAGGCATCTTGGTTAGAAAGAACATTCAAATTGGAGGAGATAAAGAGTGCACTATGGGACAGATTCTGTACAGAGTTGTGTTTTTTGCAGTTTTGTGGGGGATATGGGGTGAGAGAAACAGAAGACTATTTGAAGGAAACAGAAAAAGTGTTGGTGCTGTCACAGATGCTATATCAAGCATGGCTGCCAACAGGGTTTGCATCTTACCTGAGTTTAGAGACATATCATGGGCTGATATCTCGAGATGTTGGGCTACAGTGGCATCGCTTTGGATGTTGTTGTTGTGATTTTTTGCTGTTTTTTTTTTTGGGTCTTCTGCCACTTGGCTCCCTACCTTGGGGAATCGGGATGTGTGTTTGGACCAGTTTCTGTTTTTCCGTTTCTTCTGTTTTCTTGCTTTTCTTTGTTCTTTCCTTGTTATTTTTACCTTCTTGAATTAATATTATGCTGAGTTATTGATCATAAGGATGCCAAAGAAATCAAGGACTTTCGGCCTATTAGCCTAGACAAGTTGATCTCAAAGGTTCTAGCAATTAGACTTAGGGCGGTGTTAGGTAGGATCGTGTCTGTTAACCAAAGTGCTTTCATTAAAGGGAGGCAAATCCTAGATAGAGTTCTGATTGCTAATGAATGTGTGGAGGAGAGAGTTCGACTGGTAAAACAAGGGCTAGTGTACAAACTTGATATTGAAAAGGTGTATGACAGGGTTGAGTGGGATTTTTCAGATAAGGTATTGGTGTGAAAAGGTTTTGGACTAGATGGAGGAGTTGGATAGTAGGGTGCAATAGAAACATTTCTTTCTCTTTCATCCTAAATGGTAAGGTTAACGGACTGTTTCAGTCATCTAGAGGTCTGCGCCAGGGTGACCCTTTGTCTCCTTTGTTGTTCACACTCATAGGGGATGTCCTCAGTTGTTTTTTCACGGACAGAGTCTCTAGGATTAGTGAAGAGTTTTAGTGTGGGCCAGGATGGAGTGTCAATATCGCACCTACAGTTTGCTGACAATAAGATACTATTATTTGAAGCTGAAAAAGAACAGGTATACTGGGTAAAATCAATTCTAAAATGTTTTGAGATAGTATTGGGCATGAGAGTCCATTCAGCAAAAAGCACATTGGCAGGTGTTCATGTTGGAACAAAAATGGTACATACTTGTGCAGGGGTGTTGGGATGTGGTGTTTCTGCTTGGCCCATGAAGTACTTAGGTCTACCATTAAGGGATAGTCCTAGGAAGTTTAGCTTCTAGCAACCTGTTATCGAGAAGTTGGAAAAGAGGTTGGCCACATGGAAAAAGAATTATTTGTCTATAGGTGGTAGGATTACCTTGATATAAGCAGCCTTGACTAATTTCCCAATTTATTATCTTTGGTTGTTTCGAGTACTTGTCAAGGTGATTAAAATGATTGAGAAATGCCAAAAAGATTTCCTGTGGGAAGGAGGGGGGTACAAAAAAGATCGCCCTGTGAAGTGGGAGCTTGTTTGCAGAGAAACGAGCAAGGGTGGTTTAAATTTGTGGAACCTTGAGTTTAGAAGAGATCTTAGGGATGCTGAACCGGGGGAATAACGTCTCTTTTAAATACTTTGAAATTTTTCTTCGTCGTTCCCCTTTTATCAGATGTTAGAATTTAAATACTTTGCTGAACTGGGGTTTTTTGCTACCAAATCTTTTTTTCGTTTTCTTGGTAGTGAAAATAATATTGTTCCACCTTCTTTCTCTTCTTCGAGGCTGTGGAAACCTAAGGTTCATCCTAGAGTTAGGATATTCGTTTGGACGGCTATCCTCTATAGGATCAATACGGGTGACTTATTACAAAAAAGGAGGGGAAATATGGCTTTATCTCCTAACATTTAATTCATGTGTAGGAACCACGGGGAATCTGTTGATCATTTGTTTTTACACTCTTTCTTTGCCAGACAGATTTGGATGCATTTTCTTCATATCATGGACATGGCTTGGGTGTTACTAGATACCATTGTTGATCTTCTATCACAATGGAGATTCTGAGGGATGAGTCAGAGTGGAAAGATACTATTGGACACCCTCTTTTTTGCGATCTTATGGTCTATATGGGGGGAGAGAAATAGGTGTATTTTTTAGGATGTACAGCTACCTGTTTCTCAGATTATCGATGGTATTTCTCGGATGGTAGCTTCATGGATGGAGGTACGGCCGGAGTTTAAAGATGTCCGTACAGACTCGATTATAAGAGTCTGGTACACGATCTTATTCACTTCGGTGGGCAGATTACATCATAATGCGGTTTGGCTAGCTCCAGCCAATGGGATCGTCAAACTTAATTTTGATGGATCTTCTATGGGTAATCCAGGTCCTTCTGGTGTTGGAGGAGTTTTCAGGAGATCTGATAGAGTAGTTTTCCATGCATATTTTGGACCGATTGGAGAAACAGACTCGATGACTACTGAAATCAATGCTTTGATTGCGGGTTTGAAAGAGGCTAGGAAAATGAATCTGGAGACCATTTAGGTAGAAGGGGATTCATATTTGGTTGGTAATTTCATGGATGTCTTCAAATGCTGATTTTCCTTGGTGATATGCACATTTTGTAAGGATGGCAAGATTTCTGTGTTAAGGACTAAGGATATCTTTCATTCATGTTCTCAGATCTGCCAACTCTGAGGCAAACGTTCTGGCTAGAACTGGGGTTACGAGAACTAATTTTGTTTCGGAATCTCCTAGTGAGAATACATGGGATGATGTGACATACAAGAGACTATACTATAGTATAATGCAGTGTTATGTGTCTTCTTTCTTTCTTTTTTCTAATCACATTTCGTGATTATTTTGTTTAGCTCTTGTACATATTCCACTTTGATGATTAATAAAATTGTTGTTAATTATAAAAAAAAAAATGCCTTATGGTTTAAGGTCATTGCTAGATGGTGTTTTGTTTGATTCTATTTCGGAGGAGGATGTTGAGTGACTGGACAGGGAGGTTCTGGAGGAGGAGATTAAAGGCGTAGTGGCTAGTTTGAAGGGTGATAAAGCTCCTGGGCCGGACAGATTCTCTCTTGCCTTTTCTAAGAAGGCTTGGGGGGTTATCAAAGTTGATTTGGTGGCAGCAATGAGGGATTTCTTTGAAAATAACATAATGGAGAGAAGTGCCAATGCTACTTTTATATCTCTGATTCCCAAGGTGAACGGGGCCTCAAGGTTAAGTGATTTCAGACCTATCAGTTTGGTGGGGAGTTTCTACAAGATTGTGTCCAAAATCTTGGCTAATAGGTCGAAGAAAATGGTGGGCAAGGTTGTGTCAGCATCTCAGAGTGCCTTTGTGGGTAATAGATCTTGGATGGAGTTCATGTTGCTAACGAATGTATCAATTCTTGTCTAGGTGAGGGTAGAAGTGGTTTGGTTTGCAAGTTGGATATGGTGAAAGCCTATGATCATGTGGACTGGAAGTTTTTGTTGTATATTTTGGATCATATGGGTTTCAGTGGAAAGTGGAAGAATTGGATTAGTTTGTGCATCTCCACCGCATCTTTCTCAGTGTTAGTTAATGGCGAGGTGGCAGGTTTTTTTGGCTCTTCTAGAGGTCTGAGGCAAGGTGAACCCCTCTCCCCCTGTCTTTTATCCTAGTGACCGAGGCTTTGAGCAGATTGCAGTGTAAAGCGATGGACTTGGGATTCTTGGAGGGTTTTTGCCCTGGCTCTGGGTGCCCAGTTGTTTCTCACTTGCAGTTTGCCGATGACACCTTGATTTTTTGTGGGGCATCTTTTGAACAGATCAGATTTCTTAGGGGGTCCTGGTTACCGAGGCTTTGAGCAGATTGCTGTGTAAAGCGGTGGACTTGGGATTCTTGGAGGGATTTTGCCCTGGCTCTGGGTGCCCGGTTGTTTCTCACTTGCAGTTTGCCGATGACACCTTGATTTTTTGTGGGGCGTCTTTTGAGCAGATCAGATTTCTTAAGGGGATCCTGGTTAGCTTTGAAGCTGTGTCGGGTCTTCGGGTAGATTTATCTAAGAGCACTTTGTTTGGTGTGGGTAAGGTAGTGGGGATTGAGGAGTTGTGTGAGTCCCTGGGCTGTAGTAGAGGTACCTTTCCTTCGTTTTACTTGGGCATCCCCCTTGGGTCAAAGTTTAAATCCAAGGTTGTTTGGGAACCTATGCTTGAGAGGATGGAGAAGAAGCTTGCTGCTTGGAAAGGTAAGTACCTTTCTAAAGGGGGGTAAGTTGACCTTACTCAAATTTGCTTTTGCAAATCTCCCTACTTATCTGTTGTCGACTCTCTTAGTACCTACATCTGTGGCCTCTAGGATGGAGAAACTGGGAAGAGATTTTTTGTGGTGCGATAAAGATGGCAAAGAGAAATATCATTGGGCTTCTTGGGATCTCGTTTGTAGACCTAAAAATGAGGGAGGTCTGGGAGTAAGAAAGGTCAAGGAGTTTAATATCGCCCTTTTGGGTAAATGGTTGTGGCGGTTTGGGATTGAAAGGGAGAGCTTGTGGATAAAAGTTGTAGCTGGGAAGTTTGGTTGCTGTCAGGGTGACTGGGCTTCTGTACAGAATTCTGGAGTTTACGGAGTGGGTATGTGGAAGGCCATATCGAGCATCGCATGCAAATTTGATAAGGCTATATATTTTCATATCGGAGATGGATCTAGGGTGAGCTTCTGGAATGGTGTGGTGATATCGCTTTGAAGGAGAGGTTCCCGGCTATTTTTGCTATTGTTGTTGCTGTCGAGGAGAGGGGGTCAGATGTCATGTGCAGGAATGGTGATAACCTTTTTTGGGACATTAGGCTAAGTAGGCTCCTTTTTGAGAGAGAGGTCGAACCTTTGGGGGAATAATTCCAAATTCTTCATACCGTCCAGGTTAGTGATGGGAGGGATGTTCGGTGTTGGAAGCTCGAGAAAAATAAAGGTTTTTGGGTCAGATCTTTCTTCCTGGATTTATCTTCTCATTTTGGCCCCTTCGCTTATGATGATGTGATTTGGAAAAGGAGGATTCCCTCGAAAGTGGTTTTTTTTCTGCGGTTGGATCTTCAGGATAAGATCCTTACTATTGATCACTTGCAAAGTCGTGGGTGGTCTATGCCTAATCGTTGTTGTAAGTGTGGTGTTGCTGAGGAGACAATGGACCATTTGTTGGTCGATTGTGTGGTGGCAGTTAGATGCTGGTCTTTCTTTTTATCCAAGTTCAATTAGTCTTGGACTCATCCTAGCAGTTTCCGAGATCTTATTTTTAGGTAGGGCGCAAGAAATGCCAAGGGTAGAAGAAATGTTCTCTGGAATCTTGTGCCTGGGGCGGTTGCCTGGCCAATCTGGCTTGAACGGAATCGGAGGACCTTTGAAGATAAGGAAGTTGGATGGGAGGTGCTTCGGAATAGCATATTATCTCTGATTTTCTTTTGGGCCTCTGTGTATGTGGAATTGAGAGATATTTCTTTTTCCGATTTTGCTTGGGGAGATAATTCTTTTTGGTGTGAGGGATAGGATTCTGTTTTGCTTTGGCTCAGTATACTTTTTGTGTACTGCTGCATGTAAGTTTCATCAATTATTATATATAATATTACACTTTATCGAGCAAAAAAAAGATTGCAGGTAAATATGGCATTCATGAAAGTGGTTGGAACATTAATATAAAATTATAAATGCAAGGATAATTTGTACTAGTCCTTGGAAAGCAATCACAGCCTTAAGTCTTCCTTTTTATCCTTTTCTGAGGTCTCCTATGGGTGGTGGAAACAGTATCAGATTCCGGTCTGAAATTTGGTGGGGTGACACTTTGTTGTCCCAGCTTTTTCCTAGGCGTTTTCATCTTGTCCGTAACCGGGAGTCTTTAGTGTCCGAGTTCTTATCTAGGCCATCGGTAGGTTTAGTTTGGAATCTTGACTTTAGACGAGAACCTAGACCAGCGACGATGACAAAGTTGGCTTCACTTTTTGAACCTCTAAAGGATGTCTTCATTGATCATAGTTCCCTTGATTCCAGGATTTGGTTGCCCGATGTCAGGGGCAGTTTTTCTACCCGCTCTTTTTTTTTGCACCATCCGTAGGGATAGGGAGCTTCCTGTCTTGTTTCCAGGATTTCGCTTTATTTGGAAGGCCAAGGTCCCACCCAGAATCCGTACTTTTGTTTGGTCAACAATCTTGCATAGTGACCTGTTACAAAGAAAGAGGCAATACCTGAAGATGTCCCCTCATGTTTGTGTAATGTGCTTTAGTCAAGGTGAGTCTGTGGATCATTTGTTTTTAGAGTGTGGAGTGGCATATTCCATCCGGACTTCTTTTCCTACAGGAGATTGATGTGGGATGGATATTACCTCCACCTATTGGTATGTTATATAATCAGTGGCATTTTCAAGGGCTTGGGAAGAGGGGCAAAATGATGTACAATGCTTTGTTTCAGGCTGTGATGTGGATAATCTGGGAGGAGAGGAACAAGAAGTTATTTAAGGATAGGAGTAGGGGCTTGAGAGTTATCATCGACTCGGTTACTCAGTTGGTTGCATCCTGGATGGGGGTTCAGCACGAGTTTAGAGGAGTGTCGAGGTTGGGCCTTTTCTGTAATTGGGGTAATTTGGCCAGGCCATCCCCTTTTACAGCCACGTGGCATCCGCCAAGGGAGGGAGTCATCAAGCTTAATTTTGATGGCTCATCCCTAGGTAATCCCCCTTTTGGAGTAGGAGATATATTCAAAGATCATCTTGGTAGTATTATTCATGCTTTTTCGGGTAAGTTAGGGGTGGGGGACTCGGTTCGTGCTAAGATATGTGCGTTGATTTTTGGCTTAAGGGAAGCTAAGTCACAGGGTTTTCTATCATTGAAACCTAGTTCTGGGTTGGGACTAGTGTTGTTATCTTTCTCTTGTTTTATTTTTCTTATTTTTGTGTCTGTTTATCGCAGTCCAACTCGGACTTATTGTACATTACAACTGATGATATATATATACATCTTGATGTGTTTCATCAAAAAAAAAAACCATCGGTAGTAATGATGACTTTGATGCAGAGCTGATAACTATAACAAATGTGCTAAAAAAATCATGAATAAGAGAAGACAACGAGAAAACTTGGACATGCATGTAGCTCCAGCCATATGGTCATAAATAGTATTTACGTCGAGCAATGGGCTAACATTGAAGCAAAGAGAGAGATAAAATGTTTGATATAGTATACGGTATGGAGTAGCCATTCATACTGGTAAGCAGAGTTGGACTTGGACCACATATAAATCAAAATTACAGATTTAATCACATAGACTGATCCACTACAAAACAAGCATAAAAATTGATAAAAATAGTAAGACCGCAGAAAGACAACCTGAAATAACCATTCACTAGACCATACCAACATGAAATCTAATTCTTAACAGATAATTTTATCATGCAGATACTTCAATGTTAGCCCATTCCTCAATCAACAAAACAAAACAACTTTTGAAGAGATATATGTGAGTCTTGAAAGAAAGAGATAATGCCCATATGGGCAGTCAGCCAAGTCCAACTGCAAGAGTAAGGGACAAGGATCAGATACAAGTAAGAATAAAACCTAACATTTGATCATGTAACCACAATGACGTCAAAACCGTGTGGACATGTCTAGCAAATTCTTGAAGCATGAAATCTAGTTTTCCTAAAGCAGTTTCATTCATTCATCTCTGTTCCCAGTTATAAATAATATTTTTAGAATTATATATTAGAAATGCTCCACATAGCAACTAGGTTGTTCACAATATAGAGCAACCTAATTGCCATATGAGTCTGAACTTGAAAGTCCCATGCAAACACTATCTGCCTAATCATATCTTAGAGCGGTATGCATTTGTTCGGGAAGAAAAGACGAATAGATGAACAAACAAGCTGTGACTCAAAGTCATGCTTCATAATAACCTCCGATATCTAGGCTGGCCTGTTAATTTGGGCCCAGATAGGCCAAGGGGTATATACATCTAACTCAATCCTAGTTTAAAATGAGACACACAAACCAGCCCAGCCAAAAATTGACACCATTGCTTCACATTGGTTTTTTCACCAGCTGATCTCTTTTCTTCAAACAATGTTACAAAATTTTAAGTGCAATCCTAATTTTTACCAGTAATAAAAAGAACGATGTGTTTGAACTAAGAAAAGGGTTGATCCTTAACTGCACGCATAGAGGCTAGAGACTAGAAATGAAAAATGCGGCTAGACTTATCTGTACAAAGTAAAATATAAATAAAAGTCACAATCACCACAAAAACTCGTAAAATTGATTGGAACCATGGTTTTAAGTTTCTGGGAACTAAACGAAATTCCCTCGAAATTTTCCTTTTTGAAAGACACCAAAGTCTCCTTCACATCAATATTTACTTTCTCTAGAATTTTTTTCCCATGGTTTTTTAAGGAAACATTGTGACGAAGCAAATTTTCCTCTGAGATTACCCAGTCTAAAGGTGTGAGAATACTCCTCAAAATCAGTATGTTAAATGTCACTTTTGCTGGAAATTTTGCCAACGGGACTCGGGGGAAATTTTGCCAAAATATCAGGAGATATTTTCGTTTTGGCAGAATATTTTGCAGATGGAGAGAAATGAGGAAAAATTAGGAAAAACTTGGATTTTTTTTTTAATGAAACTTCAAGGATCATCAAAACATATATAAATACACACGTATAACTTTTTTTTTGATCAATCACAAATAACTCAAAATATAAAAATAAACAACTACGCATAGTGATTTAGGGATCTACGTAACACACGTGCTGTCAACCTGTAAATATGAAATGTCAACCATTATCCAAACAAAAGTCAAAATACATCTAAATGCATAAACAAAATTGAAACAACTAAAAATGCAACATCCAAATGCATGACCAAATGTATGACAACAATGAGTACCACCACATCCACAGATTTTCGACCAAGCTCAAACAGATGCATCAACATGCATTTTCAACCTAATGCAACTATAGTTATGCCAAAAAATACAACACAAAACAAAAATATATGAAGATGTTAGATATACCTCACAAATCCCCAAAAATTAATGCTCCAATCTTCAATATGTTGTGTGATTCTTGTCAGATCTTATTAATGTAGCCTTTTAGGTTTGATTTTATAACTCAAAACTTGAAGAAAATGCACAAAAGAAATAATTTTTGGACACCTTGCTGAGAAAAGGAGGCTTTAGTCGAAATGGAGGATATTTTGATTGAAATTTCCCCCATATCGACTGTGTCAACCAGTTTTAATGGGAAAAAAAAAAACACTATATCGCCGATATCAGTGATACATCAATAAATTGGCGATATATCACACGATATTTTGATAAAATGGAGAAATCCCCATGGAGATAATATCTCTAGAGACTACATAATGAAATTTTGGGGAAATTTCACTGAATGCCATCGAAATTTAAAACACTCCTCAAAATTGAAAACCATGATTGCATGGTTAAGGTTTCCCAAAATTTCCATTTCTGAAGGGCTCCAAAATTTCCCTAACATCAATATTTCTATTATCATGAATTTTTTTGTATATTTTTTTCCAATAAATATCACAAAATAATGAAATTCCTTGACTCCAAAAGTATGAAATTTCCTTCGGAATCGAAATTTGAAATCATACATGAATGGAACAAACTCCCATTGTTGAAACTGGTCTTGCCTAAGTTCTCTTCCTCATCAATTTTGTCAACCCTTTACGTGTCAAAGGACTTTGGGCTTTGATTTACAAAGGACTTAATTGGTATTAGTTTTCAAAGTTACGTTTTGACTTTTTTAAAGTAGAAAACTTAAAAACAAATGAAAATCTCGTATTGTGCAAGTAGAAATGACTTTGAAAAGTTAAAAAGTCATACTTTAACTTTTCTTGAAAAGTTATAAAAATAACTTTCAACAAGTTAAAAAGTAATTGTTACATTTATTTCTTAAAATCTTGTTTTTTTTCTTTGATGTACGACTCTCAAGCTTCTTTGTTAACCCCTCATCACCATCACCGCCACCCATCATTCACCGCTTCACCAACCACCATCTTTGCCATTGTTTCCCACCACCACCCATCATCCATCATCATCACTACTACTTTTTCATTGGTTGTTACCCACCAACACCGCTATAGTCCACCACCTACACCACCCTCACTACTACCACCCACCACCCACAGCCTTGTTAAAACTACCTACCACCAATACCAATATACCACTACCGCCCGTCACCCACCACCATCATCACCACCCAAAACTCACACATTCGTTAATACTACCCACGACTATTGCCATCATCTCCACCCGCCACCACCTCGACCATTCCCCACCACTCATGCCACTGCGAACTATCACCGCCATAGCTGCCCATCTCTCTCATCACCACCACCACCCAATACCATTATAGTTGTTGATCACCGCATCATCACCTTGATTACAAAATGTCCTTTTTTACCTTCTATTTGAATAGTAACTTTTGAATATCACTTAACTAAATACCTTTTTTGTTGAAAAAAAGTAAAAACATTGATGGCAAAAATTAAGTTTTCAAATGCTACTTGCTGACTTTCAGAAAGCTACTATTCAAAAGTTACACCAAACAAGGCCTAAACATGCCTAACACTTTTTTTCCACCTCTTGGCATCATAACTTGTGATGAAGTCTCTCAAAAATTCATTCCCCATCATCCCACTATTTTGCATTCCTTTTACTATTTCTCTACTTCTACCCTAAGGATGTGCCAATCCTGTGTCCTTAAAATCAAAAGTAGGAGATGATAGTGAAAAGCAACAAATGTCATCACTTTGGCATATGGGTTTTTAGATTACTCTTGGAGACTTACGCATTGGATTGGCTTAGCTAGATTGCTGGCCAATGAGATTAACGTCTTGTTCCCTCACATTCAAGATTTGCCAATGCCCTAACAAATAAGCTTGCCAAGGGCAGGATAGAGTGAGAAAAGATATGTTCTTTGGCAAACCCAATGAGATGTTGTACAAGAGGGTACACTAGTAGTTCGTAAATTATGGGGTTTTACTTTCTTCTTGTTCGGTTTTATTGTCTTTCGCCTTATCTCCCTCTTCTTGTGCTCTTTGACTCGTCGCTGAGGGCCTTCTGTACATTCCCAATTCTGCTCCTTCTAATAAAATGTTTCCATATTCAGTTATAAAAAAAAAAAAGGAAAAGGGCAAAAGTACAACAAACGATCTGCCAAAGACAATTAACACCAAGGATGCAATTCTTTATTGAAGTGTTATACCCACCGGTAATTAAGCTTTAACTTGCTACTCTCGTTCTTCTCATGTAAAAGAATAATGAAATTAAAATCTACACCGACGTCCTATGCAAGCATTATGCCCTCAATATATAAAGGGGGAGAAAAATACAGGATAAAGTGGTTGAGTGCTCAAGACGAACACAGAAGGCTAAAAGAAAACAGAAAAGTACAGAAAAAGCAAGAATGAAAAGGGAGAAAAAGAAAATACAGAAAACAAAGAAAAAAACCAATAAACCACCCATCATGAATGTGGAATCAGTAAATCGCCCGCAAGGATGGATTCCCCCCACCAGAGATCGTGCCAAAAACGTAAATGTGAAACAGACGAGGAAAACGGACCACAAGGATGGATTCCCCCCACCAGAGATCGTGCCAAAAACGTAAATGTGACCCATCACCAAGTCGGAACCGCAGATGAGGGGACAAGAGCGGAGCAATATGGGAAATATCAAGCCAGACGCTAGAAGAGGAGTATCTAGCAAGAGGTTTGCTATCCCAGCAATTATCATGTGATCCATACTTACTATGAACAACCCTCCTCCACGAGGCCTCCCTCTCCCCACAAAACCTCCACAACCATTTGCCCAAGAGTGCTAACTTCTGAGCAGAGATGTTTCCCAAATTGAGCTCCCCTTCCTCCCTAGGCAAACACACATCCTTCCATCTTATCTTCCCACCTACAATGCTACAAATCCATACTTAATCCACCTGAATTAGTCCTTTAAAGCATCAACATGTTTCCACTATATCTGGCTTCAATTTGATCAACATCTTCTTTGCTTGATATCATCTTGCTTTCATGACCCAATCCCAAGCATTCAAATGAAATATATTCATTTGGTCACTTTTACCTACCCAGTTTTTTCTTCTTTAATTGTTCTCCTCGTTTTGATTGCGCATATTAGCTCAAGATTATTGAATGCATCACTGTATTTCTTAACCATAGTTATTGAAAAAAATTGCGTTCTTTAATCTTAAAACCTTCAAAGTTTTGCTTCTAGCTGCTTTTGATATTGAAGAACAAACCCATTACCTTGACCCAAACGGCAAACCTGCCCATAACTTTGCACATCGTCTTTCATGAAGTCTTTTTCTTATAATTTTTTTAAGGAACCATGTCAATTCATCATTCATCAACAATGCCTTTTTCCCAACTAGTTGGTGTGGCAACAAAAATCATATTCCATCATGCTAGTCTGTCAAAAGTTATTTCCTCATTTAAATTGTACAAATGCTTCCAAAACTTCTCTGTCGTCTAAAGCCTACTCCTCACCAGTTTAGATCTTTCCATTTGCATAAAAACAGTTTCTCACTAGCAACATCACCATCTTCTATTTAAATGTCGAAACTGGCTCAATCATTTCTCACTTTCAAGTGTAGTGAAGACACCAACAAAGATATTAAAAGGGTCTATAAACATACCTAAACACTCAATAAATCTCGTTTCACAGAAGCATTTGTGCATTTTAATTTTCATGCAACAGGAGAAGATTGTGGTAGATGTTACCAAGCACATCCAGATCCTAAACTTCTACCATATTCCTAGTCACTAGAAGGTATTAGTATAACAGCAACAGGGATAACAGAATTTGACAGAGATGATAATTGAAAAAAAAAAATAAGCTCAAAGAAAACACCTACCCAAGTCAACATCCCTATCTTTTCCATATTCAACAACAAATCCATGATGGGAATCC
>JAUPMG010000002.1:7272487-7305178 GCA_031762675.1 Pachysandra terminalis | reverse complement strand
TCAAATGTATACACTCCTGGAGAGGGTTCAGATAGTATACTTCTAAAACCCGACTCTGTATTTTCATTGATTGCTTTGAGAAATGACGGAACAAAGAAGGCTGTAGGGTTCATGGTGTATAACTCTCTATGCAAAGGCTGCAAAGAGGAGAAAAATCAACAATATTAGAATATATATATAGAAACCAACTCATACATTAACAAAGCAAAGCCCCATTTCTCTCAAGAATTTCCACTACAACAACAAATTGCTGTATCACAATTCCCAACTAGTTGGGGTCAGAAACACATATCCTGTTCTTCTATCCCAAGATGTCAAAAACTATATATAATGTCAAGTTATGGTTATCTAAATCTTTTCTGACTAACTGCATCCAGGTCCTTTTGGTCTTCCACTTTCCCTCCTAGATCCTTTATTGTTTACCCCCTTGCACCTTCTCACAGCTACCTCCTTAGGTTTTCACTTTACATGACCAAACCATCTTAGCTTACTTTCCTTTATTTTATCTTGGGCAACACCTAAACGTAGGATATGTTAATTGCTAACCTTATCTTTCCTAGTCTTCCCACACATCTACCATCTCAGCAGCAGTTATCCTATGAATATGTTGCTTCTTTTTTTCCCAATATTCTGCTCCATACATCAAAGCAAGCTTTCTCAAGCATTACCACTATAACTGCATTAACCAGAAAGGCTTGTATACACTTCTAAATAGGACAAAATAATATTTATCCAAACATATTTGTTAAAAAAAAAAAGGGAAAATTGAGAATTTTATTTAAATAAGAGAAAAACCATTCCTATGCTCCAATATGATCTGTAGTCCTATCAATAATCCTTCATTTCTCAACTTAACTTATTAATATACTTTAAGATAAACAATAAACAATTAAAAATTAATTTCAAAGAAAGATTATTATATGATTTCTTAACTTTCCATGTATAAAAATAGAAACAAACAGACTGGAAATGACATATCTTATATCAATGACCAAATTTTACAATATCACGTCATCTATCCTATTAGCAATAATAGAAATTAACACACGGGTTAACTCAACTGGCAGGCTCTCCAACTCAGGAATTGGAGGTCTCAGGTTCGACTCCCTGGGCTTACCTGACATATGGTCCTTGTGGGTGGGGTCATGTATCCGGGGTTTACCCTATCCCCACTAAGTGGGGTCGGGGGTTCCACGTCATCCAAAACAAATTAAGAAAATTAAATGAATTGACCTTGAAAGAGAATTATGGAAGTACTAACCTTGAACATAATTCCTGGATAAACATTTCTATGGGTGGCCCCTAATTGGGGATTAGTCAGGGTATTTTTGGCCTAAACAATAATTGGGGTTGTTGTAGTCAGCGTTAGACAACCATGCTATAGTATTACCAGTGAAAGTGGAACCAGAAATCTGTCCCATATTAGGGGTGTCGTTGGACCACCTATTCTTAGAGGTCATCCATTATTGGATAAACTTAGCCCATTGGATAGAAGTGAATCTTAGGAAACTTATTTGACCATTTGTGGTTGCAAATGCTATTTAAGTTCATATACTATATTACATAACCATTCGACATTTAAAACAGTGTACCAGTATAATAGTGGCTGCGGTATAGTCAAAAGCATCATCTAGGCATCACCTAGGTGGTCGCTTCTCTTTGGCAACCACTATGGCACCTTAAATCATACTAAGGCCGGCGATGGTTCTTAGGCAACAGCCTACTAGCGCCTAGGTGATGGCTAGGCGGTATTTTTGCATTAGGCAATTCATGCAATTGCTATATACTTCCATTCATATATATACATATAGGATTCTTGTTGCCAAGCCCTACTAATTGGGATAAGGCATATGATGATGATGATGATAATATATATATATATATATATACATATATTCAAAATACTCACGGTTCTCTGGCGCAACCCTCCAGAGAGAGGTGCTACACTTTACTCACACGTCAAAGCTTATTTGGGGAACCCCACTTCTCCACGTGCACATTCGGTCAACCCCAAGTCACGTACCAAGTTTCAATCCCAAAGACATTTACCACGTGCCCAAAACTAACGCCTTTCTTGTGTAAACTTAAGAAACATTAAAAAATTGGACGGCCATTGATACAAACCTAATGCAGATGAACTATTGGGGCCTATATAGGTTAAGAAATTGTACACATGTTCAATCAAGAGGACCCCCTGTCAAATGGACTGTCTGGATTGGCCAGCTTACTCTTCCATTTGGCAAAAATGGCCCTGGAACAACAGCTTTCATTGGCTGTTGACTGTTGTGACAGAGCAGAATACTTTTCGCCTATTCAAAATAAGCTATACATTGTATATTAGATTTATATTAGTAACTTACTTTGTTAAGCTTTATAATTACATTAAAGTTATATTAAATAGCGTATTATGTTAAGAGTTAAAAAAGCATCACAAGAAAGATACTAAAGAAGAGTACATTGATGAAGCAAATGATAATACTGGTGAGAATGGGAAGGTCTTGTAAGAAGAAGACCAATATGAAGATCTTGACGATCAAGATTTTGTATTTTGGTGTTGAACAAGATAATCTTTTTTTTTAATGATTTTTGGTACTTAGTGTAGTGGACTATCTTGTAGTAACTAGTAAGTAAACTATCATTCTTTTTTTTGCTAAGTTTTTTTTTAGCATTTAGTAAGTTACCATGGTCTAAATTATGATTTACCTGATGATATTTTGGTTTTTACTTATCCTAATATACATAATTTACATAATTACTAATAATATGCTATATGTGTAGGTTTGAGGAAAAAAATAATTGTTTTTTTTCCTATAGCCTTGGAGTCAATTTGCCTAAGGAGGGCTTGTCTCTTTAGGCGTCAACTAGCTGCCTGAACTACCTAGATCGATTGTCATAATAATCGTATCTACCAACAATAAGTATTTTTGTTCTTAGTAACCAAAACCTCCTAAAAGTGGTCGTCTGGCACTCTGCTCCAATTCCCGATTAAAGAACCAAACCTCTTCCAAATCACGGATTCTATTAAATGTGTTGGATTTGACTTCTTAAATTTGCGCCATTGAATGAATACTCACAAAACATGTAGCCTATATATATCAAGTAAGCAATTTTTTCTCATTGGAATCATCTATCACATGAAATACAAGCCCCAAATAAAAGATCATAATTTGCAATTTCTCTCTTATAAAATGCAAACGCAATATTAAATTAAAAGTAGTACGTTATTCACTCCTTACATGCCGAATTCATACCAAATCTGAAAATCTCAACATCCCATCCCTTTCTAACTATAACTTAGCATTTATATCTTTTATTATAAAATTAAAAAATTAATTGTCATAATGGACTAATGTATCACTCCTAATTCCAACAAAGTTATTTTAATCCAAATTATATATATTATACATAAAAAAATTTACAAACAATCATACATATATGTGTGTGTGTGTGTGTGTGTGTGTGTGTGTGTGTTTGTATATGTTAATGCATTTGAGATGTTCCCATCCTAGGAATATTTTTAAATTTGACGCTCAAGCTCTTTGCTTCTGTCCCACTTTGCACTCGTTACTTACCTTTGCCCATACATGTTCTTTTTTGCACATGTATCAATACAATAGTATTCCGGAATTTACGTATTAACCGTGTATTGTTTCCACGGAATTTCCCATTTTATCGGTTTTATGTCTGTCATAACTATTAATAAACATGTCTCCATATTTTTACAGTACCACCAATTCCTCTCTGATATGAACTGTAATATATTAACTTGAATAGAAACGTTCCAGAAAATTCCCACATTTACACAAAGGTTTGGATTTCATGTGAAACCAGAAGTTAAAATCCTGACTTATGATCCATCTCAAAGACTACAGTGGCTTCTAGTAACAATGATTGAGAGCATTAGCTGTCTTTTTGATTTCTCCAAATAATGGGTTCACAAAGAGCAAAAAAGATGATGCACAACCAGGATAAGAAACAAGAATTCAAGTGTTATGCAAGATATCATATCAATTGGGCGATCCTCTGGTATGTACTCGGAATATGAACAATATAAGCCTAGGAAAGACCAATTGGTACAACCTCCTTCAAAAAAGGGGAAAACAGAAAGCATCTGTACCTCAAATGAATAAAACATTTTTTCATGATTAGATAAAATAGTACAATTTTTGGAAGAGATTATATTTTCTACAACATTAAAATTTTATACAAAACTTTGTCAAGAAGGCAATGAAAAGAGATCAAGCTTGTTATTCAATGAGCAAAGCGTCACAATTCAAGTTTATCCTGGATTTAATTTGTCATAAAAACAAAATCATAAAATATATGATGGCCACGTGTGTTCATATATTTATTATCTTGCTAGCTCTAACAGGACAAGAGAGACATGATTCCAATAACAAAACTTAAAATATTTAACACATTCTGATCATAAAAAAGGAAATATTCAACAAGTACTGAAAATAAGGAACATGAGTGCAATTATTCCAAGAAAATACCTGATAATTTGATATTATTTTCTGCCTGTATTCCCTATGCTTCTGAACCTGATACATGAAGTTGTAAATAATAAGTTGTTTACTCATGTCTGTCTCTTCAAGCGAGAATGCTATTTCAATTTTCCTTTTTTTTTCCTGGAAAAAACTGAGTCATATTGATATATGCATAAGCATTAGGTAAATAACGTTTGTTCCCATTTTTCTGGGAAAAAACAGAATCGTATTGTGTGGATATAATTCAAATGAACATAAACATTAGGAATACTTTATCATAAGATACTTTGATATAATGCCATAAAATGTGTTTTTCTCAGTTGGGTAACCTTGGTTCCAATGGGTCTCACAGAGAGAGGGGGGCTGGCAAAATAATTCAGAATGGAGAGGGTTAGTGGAGTTATCTAATTCTTTAGGTATTATAAGAGCCTCAGACAGTTGGGGTAAAGAGGTCAGCATGTTGTCCCCTGTTAAGAGTTTTAGTTCCATGAATAGAGGCCTGAGTAGGGGATGTGCTTTCAAGTCGAGGGAGCATAGAAATCTGGAGTGGTCAATCCAGAAGTAGTTTGATCATTGGTGGGGAATCATAGTGTGGTAGCCTGTGGTACCTTTAGGGCTGTTTTGTGTCCTCGTGAAGATGGTCTCTTGGACCATCAGAGGATTGGGTAGCCCCACTGAAAAGACGACCGTCAGGCAGTTGTGTTGTAGAGTTTCCCCGATATTCTGATTATGATTATCCAAGAAACGAAATTGGCTAACACTGGGAGACGGATTGTTAGAAAAATCTGGGGTAGTCAGGATAAGAAGTGGGAATTCTTACCTTTTTTTTATAGATAAAAAAAAAAAAGAAGGTAAGGATGAGTGTGTCATGGATTTTGTTGAAGCATGAACTCATTCAACTTTCCTTACGTCCACCATTTTGGTGAACCAGAATTTTGACTGGTGCATATTGCCCTCGCAGACCTGTCCCTAGAGCCTCCTTTTTGGGACGAGCAGCGAGGAGTGAGGATGGAAGTGGACTTACCTTGTTGTATTATGGGGTGATTTCAATGTGACCATGTTCACACATGAGAAGAAAGGTGGTGGTAGAATTACGAGAAGCATGAGAGACTTCTCTGAAATGATCAGGGACCTGGATCTGATTGACTTCCCTTTGCAAGGTGCACAATTCACACAGTCCAATTCGCAAGCAAAGGTTGGATAGGATCCTTGTCTCGATTGATTGGGAAGCTCATTTTCCCTCAATTGTTTTTTTTTATCAATACATTTTCCCTCAATTGTCAAGAGTTGCCTAGAGTTACTTCTCATCCTGTTATACACAGATGATAGGTTTTTGGGTCCTTCGCACTTCAGCTTTGAGATTCATGCAGGTGAGTCATATTCCTTAAGCAGGCAGTGGAGTCTTGAAGGGAGAAGGAGATTCATAGGCCAGGCTAGCGTTTATGAAGTCATCAAGTTTCACAAAAATTAAAAATAAATAAATAAATAAAATTGAATGAGTAAAACAAAGACATTTTCGGGTCTAATTGAAGAGAAGAAAGGTTTGATTTTTTGGAGAAATCTAGAGCACTTGACGACGCAGAGTTAGAGGAGCGAAGAATCCTTAAGGGAGAGCTCGAGGATTTGCTAAAACTTGAAGAGGTCAATTGGAAGCAAAAATCCAAATATAAATAGATCAAGGAGGGTGTTGATCGGGATCAAGCAATAATATAATAACAGTAAAAACGAAGATCATAACAATGCACACAGATATACGTAGTTCGGCAAAGCCTGCATCCACGAGAGAGAAGAAGTTTTCCACTATGTCAAAAGGCGAATTAGGGTTCAACTTATACTCTGATCCCATGGGGCCCCTCAGGTCCCTCCCCCTTGGATCTAGAGACTAATGAATATGAGCCATCCACTATCTCTAACAGAGGGTGATACTAACAATAATTTTTTTTGATCGGTAAAAAAGTTTTGTATTCAAATCATATAATGTTAACTGTATCACTTCTATTCTTCTGGGTTTCGATACATGCATAGTTTGGCGGACTTTGATTTGAGGAGTTTAATTGCAGATGGGGATTATTTAGGGATTAGTTAGGTGATTGCATGATAGGGATACTTTATATGGCTGTATTACTAACAATAATTACTTCCACAGATTTGCAAATGGGAGAAAAAGGAAAATTTTGATCACCTGTTTGCAAGAAAGGGAGTGAAATATGAAGGACTTGAATATGATTGTGGGAGCGCATTATGAATTTTACTCCATTCTATATAGGTTGGAGCAAGAGTTCAAATTTAATGCGGATTGCCTTCTTAGGGACAAATTAGAGGATTCATAGGTGGATAGGGAGGATTCACAAGAGGAAATTAAGTAAGCTGTTTAGTCTATGGATAGGGAGGATGGTTTCATAATGGCTTCTTACCAAGAGAGTTGGAAGGTGATAAAGGGAGATTTATTAAAGGTTTTTAGGGAATTCCATGCTATCTGTGTTATTAACAAAATCTCCAATGAGACTTTCCTAACCCTCATGCCCAAGAAGTGCGTGGTTTTGGAAATCAAAGATTTTAGAACGATCAGTCTCATCACCAGCTTGTATAAGATCATATACAAATTCTTGCCCCGCCATCTGATGCTAGTCCTCAATAAAGTGACTTCCCATAACCAGAGTACCTTCATGCAGGGTAGACAGATTCTTGATAGCACTTTGGTGACAAATGAATGTGTTGAGAAAAAGGTAAGAAATAGTAAACCTGGGATTGTATACAAACTGGACCTTCGGAAAGGCTTCAATAGAGTTGAGTGGGATGAAACAATCCTTGGTCGGAAGGGCTTCGAGAACAGGTGATAAGAGGGTGTGTTGGCAGCAGATCCTTTTCCTTCATCCTTAACGGTTGTGTCGGAGGTAGATTCTCCTCCTCCCGGGGTCTTAGATAAGGAAATCTTTTGTACCCTCTCCTGTTCACTCTTATTAGTGATGCGTTAAGCAAGATCTTCTTGGGGTTAAAGAGCTAGGGAAGATTAGTGGTCTCGTGTAGGTGATTGGCCAATATCGCAACTTCAGTATACCGATGACATGTAGGCATTGGTTGACTAGAATGTTCTGGACCAGATGCATCCCAGGATGCTTTGAGATGATCTCCATCCCAAAAGTGAACTTGGAGAAGAGAATTGTCTATAGGATCAATTTTAGTGCCAAGTTGGATGTCTTGTGCATCCATGTTAGGGTGTAGGGTCGAGTCCCTTCCTAGTAGATATTTAGACCTGCCCCTAGGTAATGATCTTCATCATTTGAGTTTTTGGGACTAGGTGATGGAAAGAGTGATCGGAAAGCTAGTTGAAAAGGAATTATCTTTCATTTGGAGAAAAGATAACAATTATAAAGGCCTTGTTAGCTTATCTTCCTATCTATTAACTATCCCTTTTTAATGCACCCGAGAAGGTGGTTAAGAAATTGAGAAGTTGCATAAGAAGAGGGGTCCAAAAAAAAACACCTAAAAAAGTGGAAGACGGAGTGTATAGGGACTGAAAAAGGGCAACCTGAACCGGGTAATACATTGGCTTAGAACTCCACCTTTTTAGAAAGTGGCTGTGAAGATTCAACATAGAATAAAACAAATTGAGGACCAAGGTTATTTTCAGTAAGTAAGCCATACATGGAAATGGATGGGGCGTTAACTATCGTGCTAAAATCTATGCTTTTAGCCTGTGGAAGGCCATTTCCTCCATTACATTGCTTTTCTACCCTTCCGTTCGGTTCCAGGTTGGTTTTGGTACCTGGTTTAGATTTTGGACAGACCTTTGGTGGGGGAGTGTTACCCCTTCTAGTCAGTTCCCTCGGCTTTTTAAATTTGTTGTCTCCAAACAATGCACTGTGGCAGATACCCTCTCTTGAACCTCTCAGGGGTTTGCCTGAAATATTTTCAAGAGGGATCCTAGGCAAGCAAACCTTATGAAGTTGGCATTTCTGTTGAATCCCTTAAAGATGTCTTCCTTGATCCCAATTGCCATGATTCTAGAGTTTGGATTCCTGACCAAAAAGGATGCTTCTCCACTAGCTCATTTACCTTCTGTTTTAGGAGAGACTGAAACCTTCCATTGGCTTCCTACTCAGCTCCCCTCCTTCAAAAGCCACCCATACCCCTTAGGATCCGAGTTTTCACATGAATCATCCTTCTGTATAAGATGAGCCTGAAGAAGGAAGTTCCTGGCATTATCTCCTCAGATCTAAATCATATGCTTGGCCTAGGTGAGTCAGTTGAGCAATTGCTTCTTGACTGTGGGTTTGCATGGGGGATATGAGTGCTCTTTCTTGGACATTACCTGCCTGAATGCCTCCATTTTTCTAGTTGGTAGGTCAGTGGAGGATCCACTCTCTAGTTAAGAGGGAAAAGTTGATGTACAAATCACCTTTCTCTGCGATCTTATGGGGAATATTGGAAGAGTAGAACTAGAGGATCTTTGAGGATAGGAGGAGATGTAGGTAGGTGGTTGTTGATATGGTGATGTGCCAAGATGGGACTTGGGTCTCTATGCCAGAGTTTAGGGGCATTTTTGTATCCAGCATCACCAAAGATTGGGCACTTGTAGCTCGAACATCCTTGTGTGTCACCACTACCCTTCTTGCTTGGAAGCCTCTGTCTGCAGGATTTGTCAAGTTGAACTTTGATGGATGCTCACTCAATAACCCTAGTTGAGCTAGGATTGGTGGGATCTTCAGAGATCATGAGGTATCTATTTTGCACAGTTTTTCGATCAAGTTTCGTGATGCTCTTATGACGGAGATTAATGCCCTAGTGGATGGGGATGAGGGAGGCTAGATCTCAGGGATATGAGGTGTTGATCATGGACGGTGACTCTTCGTTAGTGCTTTCCTGGTTCATGAGCACAAATACTTGCCCTTGGAGGTTCACGCACCTGGTGATTTTGGTAGAATCTAAGTCTTATGGTCTTCATATCTCACTCTTGCATATTCCTCTAGATCCAGCAATGACCTTGCCAACAGACTTGCCAAAAGGGGAGCAGTTCATGAGTTGTTATTCAGAGGGATCCCATCAATCAACTAGTTGGAGGATGGAGGTGATTTCCTTTGCGGTTTTTTGTCTGATTTGTTGTATTGTATAAAGTTTTTTCAATGGGAATTTGATACTCCCTAAGTTTCTTGAGAATCATCTTTTCCCTCTATCATGTAAATTTTTTCCCTTGTCTGTATGTATGTATGTGTGTGTGTGCGTATTATATATATATATATATATATATATATATATATATATATCTTTGTTATTGATCAAAAAATAAAATGTGCATTGTTTGGCCACAAAAATAAGTGTATATTAATTATTTTCCACATGACATTTAGACTTCAAGAATGAAGCACATAATATCACTACCTTGGGCAATAAAAGTAGAATAAGACATTATTATGGATCCTTTCTGAAAGGCGACAAATTTCACTCACATTGATAACTTCCTTATCTTAAAATTTTTGGCATAATTTATTGCAAAGAAGCAACATCTCCCCCAAAATTTCACTCAAAATTTCCCTATTTTAAAGGTACAAAATTACCCTTGGAATCAAAAAATGGAATAACTTACTTCATCAACATATATACTACCTAATAAAAAAGAGAATCTAGAGTATGTGTTGAAGCCAATGTCTCTTGATCTGAATTGAAATTGCACTCTGGAGTCAAAAATAGTTTTCATTTTTTTTCCTTTTTATTGAGTCAAAATAATTGAGCATCTGGATATCCAACATTTAGTTTAAAATTCCAACATAAGAAAAAACAATTAAAGAAGAAAGGAATTCCCAAAAACATTCCAGGACCTCCATTTTTATTTTATTTTTTTATAAGTAAAAGAGAACTTATATTAATATGAACTATGGGCTATCTGTACAAAAGTATACTTTCCTACAGAAAATTACCCTTAGAAAGAAAACTAGCTAATCCCAATATAAACCCAGGTACCAATAATCCCCTCGAAATGAACTCTTATAAATTCCAAATAGTTGGAAACCTAAAAATATAAAAGGGATAATGACTTATCCACCGGTTTCTGTATTGATGATTCCTTGCCTTCAAAAATCCTAAAATTCCTTCAGGACCAAATTGACCAAGTAATGACTATTGGGCAGAAATTCCATAAAACTGAACTCCTTCTGCCATTCTTCTTCCTTTTCCAACCCCAATTAACAAGAGTCTCCTCAGGACATATTGAATCTTGAAAAAAGGAATCGATCAAAAAACAATCTTTGAAAGAAGACACCCCAGATGGCCCAAGAAACCTCACAATGGAGAAAAGTGTAAGATGAGGTTTCCTCCTCTTCCTTGCACAAACATCACCTAGAGGCCAATGCCCAACCTCTGCTCTGCAAATTATCAATCGCTAGCACTTTATTCTCTACCGCATTCCACAAGAAAAAGGAGACCTTCGACGGCATGCCGGCACTCCAAATCAGCCTCCACGGACCCTCCAAGAGACCACGCCTAGCAAAGAGTTATACATAGATCTCACCGAGAAAGTACCTTCATCGGACCAACTCCATACTCTAGAGTCACCCCCTCCGTAATATTAACTTTATAAAGTTCCCCCAACATCCCAACTACTTCCTCCTCCTCCCAATCTAAGACATTCCTCCTAAACTCCAGATCCCATCTCCACCCCAAATCTTCTTTAATTAAATAATCCTTAACCCAAGCATTGATGTTTGATGCTAGTGCTGCAGCCCCCGGAAAACTTTGGATTAGAGAGACATCCCTACACCAAACATCTTTCCAGAATTTTATACCATCCCCTATCCCCACCTTGCATCTCACTCCTTTATTGAAGCTTGCCGAATTGCAATAAATTGCTTTCCAAAGCCCCATCCCGTGAGGGAATCTACTCGGTCTAGTGACCCAACCCCCACTCCATATTTTTCATTGATCAACATCCTCCACAGATTTCTGCCCTCTACCCCAAACCTCCGCAACCATTTTGCTAGAAGAGAACCATTAAATTTGGTGAGGCTTCTCAAAGACAAATCCCCATCAGCCTTCCTAGTACACACTTGAGACCATTTAATGAGTTAATATTTGTGGCTATCCTCGATACCTTTCCAGAGAAAATCCCTTTGTAACTTCTCTAACCTTCTCGCTGCAGATGTTGGAATCTTCAATAACAACATTTAATAAGTTGGAAGGTTGGAAAGAGAACATTTGATCAGAATCAGCCTCCCACCCTTCGACAAATATCCCATCTTCCACGATGCCAACTTCCTCTCCGATCTCTCCACCACCTTGTTCCGAACATCTTTAGATTTGTATGGAGCACTCAATGGTAAACCCAACTACGAAGAGGGAAGAGAACCAACTTTGTAACCCAGCCATTTAACCAACAGATTTAGGTTGACTGTCTCCCCAATCTCAATCAGTTCAGATTCAACCAAATTGACGTATAACCCCAATACCACTTCGAAGCACAAAACACACATCTCAAAGTCTTCAAATCCGTTTGCTTAGCCCTACAGAAAATCAAAGTGTCACCGGCAAATTGGAGATGCGATATACTCGGAGCAGTGTCCTTCACCTGCACATCTTTGATAAGACCTAACTCTTCCGTGCGTCTAAGTAACTTCCCAAGACACTTGGCCACTAAAATAAATAAAAAGGGAGAAAGAGGATCGCCTTGCCTAAGCCCTCTAGAAAAATTGAAAAAACCCACCGTTGTTCCATTCACCAAAACTGAAAAAGTGGGGGAGGAAATGCAGAACTCGATCCAATTAGTCCATCTACCTCCAAATCCCATCCTTCCCAAGATATAAAGTAAAAAATCCCAATTCACATGATCGTATGCCTTCTCCATATCTACTTTGCAAATCAAAGCACTATCATTATTCTTCAAAACCGAGTAGAATTTGAGAAACCAGTTTAACAATAAATGTAAACCAGCTTCAAGTTTCTAATGAGAATAATAGCTAACGCCCTATAGAGCCAGACAAAGTAATAACAAAAAATAATGGACAAGCTTCTTTTTCTTTATCTGGGGTGGCCAATACAAGCTTTTGTAAGTCATATAATGACCAAATCCCACTATAAACTATTCTAACACCACGACTTTTCTGCCAAAAAACCCGGGTAATGAGGGGCATTTTCGTCATCCAAACTATGAGTTTATTTGTCATCAATATAATGAAAGGAGTAAGAGCAACGGCAAAGGGAGAATCTTTACATTCGTGAGAACCTTTACATTCGCTCAATGAGAAGAACGAGCCCTAAAAAATTGTAAACAGATGCTCACAACCCTTCAATTAATAAACCATATAATAGATCCGCTGAAACTTACCCTGGTCCGTTCTCCCTCCGGCAGATACCGCGCCAAAATCTCCCTCATGTACTGAACCTTAACATCCCGAGGAACACTCAACATAGTCGGAGGCAAATATCGCTCAAGCGAGCTGAAAACTGAGGGACTGAAGTCCAATTGAAGATCTTCGTAAGTGTCTGGCTTGTGATCAGAGTTCGGATTCAACCGAAGCCTCTGATTTGAGTACAACGGACGGCTCGAAGCAACGACACCATTTCCGTTTCCGTTTCCGTTTCCATGACCGGTCTGAGAATCTTCTTTTCGATCCACGGAACCATCAAAGGACATAATTACGAAGAGAATTTGCAGAGAGTTTGTAGCAAGACTAGCTAATTGAATATAATTGGGGATTCGCAGAGCATTTTTGGAGAAGTGTTGATGATTCTGACGGAAATTAGAGTTTCAAAATTCTGGTTTGAAAGAGAGGAAGGTATAGGTTTTAAAATGTCGACGTGAAATGTTACGGTGGCAGTTAGGGTTTGGCAAACTGGGAAGACAACCTTGGCTGGATGTTGTTAAATAAAATATTATTATTATTTTCACGTACTTACCATATGAGCATGTTAGATACATCTACACTATACTAATAAGGATAGTGAGTATCCAAAAGCGTGCCAAAATCAAAACTATCTTTATGATATAAAATATTTTTAAATATCTATAATTTTATTTTTTTCATATTTTATAAAAAATAATAATGAATTAGAACACATTAGTTTTTTGGGTTTTCAATTAGCCAAAACTCTTCTCCACCCCTTTACATCAATACACGATTTCACAAAAAGACTGACAAGTGACCAAGTCGATCGTACGACCGTAGAATGATTAACCATAACTAATGATTAACCATAGCTAATGATTAACCATACCAACCTACGAAGGAAGATGACATGTGGCATATGACTAAAGAAGTTATGATAACCACTTACACATTACATATCTCAAATAAGACACGCAGAAGTGTTGTAAAGCTTTAAAATAGTTATTATAACTACCTATACATTGCGCATCTTGAAATCTTGAAGAGGACACATGGTAGAATGCTTTAAAGTTTTAAAAGTACTTATAGAAACTACTTATAGGTAGAAGAAGATGCGTATGTGAAGGAAATGAAATATAACGGTCAAAGAGCTAAACAAGTTTTGAAATTGGCAAGAACGTGTGCAAGGTCGTTATTGTCTCAAAAGCTATAAATAAAACGTCCCCATAATAAAGAAACCCCCTTCAACAACAACACAAAAACAAGCGCAATGTTGTTCAGACCCCCCGTTGTTACAACACAACAACGGTGCTTGATCCTTCTCATGCTACACCAACCACTTTCTCCCTATAGTATTGTTCTCAACTCTGGACACTCTTCCAGCTTGCATGTGGGTCACGACCGTTATTCTTTTTTATTAGACAAATCCTTACTGTCTCCTTAAGAAGTTTCTCTCAATCCATCTGTCTTTTATGTAGGCTGCTCATGAACCACGGCCACTGAGATAACTGTCGTTGGTTCATCGGGCTTCTTTCTACCATTTTCCTTATTTTTGTTTGTTTATTACTTTTCTTTCTACCATTTTCCTTATTTTTGTTTGTTTATTACTTTCATCTGATGAATCTGCTATTTAATCGTGAATAAATTATTGGTTGGAAGCAAGACTTTTGATGTTATTCCAAATTCATTTTCTGATTGGCATTGTATTTATCAAATCTGAAAGATTAGATGAACTTATAACAAAGGAAAGAACCATAACCTTTGTTAATCACCTAAGAACGGACGCACATTTGGTGACCGATTACTTTTCTTTTAACTTGGTTTAGTCTGTGTGGATTAGTGCCTGAAGTCAACAACTGAACCCTTACTCTTGGACTAAACTACGTCCCGATACACCCCACATCACATACACATACACAAATACACATAGACACCTAGCGTCGAGTGCAAATGGTTGTGGTGGGTCGAGCCAGAGGGATTCGATAGGAACAACGTGCCACCTCAAGTTTTGATAATAGGAAGGCAAAGACAAATGATGTAACGGATAATTTTCATTCTGCAATTGATCAGCATCTTTTGGTTGCTCAGGAATATATCAGTTACTACTAACTCGGGTAGGGTTTAGGGCAGGGTTTGGAACAGGAATTGCATGTCTGCAACCTAAAGGGCACAACGTAGAGGATTCGGATCTATTTAGGGCACTTGCATTGGTTAACTCCACCCCCTCTGTCGAGATCCTTGAGGCCTCTTCCCCTAACTACCATGATTCTTACATGGAGATGTCAGGAAAAACATACTACTCCCTTCAGACCAAACATTAGCAATTGTCCGCTCATCCATCAAGGTGGCTACTAGGGGTGGCAATGGGCCTGGTGACCCACCAGCCCAACATGGTCTATGTTTTGAGCGGGCTTGGGCAATGATATTTAGCCCGTAGGGCCGAGTCAGGCTGGATTAGAATTAAGGCCTGATTGAATTTTAGAGTCAGACAGGTTGATGTTAGATTGGCCCGGCTCGATTTGTTCGTTGAGGTTAATACATCCTAATTTGGTTCAGACCCAGTTCGTTGCCCAGTCTTGTCCAGGCTTTAAAATATTGTTTCAAGCATCTCTGCTTATCCATCAAGGTGGTTGCTAGGAGTGGCATTGGGCCAGGTGACCCACCGACTTGACCTGCTTTAGGTTTTGGATAGGCTTGGGCAAGGATATTTAGCATGTAGGGCCGGGCCAAGTTAGAATTACGGCCCGATTGAATTTTAGAGTCAGGCTCGGGTTGATGTTAGATTGCCTGGCAAGGTCTGATCCGAACATTCCCTACCTACTACCTAGTGTATTTATTTATTTTGTATAAGACGATATTATGTTATTACATAATTACTAATCATATTATTTATGAAAGCATATAATATATTTTAAGCTTATTAAATTTTAAATAGGTTGACAATTTATCTTCACATAATTATCATTATTACGTAACTTGAATTTTGAGTATAGTAGTTTTATAATAGATTGGCCAAGTTAGGGACGAGCTGGTCCGGGCTCGGACTTGGCAAATAATTTGATGGACGGGATTGGGCATATAATGTTAAGCCCGAAGCTCAGGCCAGGCTGGAATTGAGCATAAACATAATTATACTTGGGTTGTTTTTGGAACCTTGTATTTTGAGATAAAAGGAAGGAAAATGCTACATAATTATACTTGAAAGAAAATGCTGCAGACGGCACTTTATTCTGTTTGGCTGAAAAATGAAAGAGTTGGGATAAAGATTTGGAAAGAAAATAATTTGAAATTTTTATTCATTTGGGATGAAAACCTCTCCCCAAAAATGTAGAGAATTTGAAAGGAAAGAAAAGTAAGGTGGAGCACACTCTCCGATACTTCAACCTAACTTACAACATATTGTCTTACTTCAACCTAACTTACAACATATATTGTATTTCTTTGGTGGCTAATCAATAATATCAGCATATACGAGAACTTAGTGGAAAATTATCAGATTATCTTTTCTTTATGTCTCATCTTAACCAAACACATAAAAGAAATAATTATCATTTCTTTTCCATTTCATTTTACTTTTCTTTTCTTTTAAAATCCAAGGCTCCAAACACAGCCTATCAGCCCGGCCTGAACCCGGTCTAGCCCGTTGCCATGGTAGTTGCCTGCAAAGAGGAAGCCCATTTGCTGTAATTAGGGAGTCAAGTTTTACAAATATCCAAGACACTATAAATGCCACTAGGGTATATACAACAAGGGTGAAAGCAAAATGTAGCAACATAACAATTTTTTTTAGAAAAAACAAAATGGCTTTACATGTTTTTCATCATCTATCCCTGCTAATGCTACCAGTTCCCTTGATCCTCAGTCTCCCTGGCCCACACGAGTTATGACTATCGGTACCTCCAGACACACTAGTCATCTCCATTGGGGAGCCTGTGATGCTACCAATAGATCCTTGAGTCTGTGAACTCAACTGTGGGCTCTCAGGGCCCACTGCAAAATTTCCAGCATTCTCCTGCTGCTGTACTGATCCTGAGCTCATCTGTTTTGGGCTCAGTTGAGTCTCTTGACTGATCTGCTGTGGGCTAACATGAGCTGGAGGTGAACCCACATGCTCGGCCAAGTTGGTTGCTTGTGGCTGCTTCTTAGATGAGCCCATCTGCCGCAGCTGACCAAGTTGCTGTTGCTGTTGTATCTGTGGTTGCAGTTGCTGCTGGTTCCTGTTAAATGCCATCTCAGAAGTCTTTCGGGAGTGCATATGCACCATATCAGCATGTTGTAATTTGGCCATGCTACTGCTGGTTGCTCGACTCAACACAGATGAGTTGCGCATCAGTCTGTTACTGGTCATTGCACCAACACCATCCATCAAATTCCTTCGATTTGACGCATCATTCGGCATTGCTCTCCCCGGGCTTTGTGCTACCCTCGACTTGGACACTCCTTCAGATGGAGGATCGGGTAATGGACCAGAGAGAAGTCGCTCACTCATGCTGCCAGAACTAGAAAAATAACCATGAAGATCATTGACATGACTGGCATTACCCAATACAGGAACTTGTCCTCCCACGGTTGATAACATGGTGTCCCCCATATTAATATTACTCACATTGCCAGGACGAACAAGGCTCCCTAGAGCCTTCCCACCACTGCTCATCTGCATGCTTCCCATGCTGATGGCTGGCTCCAGTCCCACAATCATCTTCCTCGGCATTAGCGACTGTTGCTGATGTAATTGTCTTTGTCGTTGCTGAAATTGAATCTGTAGATGGGTGGGGTAACTAGTTCTCTGATTTACCACATGCTGATTTGTATTCCACAATGGATTTAAATTGTTCCCAATAAGACAGGAAGGTATCTCAATCTGCTGCTGCTGCATGGATGCAAGATGAGCAACAATATCCATTTGTTGTGGCTCAGACAAATAACCAACTGAAAGCTGTAAAGCTGCCTGTATGTGCCCTGGTGACGGCAAACAGGCTTCAGCTAGAATATTCTGAGATGGCAGCAGTTGAAGGGTCAGGGCTGGGATGCTGCCGCCTATGGTACTGAGCATGTACGAAGAAGGCAGACCCAAAATTGTAGATGGAGAAGGTAGTTCGGCTGCTCCAATCACTGGAATGGCACTAGTAATAACACATGGCTGCTGCTTGCTACACGTACCATTGCAACAGAGAGAAGTAGGTTGTATTTGATCATCTGTAAGTCGATATCCTTCATGCACCATCTATACAAACAGAATGATCACACACAATTCAGAGATTGAAAATTCAATATGAATTCTATAATCTACAAAAATTGTCTGAAACCTACCAGCAAAGTGAACTGAGCAGCAAATGCATCCGCATGATGCTGCCAAAGGAATATAAAAAGAGTCAGATAGATTGAACCCACTAGATTCAAGGTTGTGCTAATATCAACCCTCATCAAAAGCTATGCATCTTCCACCAGGAGTAATTGAAGACTGAAAAAACAGAGGCTAACCTTTGAAGAGCACTTCAAATAAATAATAAAACCGATAGAAAAAACACAGAGCCATAAATCCACGTTATAGAAAAACAATTAAACAATCAACAGAGCTTTTCCCAAACTAGTTAGGGTTGGTAGCATGAATCCCATTACACCATCCGAGCCTGTTAAAGCCATGTCTTCAGCTAAATCATGTGTTTTTAAACCAATCCTCAGTTCCTCAACAGCTCCACCGCATTATACATAGTAATACTAGGACAACAGTAATAGTGACAAGGAAACTAAAAAATCACAGCCAAATCCTAAATTACTTCAAAAAGAAGCAAGAAAAATTTCACTATGGTCTAAATCATTAAATCGTTTGAATTTAGACATAAAACCACATTTAAAATATTTACACCTTCAGTACGCCTAAAAACAAAATCATAAACTGAACACTTTCATATAATCATTTTGCTGCCAGCTGGTTACAGTGCCCACAGGGGTGCTAGCATTTTGCTTTTCTTATCCCTGTGTCGTTGCTAATGGAGAAACAGAAGAATTGGTGTGGGGGTGGGGACGTGAGAGAGAGAGACTCACAGCATTAGGCAAGGCCGGTAGTAGATACTGTTGAGACTTAATGGAATCAATCTCCTCTGCATAATCATGCAGCATGTATGCCTCTACCATTCCATCGTTTGGCTTAACCAACATGCCCAATCTGATCTGAGCCTCACAAACAACTACAGGAATTCTATTTCCTATGATAAAAGAAAAGGTCAGCCGGAACAGAAACTATTGCAGTTATTATTATTAAGAGAGAGAGAGAGAGAGAGAGAGAGAGAGAGAGAGAGAGAGTAATTACCTTGATAGGCGCATACTTGACGTACAAATGTCAAAGTCCTACTTGTGGAGACATTAAGGTTCCTGCTAAGAAGGCACTTTGATAAAGACATTTTATCTGTGATTCCATCTTTTAGAGTCTCAGAATCCTCCGAATCTAAGAGATGGACTGCAGGCCGTGGAGGGATACGAAGGAATGGTTTCCTTGGAAGAAACTGGTCAAATTTCTGCTTTTTGCGATTGAGTGAATACCTGAAAATGCATAAATTTGAGATGTTACATTCAGATCCTGACAAGATCGAAAGAAGACAATATCTACACAGCTGATGGAGCAATAATTTGGACTTTACCTCTTGGTGACCAGGTCAATCTTCGAAAACCTCTCAAGAAGAGGATTGCCTTTAGTTCCTGAAGGCAAGGGTAAAGAAGAGATCCCAACCAAAGGACCCTTTGCATTGATTGCACTCGTGCTTTTGTTGCTTGAATAAGATCCAACTCCTTTCATCCTTGAGGTTTTAAGAGAGTTGGATTTACTTGTTGTAGGTAGTGATGTCTTCTTTAGCAAAAATTCATTCTGAATATAGCCTACAGAAGCAGTTCCATCACCCGAGATGGACATGGATGTAGCTTTCTGCTTGTGCAAACAAACGGAAGAAGCTGTTGCATAATTGTTGCGGGGGACTCCCATGGAGATGCTAGAAACTTGTTCTGATTTTGAAGGCACCGGTGAATGAGCAATCCTCCTCGCAGAAACTCGAGGACTCTGCGTCGATCTCCTTTTCAGTCTAGAGTCTACAGTTTTTAGATTGTTGCAAACAGGTTGACCCGTATGATTCCACTGCATTGGGGTAGGAACATTAGCTCTTACTGGTGGTCGTAATTGCTGAAATTGTGACTGTTGAAGATTAATATATTGAGTTCTGAGGTCTGTTGTATGATGGTAATCATCGATCTTCTGGACCTCCACCTTGTATGACTGACACTGTTCTACCATGGTGCCTTGTACTCTCCAGCAGTCTTGATATGAGGGCATCACAACCTGAAGCTTTGGAATCCCTTCAAGAACAGGTTGCGCATCATTATTCATAATCATTTGAGTATGCTTGTTAGTTCTTGCAGCTCGGTGATTTTCAGCCTCATCGTGCTGCTCTAACTTAATTCTCTTGAACTTTAGATCAGGTTCACAAATGAGATCTGTATGAGTCCCTGCAAGCTCCTGTTGAGCCAAGTCCAACTGCTTTTGCTTCGGTTTCTTAATGTTAGGTCCAGGAATTGGTTGTGTTCCACTTCTTCCCCTCTTCCCAAGAGGCAATGTACCAGGACTTCTTAGACTGCTGTTAGAGTGGCTAAGATCTTCTTCAGGTATGTGAACAAAACTTGGAGGAATATCTGCTGTGGAAGCTGATCTGTCACCATTAATTCCAACTAGATGTTCTGGCAGGGCTCCCTTAAGGAAGGACTGGTCCAAAGCCTCTTGTGCATTGTTGTTGTGCTGTGAGTTGGAGAAACAGCTCACCACAGGCTGCTGGACGAATGGAACCCCTCTATTTTGAAACGCTGGAGCTTGAAAGTTCTTGGAAACATCATTACTTGAGATGTGGTTTCCATGGAACAGGTTCTTATGAACGAGGTTAGCTACTGTTGCATTACTCTGCTTACCCTTTCTCCAACCACCAGAAATTCCCAAATTGAGCTGCAACAAGTTCCAGGAATTAGCTAATCTTCCTATTGAAAAATTCATAATACCACCTATGAGAGACTTGGCAAGTCATCCAATTCGAGTTCATGCATGTACGAGTACCTTTTTTCTCAATTGTGTTCCATAAAATCTATCGAGCAATGGCACTGGGTTCAAATGAAGCTCTGGCTGCAAGGCCTTAAGAATGCGGGATTCAACCTCCTGAAACATTTTTAATAACAGAATGATCATAAAATGAAAGCAGCATTTTTTAAAATAAAAAACTATGCACACTGTGAAAAGCTTAAAACCAAACATACTGACCAGTAGATCATTGTAGGTCCAGGAATCATCTGAGATTGATGGGATGTCCTTGATAACATTCTCCATGCACATTCGTAAGTGCACTTTATGAACGACTGGAGAGTTTTCCCCAGAAGAAATGGTATCTCTTTGTTGACACATGCAATTACGATAATCTCGAATCTGCAAATTATACATTTTGTTCAGCCTATTACAACAGAAAGCAACAAATATTTGAGTTCAGGTGAATAAGATAGGCTGAAGACTTGAGCTGGTTATCAGGACGCCATAATATCTTGAAGACATAAGGCAATGGGTTCTGTGGAACATGGTTTTTGGTATCCTTATCAAATTGGGTATTGGCCACCAACAACTGATATGCATCTCCCAATACCAGGACCAACCAAAACCATGGTAGAAGCTCCCCAAAAACTGTAAAAAAATCATTAAGAAACTTAAGGAAAAAGCATATGTTTCGGGCGATAAAAAAAAAGAATAAAAATCATATAATAATGTATAAATAGACAATAAAAGTGCTTAAAGCCATATCACGCTGCAAACATCCATTTTTAAGAAGAAAGGTGAAGAAAACTCAACCTAACCAATAGAAACCCATTCGGGTGTCCCAGCTTCAACCAACATAATACGCTAAATCCCAGTTAAAACCTTTTATTTTCATTTTCGTTGCAAAAATTTGGTGGAAGGCACAAAAACATCACTCTACGGAGTGTCAGTAATAGGAATTAAATGACTGATGAGCAAAAATCCCCATAAGAACACAAGCTCAGTTGAGTTACAGTCAATAGTTATGTATTGACCAGTACGTATCGGTTGATACACCAATATGTATTGCCAAAACTATGCAGTTGTTTTTACAATTTTGGCAAAAAAGATGATACACATTTTGGGATTCGTCTGATACATACCAGGTTTCAGCCAATCCAGACTGTTAGATAGACTTTTTCTTGAATCAACCTCGAAACCTATATCTATTGGTTTCGGCTTAGGCTTGTAATTATGAGGTGGATCACTATCTGGAGTGACGTATAACAGCCAAGGAAATAAATTGGGTTCCTGGAAGATTTCAGGCTGTCCGATAAGGAAACTTATAAATTTGAAAGGAGTTCCATATTCCATATTCATGCACAAGTTCATGCTCACAAACAGATAAATAGTAGACACATGAAAACCATTTGCACACTTAATTAAACTTCCAGTGGCCATCACCTTTTCTTAATTATGAGAAGCAAAGAAACTTTTGACACCAAGGAAAATTTAGTCACCAACTAAATCACTCTAACCATAAGAAGTGCAACATGCAAAGAACCAAATTTTGTATTCATTAAATTCAATAAAGCATCCGTAGTTGCTATCTCACCTCACACACAAGGATTCCATTAACATACTTGCACGGTATATTGTCAAAAGCATCTCCGGGCAAGCACCCATACTCGATTGCCTACAGCCAAAAAAAAGTATATGAAAAAGGCATCAAAATAGAAAATAAAACATTAAACTCTACCACTTAATTCAAGATGACAATATAGTGTTTCATAAGTAAACTAAGATTTTGTGAACACTAGAAAGTTATATCCAGGGGAAAGTAAACTGATGGACACATCCATTGGCTCGAATAAACTCAGATTAAAATTTATCAGCCTAAGACAACAGATCATCATTATTGTAGTTCGTCACATAAATAGCCAGCCAATAAAATGTTATTGACTCCATAAAACCTCCAGTCATATAACCAACTATGTGAGTTCTAGTGTTTTGAAATGTGAGCACATGAAGCGAGAAGTTAAACCTCTAGAGGCTTGAGGCCTAAGCCTCGTGGAGAAATGTTGTATGGAAGAAAATTTATATAAATGATTTGACCGTCACATGAAAATATATTTAAGAGATATCACAAGGAGTCATATTGCTTGATAGTCTGATACTTGCCTACAAATCCCTCTGATGTCTTTTGGGAAATCCTTAATGTGAAAGCATAAAAGGTTTTTGAAACCTAAAGCACGTCAAATACAATAGTGTTGATTTAAAAAAATTAAAAAGATTTTTTATTTTATCACAACTTTGTGAGGAGGGGTTGAAACATCAAAGGCTAAGCCTCAAACCCAAGGCAAGTCTCAAGGCATAAACTTCACCTTCCATTTAAGAAGATGAGCCTTACACTAACCCAACTTCCAGGCAAAGTCCATGGCCACCAATTAAGCTTATTTTCTAGACTGTATAGAAGGAATGAGCCCCACAAACCAGAACTTCCTCACAAACCAGCAGGTAAGTTCTGGTCTGAAGGCACATACAACTCAGTATGGGTGCCATTTGATTCTGTTTTTGATGACTATCATTATAAGAACGAGGTCATTTTTCACTACAACCAGTTTAGTAGTCAGAAATACAATCCATACAATGTTCTAATTTCAGCTAAGGCTGTTGTTCATACCCCCGTCAAAACATGTTGGTGGTATGTTGATTATTAGACTGAACTTACATATAAGTATTTGAAGTTAATCTTCAGAAATTCTTTCATTACTGTGGAACAGTTTAGCAGGCCCAGTTCAATTACTTGCATGTTTAGGCTCATACTTGTTAATTGGGTCATACCAATGGACTCTAGCAAACCCAATTATTTGAGTCCTATTAAGGTTAGGATTTTATTATTATTTGTTAGAGGTTGACTAAAAAGTATTTAGAATTATGATTATCTAGGAAATTCGTGTGAAATTTTTAGTAGGGGAATATTTCTTGTTTTAGAAGCTATTTTGGAAATATTTTAGTGTTTTTAGGTCTCTTCAAGTATATGTATTAAATTAGGATTCTTTTTATGTGATTAGGATTTAGGAATAAGTCTATACAAAGTCTATTATTAGTGTAAAGAGAAGACGAAAATTAAATAGAATTTTGTACATTATGTGTTTTTGAGATGCGACTCTTATTTCTCTGGCATTGGTGAGATTTCATTACCAATCCTTGCTTCAGATTGGTAAGATTCCAATATGTTCAAGGTCCTGGCATTGAGATTCTGTAAGATTATCCTTCTCTTCCCTTTGTTCGTTCTTAGGTGAGATTCCAATATATTCAAGGTTCTGGCAGTGAGAGACTATTAGATTATCCTTCTCTTCCCTTTATTCTTTCTTATTTTGTTTATTATTCAAGCTTATACCTGAAAAACTCCTTGTTGTCATGCATCACATTAACATAGACAACCCCCAAAATGTTAGCTTCTGAAATCCAGGCATGGAGAAAGTTGAATGAAGGCTAAATACTTGTAAGAGTTTTTACCCATCTTTGAGAGGTAGGATTACCCTTAGTTAGCCCTCCTTAGCCAACTTTTCCATTACTTCCTATCATTGTTTAAGATCCCTATCAAAGTTACAAATAAAATAGAAACATTTCAACATAACATTCTGTTGGAGGGAGGAGTTCATAGAAAAGATCACTTGGTCCAGTGGCAAGTGGTAAGCAAAGAGAGGAGCAAGAGAGGTATCAATTTGGACTATATATTGACTTGGAACTCTGCTTTATTGGGCAAGTGGTAAGCAAAGAGAGGAGCAGGAGACCCAGCAGATTATTGATAATACATTACCTCTTCTTTTCTTGGTCTTCTTGTTTTACTGAATTTAGGGGGTGTACATATCCTGATTTTGAGTGTAAATGGGGCATGTGCTGGGATACAAATAGTTAGCTATAGTATTACATACTTTGTAAATTTTGGCCTTTGGCCCTTACTAATATATACAGATACTTTTACCAATAAAAAAAAAAGATTTAATCAAAAAGAAAGTTTGTGGGTCAAGATAATATTACCAGCAAGTATGATATATTATTCACAATAATGATTGGGATCAACCCTCATGCAAGGGAGTACAGTAATAACCCATGGAATTCCGTCTCTACACTAGCTCCATCCTTTTATCCTTTGGTTCAATTGCGGTCAAGGTATTGCATTTGTTTTTGGTTTGATATATGGAGTCATTATCCATTGTCTTCTCTTTGTACATTATAATCTTTTAATATAATCTTCATTAACCATCAAAAAAATATATATATCCATTGTCTTCTCATTACCCTTGTTGCCTCTTCAGATTAGCCATCTCAAAATTCAACGTAGTTGATGTCCTGTCCTATCCTAGTACTCAGATGGTTTAGTCTGGAACTTTCTTTTAGATGTGATCCCAGATCAATCAACCGTGTTTCACTAGCATCTATATTTGAACTTCTGAAAGATATGTTCATTGATCATAATCGTGCAAATACGTGCATCTGCTTTCCAAATTCCCGTGGGACCTTCCCCACTAAATCATGTTTCCTTGTTGTTCGTAGTGGCAATTCTCATCCTTTGGCTCCATATCCTTCTTGATCCCTTTGGAAACCCAAGGTTGCCTTACGGATCAAAGACATTGTCTAGATGGCACTGCTACATAGAATCAACACCAATGGCATCCTTCAAAAAGCGGATGAAATACCTAGCATTATCTCCTAAAGTTTGCATCATGTGCTTGGTTCAACTCTCAAGGGGAGTCGGTTGACCATTTGTTTCTTCATTATTGGGTGGCAGGACAATTGTGGTGCTGGTGGGTGTCATTGATTTGTTTACTTAATAATCATCTCTTTACCCCGTCTAGGAAAAAGTAAGCTAATTTTCTATCTGTTTTTATGTGGACTTTATAGGGACACAAATATAATGATTTTTGAGGTTTCAAGGGGTAAAGGAAAGTCTTTAGCTGACAGAATGATGCAAACGGCAGCTTCGCTTCAGAGCTTGGAGGCATCTGTTTTGAGGTTAGCAAACAATAGAAGACAATAGCATTTTCATCCCCATCAGTAGCGAGATTTTGGTTTGAAAACCTCCGATAGGGACTTATCAAGTTGAACTTTGACAGGTCATCCTTGGGCAACCCAAGTCCATCATGTATAAGAGGTATTTCAGAGAAAACATAGGAACCATAGTGCACGTATTGGTTATGGAAATGCAGTGAAATCCCAAATAAGCTTTACTCACGGGATTGAGGAAGGCTAGGGCGCAAAGTTTCACTGATTTGGAGGTGGAGGGCAGACATTTATATCTTGGTTCACTAGTTCTCAATCTTGCTCCTGAAAACTAACCCATCTTGGTAGAATGGCTTAGTCCTTGGCAATTGAGGTGAACATCTCATTTTCCCCTGTGCCAAGGTCAGCGATGACTTAGCGGATAAACTTACCAAGGGAGGAGCTATGAGGGAGTCCTTACTTTTTTATATTCTATTGGCTGAGATGTTGAGTGTGGTATCAGAGTGAGATGGAGAAGCTCTAAGCCTCTAACTAATACCTCTTTTTCATTTTTTTTTTCTTTTTTTATTCAAGTTTCTTCTTGCTTTTTTGTCTTTTTGTTTGGTGGAGTAGTTCCTCCCGACTTGTGAAGATGCTCTCTTTATTGTTGCTCGGCCTGCATCCATATGCCATTTGTACTTTGGATGTAGGCCCTTTTGTAAATTCTTCTCCTTTGCATAATACATTACTTCATTATTCACCAAAAAACAAGAACCAAATGCCTAAAAGAGTGGTGCAAAAATGCTAACTTCTTTCACAGCATTGCAAATGGGAAAAATTAAAAGAATACTGTTTCAAAATTAGAGATCGAATGTCAGGTGGAGGATCTAGACATCATAGGAAATGCATTAATTGATTTCTTTTTCAATTTATATAAATCAGAGCAAGAGTTCAAGTTCATTATAAGGGATTTACAAGGCCGAAGTTGTTAGAGGAGCAGATGACATGGCTGGAAAGGGAGATCGAGGAAAAGATGGAAGAAAAAAAAAGGTGTGGAATCATAATAAAACTAAAGCCCCAACGCCAAGGGCCCGATTGGTTTGTGGAATTGGGGCTGGAATTGGGGCCTCCAATTCCAATTTTTCTGTTTGGGAGTGCATTAACGAATTGGAATTCGAATTCTACATGAATTCCACAGAATTCATTTGTAGGCTATTTTTGAAGCTGCCGAATTCATAGGGGGGAGGCTGTTAATTGCAATTCTCTACCTTGTAGATTTCAAATGGATGTGGCAATGGGTCGGAACGGTTGGATTTACCACCTCTATCTTTAACGCAAAAATAAAAACAAAAAATAATAAAATAAAATTATATATATATATATATATATATATAAATATAAAAATAAAATATAAAACATAAAATCATTTTTTATACCATTCTCATTCTCCTTACTCATCATCCCCATTCCTCATAAGGAAAAAAATCCAAATTCCAATTTTGACATTCAATCATGAAAATCTCAATTCTACTCGATGCCAATTCTCAATGAATTAGAATTGGAATTACAATTCTTAACATCAATTCCAATTCTTCGACAATCGGACCCCAAACGGATTCAATTTAGTGCAGGGAGGTGATAAAACTGAGCTCATATCCTCTGAGTTTTTCGAGGATGGGGAGATTAAGAAAATTACTAACATTCCATTCATTGTGCTCATCCCAGAAAAGAAGGGGCCAAGGAACTCAAAGATTGCCCTCCTATCAGTATTGTTACTAAACTTCACAAGATAGTTGGTAAGACACTTTCATTGAGGCTAAGATAGGTGATTGATTCAATGGTATTTATGAATCAAAGCACTTTTATTAAAGAAAGGAAAATTTGAACGATACGTTAGTTGCTAACAAATACATTGAGAAGAGGAAACGTGACCACAAAGCAGGTATGGTTTGTAAATAGGACTTCAAAAAGCCTATGACAGGGTAGAATAGGACATTGTAGATGCAACTCTAGAATGGAATGGCTTTGAAGTCAAATGGGGAAAATGGATTAAAGGTTGTCCCCATAATGTCTATTTCTCCCTTCCAAAAGGTAGAGTTGGAGATCATTTTCGATCTTCAAAAGGGTTACGAAGGGATAATCCTTTGTCCTTATTTTGGTTTACCTAAGTGATGTTTTAAGTAGTTTTTTGGCAGTGACAAATCAAAGAGTCCCTTATTAAAGGACTTAAGGTATGTAAGGATAGGGTTAGCATATTTCATTTGCAATTTGATGAAAATATCATCCTTTTTATAGAAATAGAAGAAAATCAATTGAGATGGATCAAATACATTTTGAGATTCCTTGAATTAGTATCACAATTGAAGGTGAACTTGAATAAAAGTTCCATCTTAGGGATTCATGTGGAACAGGAAAATCTGAAAGAATTGGCTGATGTGTTGCGGTGAGAACGGCATAATGGTGAAATACTTAGGGTTGTCGTTAAGAACAATTCTCGCAAGTCGACACTTTGGGAATCAAATCATAGAAAGAATAGATAAGGAATTAGCAAGAAGGAACTATCTTTTTTTTTTTTTGGAGGTAGAATCACATTGATAAAAGCATGTCTAAGAAATCTTTTTGTTTAGTCTCTTTCTTTGTTCAAGATTCCAAAGGGTGTTGCTAGGATGATTGAAAAAATCCAAAGGCATATTTTATGGAAGGGGGATGGGGTCAAGAAAGATCATTTCATCAAAAAGGATGAAGTGTCTACATCTAAAGCTTATGATGGCCAGGTCTTGGAAAATATCTTGGTCTCAAACTCCCTGGTGTTAGCAAAATGGTTGTGGAGATTTAGTGCAAAGAGGGAGAGTTTCTAGTTAGTTGTAATGTAAAGTATGATACCCATCTAAAAGGATTTAAATAAAAGCACCAAGTTTAGAGGAATGAGACCTTGGAAGAACATCGTATCTTTATCTCCTCTATTCTCTCCATTTTAACCAGCATGGAGTTAGAAACGGATCTCGTCTTTTGTTTAGAAATACTGTTTGTGGAAGGAAACTCCTCTTTGCATCAAATTTCCATGCCTCTTTCGCTTGCACACCAATAGAAACTATTGCTTCAGACAATCTTTATTGGTCTGTAATCGCTTGTCATGGAATCTGTCTTTTAGGCTGGATCCTAGACCTGTTGATTTAGATGAATTAGCTTTGTGGTGCAAGATCCTAAAGATGTGTTCAATGATGCAAGGGAGTCAACTTACAAAATCTAGACTCTAGATACTTCTGCTAAGTTCAGTGAAATCTTAATGCCATTAGGAATAATACTACCTTGGCTCAACCAGCTGTCCCTTCTAACTTGATTTGGAACCTTTCAATCCCTACGCTTAGGGCCTTGACTCTAGACCTCGATGCAGAATAAGATTAATACTAATGATGTCTTCCAAAGGAATAGGAAACATTTTTCCTCGCGTTATCAAGTGTGTGTTATATGTACGAGACATAAGGAGTTGGTTCCCATACAATTATTCATTGCCTTATAGCTCAGGAGATTTGGGATCACTTCTTTTAGTTGGCCAGAATTCAGTAGGCAATGCATGTGTCTATATGCCAGTTGTTATCACAAGGGCACCCATAGGGGTTGGTTCTGAGGGGCAGATTTCTCGCTAAATGTTTGCCACGTCAGTTTTTGGGTGAGAAAAAAAAATAGGATTTCTGAACAAAGAGTAACTACCTCGGCAATTACAAATAGTGCGGTGGTGATGGTTGCTCACTGGGCATCAACATCAAAGATATTTAAAGGTGTTTCCTATCAAAAATTGAGAGATTAGAGAACTATTCTGGCTATTGTACCAAGGCATCTTATGATTATCATTTAATTAGTTTGGTCTCCGCTTGGGAAAGGGTGATTAAATTGAATTTTGATATGTTTTTTTGGTAATCTACAATCATAAGGTATTGTGGTATCTTCACAAGAGGCATGCATCTAGACATGTAGGAGAAGGAGATGCAATTAGGGAGGAGTTGCTAGCATTATTGGCAAGTATGCCCAAACGATCGAGACTACTCATTTAATGATCGAGGAAGATTTGTGCATCATCATTTCCTTGTTCCATGATTCATGTGCTTATTCGTGGAGGCTAGCTCATTTGTTAGATTACCACATTCTTTGGATTCTTCAATGCATCTATCCTTCCACAAGGTACCTAGACTAGCCAACAGTGGGAGGGCTAACTTGGCTAAATGTGCAGCAAGGAGAGATCTATTTAGGGGCATTTCAACCGAAGATGTGATGCATGAGCCACCTATACTTTACTTGCTGTCTCATTAAATCTACATATTTCCATATTTTTAATAAAATCATCATTCACTATAACAAAACACACACATACAGCTGCCTGAAATTAGATATTAAGGCAGATGGTAGAAAGAGTAGAAAACATAGGGACTGAACATATCCGCTAGAGAGTCTAGGGGTAGCATAAATAGGATGTGACATAAAGGAAGTCGGTTGAGATAGTTTCGAGAAGTAAATTGATGACTTAAAGGGAGGCAAGTGACAAGCTATGAGATGGTGCAAGTAGAAGGATCTATTGGGGGCATGCCAACCAAGATATGATGTATGGGCCACCTTGACTGTATATTGCTGTTTTGTTATGTATTTTACTTGCTGTTTCTTTCAATCTACATATTTTCATCTTTTAATAAAAGCCTCACTAATTATTAAACACACACAAAACTGCTTGAAATTATAAGTTAAGATGGATGGTAGAAAAGTAAGATAAGATAAGAATTGGACATATCCAAGAGAGAGTCTAGGGGTAGCAGTGTAGCACAAATAGGAGGTAACATAAAGGAAGTCGGTTGAGATACTTTCGGCAAGTAAAATCTAAAATTGTGACTTATGAGGAGGCAAGTGACAAGGTATGAGATTGTGCAAGTTAAAGGACTACACTAAGGAGGCTCTTCGAATGGATCGACTGGGGTTGCCTTTTATTAGGAAGATGTAGTTGGTTTTATTTCATTGTATTTAAAGGATCTTCAATATAAGGAGTTCCTTTCATACATTGTTTAATTATCAACTCTATTCACATGCATTTGCTTTGGGGTAAGGTTCTTTATGTCCCCCTCATGTATTTATTAATCTTTTTAATATACAGGTCGGGGTCACTGCCTCAACCCCCCTCTCACCGTTAGAGTGCCTCGAGGCCTAATTTGGCTTAGAGGGTATTATAGTTAAAAAAAAAAAGGACTACACTAAAACGAAAACTGTAACGATTAGAATTTTGTTTGTGTTTTGGGCATGTTCGTAATTTCCAGCAATATTGGGAGTTATGAGTTAATTTCTGTAACCTCTCTTATTGGTTAGAACACTTAAGTTGATTGCATGTGCACACTACATCTCTCTCTCACTTAAATCTGATCCTAGGGTTGAGATCTTTTCCGTTAAGAATAGCTTAGATCTAAGGGCTGAGATTTAGTTAAGGGATTAGGAGGGTTTAAGCTTCTCAAGCTAACCCTAATCACTCTTATGTTTTTCTGAGAAGATGAGAGAGGAAGAAGGAAGAGGAGATCAAGACTAAGAAGAAGAAGGCAAGCTAAAGAAGGAAAGTGCTGAACACTTGAAGCTCAAGAACGATTGTCGAAGGTATGGACGAGGTAAGTACATTGTGTGTTTACGATTTGTGTATGATTTGGGTTTTCTATGATGGATTTGTGTGAATTGATAGTGTTCTTTGATCTCATGAGAGAACCCGTGATTCATGTTAGAGTTTATATGCTTAATCTATGAGTAATACCTATCTTGATGTCAATTTTAGATTTGATGATATTCTTTGCTTCAAATGCATAATTGATTGTGTGTTAATGATGGTTTAGAATGTTTAGTTATTGATTTTAGACCTTTATTGGATTGGTATTTGAAGTAGAATTGGATTGGAGTTGAAAAGAGAAACCCAAAATTCGCGAGCCGTCAGTCGGCGGGCTTTGCCGGTCCACCGACAAGCCCATCGATGAAGATTGGGGGTATTGTCAGGGGCCTACCGGTCCACCGACAAAGCCCACCGATGACAGAGACACAAGTGAGGTATTGTCGGGGACCTACCAGTCCACCGACGAGATGGGGTACAGACAGGCACTGTCGGGGGCCTGCCGGTTCACCGGCGAAGCCACCGATAGGGAATGGAGGAATTTCCTCGGGGGACTCGACTGGGCACCGGCGGAATCCACCGACCAAATTGAGAGGATCTTGTCGGGGAGTGCCGGTCCACCGACCAGCCTGCCGATAGGGTCACACCTGTGTATTTTGGGGATTTCGTCAGGGGGGTGCCGGTCCACCGACCAGCCCGCCGACAGAGTGTATTTTTGTAAATTTTGGTTGAGACTCAGAGGCCATAGGAAGGCAAGTGGATTTGTTTATTCTAGTTCAAAGATCTAATGTGATTACATGATTGAATTGTCCTACATCTAGTAACCTCGTAATTGCACTTCCTTTCATGAGTTTGATTTGGATTGAATACACATGCTATATAATATATCATCTGTTTTCCTTTCGTGGGAATATGTTATGCAATACATGTGACACATCATATGATTTAGGTATTCTATACAACACATGTAGTTGAATGACAGTGACATACATTAAAGGAAATTCATGCATTGTGGGTCCATGTGTGAGACCCTATGACCAGACTAACCTTGGATTCTCGTAAGGAGGACCAAAGGAGTGATGTGAGGATGATGGACTCAGTGATGAGTGCCAGTGAGAGATAGCTTCTCTAGAGTCCCGAGTGGACTATATAAATCTTAAGTGACTTATTGGTGAGGGACTAGCTACCCCTATATCCCGACAACTGATATACATATATATATATATATGATATTATTTT
>JAUPMG010000002.1:7242819-7263814 GCA_031762675.1 Pachysandra terminalis | reverse complement strand
TCAAATTAACTCCTTAGACTTAATGCACACATAAGAATACACATATGCATAATCAATTAATCAAATAAAATATAATTGAATGGACTAAATAGTTTTAGGGAGTTTAGGTCATTACAGGAGCTACTCAGCACTCGAGGGCCCCCCTCTAAACGCTTAGCCGAGTGACACTTGTCTTAATTGAGAGTGGAGACGTCTCTACAAATACCAGTGCCCATCCTCCATTGAAGAGGATCGAATCTAAGATCGGAAACCTCTGATCCAAAGCTCTGAAATTAAAAACCTGATTTTATACCCCTGGAACGACAGTGAGAAAAGACTTTGTAAGAGAAAGAGAGAAGTCTTCAAACCTGTGAGGTTTTCCTGCTCTGTGACTGCATTCACTCCCCTTCCTCAGTTATTACAACATTTTCCTTCTTTCTACCACTTTCTTTATCTTCTCCACAGGTCAAAGATTGACAAGGAACGCTCTTGACAGAACGGCTACACGACAGTTTAGGCTGTCTTGAGACAAACTACCTACCTTACTCTCTGGTTGATGAATGTAATTGGTTCCTCTTAATACATTTTATCCTTTTACAAATCCGTCATCACCAATATGAAATATACATGTTAACATATTATACTCTATATAACAACCACCATCAACTACAATATTGATATATTTGGATTATGCTAAGCATCCAAATCGAGCTTTTTATGAGTTGAGCTTGAACCTAAAATATTCTTGCATCCCTGAGTTGAGCTCAACCTCGAGCACTAAGCTTTTTAACAAGCTTGAGCCAAACTTGAGCATTGCTCAAGGTTTACCAGCCGAGTTGAATTGGTTAAAGCTCAGTTTGGCTCGTTTACAGCCTAATTGGGCCACCTAACTTTAGCTTGAATTGAGTTATAACTAATTAGAACCCTTGTTTTTTTTGGGTAACAGAACTAATTAGAACCAAACCACGCCCAAATTTGCAACTTCATAATAATAAATAGGATTAACTCCGCTTACACCCCCATCACATTTCTGATAAAAGCATAAACATCCTGTATTTTCTGAAATACCACTTAGACCCCTTGAGATTTTGTATTGTATTACAATAGACACCTCTTCTGTTAACTTTTCATCTTCACATTAATAAAACGGTTGACATCATTCAAATTATAGACTGTATTACCTTTATCTAAAGTCAAATATATAAAAAGACGTTTATACCCTTTATTAAAGACATTTATATCCACCATTACTACCCAGTGTGCATCCCTTATAAGTGGTGGTGGTGGTAGAGATAGTAGCGCTTAAAAATATTTTTATTTTTATTTATTTAAACATAATTTTTAAGACAGGATTAAAAAGATAAATTAGCATGCTATTTTAACGTAATTTATGCGACGTTAGTGACAAGGGTGTAAGTGGAGTTTCAGAAAACACAGGGGGTGTGTCTGCTTTTGTCAGAAATGTGAGGACGTGTAAGTGGAATTAACCCTAATAAATAAATAAATAAAAGGATATGGAAAAATTTCCTAATATTATGAGGGACATCACCGTCATATTGAAACATTCCATCAAGTACTATCTCGTCAATTCACTATTTTCGGTGTCTCATTATCGTAAGTTTGCGGATTCTACAAGAAAAAGACGTTTCTCTCTTGTCGTCTATCACATGCTACTCGGGTATACATAAGCAATACTCTTATCACAACAACAAGAACCAAAAAAGAAAGCTTTGATAAAAAGTAGAAATTTTTTCTTCAAAAAAGCAGCTTTCGATCTGTTGTTGTTGCGGAAGCAGCCATGGCGTCTGCAGGTTTGATGAAGCTAAACACATCGTCTTCTCCGTGGATCGGACAAAAATCCATCAACACACGCCATGGATCATCATCTCAAATGCCTTCCCGCCGAGTCGCTCTCCCGATCCGAGCCAGAGCTTACACCGATGAACTCATTCAAACCGCCGTCTGTAACCTCTAGATTTTTCTTCTGTTCTTTTTTTTTTTTTTTTTCCCATTTTATTGTTAACTTTGTTTGATTTTCGACCTTCAGATCGTTAAATTGTTTTACTCTTAAACATCAACTTGTTGTAATTGCTTTGAATTTAGTCTCGCGTCTCGGGAATGCTTGTAGGTGGTCTGATCGATTTTCGGTTTGAGGTCACTTGGATTTTGATGTCTTTTGCTTGGTTTATTATGTTGCAATTTGTCTGCTACTGTTGCTGCAATTCTTCTCTTCGTTATCTTCTTAGCGTTTTCTACTATCTGTCTATTCATTCAGTTTATAGCTTGTTATAGCATCTAAAGTTTGATAGTTTCCTTGAGATTTCAAAACTAACCTATCTCTGCTAATTTTCTTCCCAAATAGTTTCTTCATCGGAGTCTCTCCTGATTTGTATATTTGACGTCTTTGTTCATATCTGTGCATAGAATTTGTGTGTGTGTGTTGAATATAGATAACAAATAATTTCATTAATATAACAGGAAATTACAAAGAAAGTTAGCAGGGATTGAGGCGAATCCCTAAATTGTGTGCTTGTGTGTGTAAAAATAGATAACAAAAAATTTCATTAATATAATTGAAAAGTACAAAAAAAAAGTTAGCAGGGATTGAGGTGAATCACTAAACAAACCAGAGGAGAAGAAATGAAAATATAAGAATACAAATTTCTTTTTTCTCTTAAAATATGTTATTTTACCACTTATAGATAGCTTCCCCTCATTATACAAGGATTCTTATTAAATAAACTGAGTGATGTGGGTCTTCTTGTCTATGTTCATGGCTTGGTTTCATCCTTACCATTCCACTGCATGAAGGTTCCATGTTCTTCTTGAATATGAAGAAAACATAATGACTTGTGAAATATGCTATTCATCTGATTTCCATAATAACCCATTAAACTTTGACTGCGGACTGCTACAAGCCAAACAATTACTTATATTAACTAAAATTTTGTCCTAGTTCACTTCTGTGATATGCTTAAGGATCCAAATCATCTAAGGTCCTTCCCATAACGGGAAGGAACAACAGCCAATAAACAAAAGCCACATAAGCCGGACATCAGACAAAACCCGTGTGATTTTAGAAAAAAAAATTTTAATTGATGATAGCAGTGTGTCAGCCATGTCAGGCTTATGTGTCTGGTTTTCATTGACTACTGCTCCTTCCCTTTACGGGAAGGACCTTAGATAATTTGAAGCCCTTGCTAAATGCCAATCAGTAACATTTACAAAAAAAAAATCGTGGCTCAGAAAAGGGCTTATCAGTTTCTTATACATTCATTGGATAACTTGTGCTTAACACTGTTATTTATTTGTTTATTTTTTGGTATAGAAATCTATTGCATCCCCTGGACGTGGGATTCTTGCAATTGATGAATCGAATGCAACTTGTGGAAAGAGGCTATCGTCCATTGGCTTGGATAATACTGAGTCCAATCGACAGGCTTATAGACAGCTTTTGTTGACCACTCCTGGCTTGGGTGAATATATTTCTGGTTCCATTCTTTTTGAGGAAACACTGTACCAGTCAACAACAGATGGGAAGAAATTCGTGGACTGCTTGCGTGAGGAGAAAATTATGCCTGGCATTAAAGTTGATAAGGTATGCTGTCCTTACATGGATTTTTCCTTGGGATAATAATTTAACTAGTCACCTTTATGAGAGTCGGCTTTATCATTTGTTTTAATGTTGCACTAACTTGTCATATCTGCTGCATTTTATTTCCAGGGTCTGGTTCCCCTGCCAGGATCAAACAATGAATCTTGGTGCCAAGGCCTGGATGGATTGGCGTCAAGATCTGCTGAATACTATAAACAGGGTGCTCGTTTTGCAAAATGGTAAGTTTTCATCTGTGTTCTTGCTCACCTAAATGTATAGTATGTACATGACCATTTTAGTGAGTTGAATAGTCTCCAGATTTATGTGGCATTTTTTAATTGATTTATCAGTTCACTACTTAGTGTGTATTTAACATTTCTATTTTTATTTTCTGCACTTGCCTGCCAAATTTTATAGGCGAACGGTAGTTAGTATTCCTTGTGGCCCTTCTGCCTTGGCTGTTAAAGAAGCTGCATGGGGCCTTGCACGTTATGCTGCTATCTCTCAGGTATACCTTCATTCTCATTACCTATCTATATGAATTTATCAGAAAATTTAACACTCAAGAAATGAAAAACTTTTACTATCATTTTCTTTTGAATTCAATTGTTATTAAGGCTTTTGGAATCCAACTTTTTATTAGGCAATCTTCTGCTATTTTTATTTTTTGCTTGCAAGTAGATATACATCTTTTAAGGTGAATCGTTTCTTTAGTCCTAAGGGTTTGTAAAATGGCATGCAGGATAACATATTTTATTGATTTGGAAGAAGTTATTATCTTGTACACTTAAGAACCAATTGACATGCATAGACCGCCTCTATGATGTTAAATAGCTTAGGACTGGTAAAGAAAAAATGCAGGCTAAGTTAGAGCTAGAGCAACATAGGATAAGTAATATACCAAGAGATATTATTTCATTTATCTAATTTGCTAAAAATCATTATGTCCTGCGTTTCAGAATGAAGGGAGATCACACAGGAACATCTCCAAGAATTATTGTTTAAAATGTTTATCCTTGTTCCCAAGTCAATTTCTTTATGCCCAAAGAAAGAAAGGAGAGGATGGGAAACTGGCTAGATTAGTGGGTTTTTTTTTGTGTGTGTGTGTGTGTAGAGGCGTCTAGTTTTGGGGAGGAAAATCTATGCATGAGCAATTCAAGGAGTATCAATCAAAAAAATTAGAGGGAAATCAATTGATGTGCAACATTGAAGGAGTATCATTAAAAAAAATTCAAGGGCCATCATACTAAAGGACTCTTCATAGGGTGATTTAAAGGACTCTTCATAGGGTCATCATACTAAAATTTGTTTGTAGATATAGACACGTCACAACTGCACCCAGCAACTTAATTGAATCAGTCAACTGTATACTCATCAGATTTGTCATAGAGTTTCTAACTTTGCGGTACTTGTCATAACAGTTCAAAATTCATGCAGGAAATTGTTATCTATACAAGATGGAAATATGTTGCACTGCATCATGTATGTCTCTGGGATGTGGTTAGGAATCCAGATTTCCTTATAAATTCAAATGGTTTTTGGTGGTTACAATTTATAAACAGCCTTTCAGAGTTTGAAACCTTTCAAATGAACAGTTCATCGATTGATTATACAATCATTAACTCTTATAAGCATCATATCTACATTTTGTGTGTGTGAATTTAATCATAATGAAGGTTAGATCTATCCTTGTTTCCTTGGCATTGCTCTAAATTCAGTTTTAATGAGAATTTAACAAAAGCAATAAAAGCTTTCGTGTAAATTCATACTTCATAGAAATTTAATTGAAGCAACTAATATTAAAAAATAGTGTACTGTGAGCGTGAGCCTTTTATGCTGATTTATGACCGCTTGTTAGAAAGTTTTCTGATGCCTAGGACAGGTCTTGAACAACTTTTGAACTTTAATATTATTATAACTCCTGTACAGGACAATGGTCTCGTCCCCATAGTAGAACCTGAGATTCTTCTTGATGGTGATCACCCAATCGAGAGGACGCTTGAGGTGGCAGAACTTGTGTGGTCGGAGGTCTTCTACTACCTGGCGCAAAACAATGTCATGTTTGAAGGAATTTTGCTCAAACCCAGCATGGTTACCCCAGGTGCTGAGCACAAGGCGAAGGCTTCTCCAGACACCATTGCAAAATTTACTCTCCAAATGCTTAAAAGGAGAGTACCTCCTGCAGTTCCCGGAATCATGGTAAATGTTCCTAACTACTTTCCGATGATTCTGCATTGAATTTCCTTTTAGTGCTTGCCATAATATGCTGATTTAGGGATGATGAGGGGTTAATACCTTTTGAGGAGAAAGCCAAAACCTTGGCAATTGTTGTGAACATAACCATAGATGATGGGTGTATAGATTGTTTTGAACCAGCAAAAATAAGAGAGATGTTCCAACTGAATTGGTTGTGGGCACAAACATGGCTGTTGTCGGGAGTCCAAAATTACCTATTTTTCAAAGGTTACATGTTGGAGAGATTGATGGCAAGGTTTAAAGAATCGAGACCAGGGACTGGACTGGTCCTGGCTGATCCCAGTCTGGATCCGGTGCAAAAAGCGGACTGCTTTTTTATTTTTTGAAAAAAATTAAAAAATGGATCGGTCGGACCGGTCCAGATCGATACCAGATTGGATCGTCCAATTTATAAATTAAAAAAAAAACAAAATTAATATATTCCCTAACCGGTTGTACCAGTCACCTGACCGGTTGTACCGGCCGGTCCCGGTATGGACCGGATCGGTCTGATCCTTTAAACCTTGTTTGCTGGGAAGAACTTCACCCCCAAGTTGTATTTTCGACAGATAATCAAATGGCCTATTTTGTCATCTTCTTGCTTCATGTGATTTTTTTTATTTTACGTAGTTAATATCTCCCGTTGATCTTTTAAATCTGGTAATTACCTTCCGTTGTTTGTGTAGTTCTTGTCAGGAGGACAATCCGAAGTGGAAGCAACACTAAATCTGAATGCAATGAACCAAAGCCCCAATCCATGGCATGTTTCATTCTCTTACGCACGAGCACTGCAGAACACTGTGCTGACTACATGGCAAGGACATCCTGAGAATGTAGAAGCTGCACAAAAAGCTCTCTTGGTGCGTGCCAAGGCAAATTCCTTGGCCCAGCTTGGAAGGTACTCTGCAGAGGGTGAAAGTGAGGAAGCTAATAAAGGAATGTTCGTCAAGGGCTACACCTATTGAGTTAGTTAATCGTCAATCACATCCCTAAACTCTTTTGTTCTCTCTATCAAAAATGAGAGTTAATTTAATAATCGTATTTCATCGCTTCCTTTTCCTTGGCATTAGGAGTTTGGGTTTTGTTTCTTCTGAATAATAAATGAGAGAATTGGTAGCAACTTTTTTGCTACCAAAAGAGGACTTGTGTTCTCTTTCAGGTTAAAAAACTATTTTTCTTGTAAGCTCATGGAACTTGGTAGTTTGAACTGTTGTAATTTATCGAGGATTGGAGATTACAGCTATTTGTTTAGGAAGAATGTGTTCATGGTAATGTAACTACTTTTTGGGCCATACCAAATGATCACAGCTGCTTTGGAAGGAAGAATATTTTCACTTTCTCTCCTGTTCTTTTAAATCTTGCCAAATTGCAGCAGCAGTGTCGAACAACCTACTGCTGTGATGCCTAGGGGCTTCTCCCTTTTTAGTAGAGGAATGACACTCTTAGCGGAGGAAATGGCGCGGTGCTGCATAGAGCTGGCAATAGGTCCATACATCTAGTTCAGGTGGGTTCAAGTCAGGTTGATGCTCAACCCAAACGTGCTCGTTTTTTTAAAGTCCCCAGAGTCGATCTTTTTTACTACAAAAGAATCATGGTTTTAAGGATCGGTCCGGATCTGGATCGGCCAGGACTGGTCTGATCCTAAGTCCCGATACAACTATTGTATCAAGTGACTTTGGATCGGACCAGTCCAACTGATACCGATCCAGACCGGTCTGATACCGACTGGTATCGCCAATCCGGATCGGGATTGGCCAGGACCGGTCCGATCCAAGATCCCAAGACTTAAAACCCCGACTAGAATCAAGGAATTGATGCTAAAAAACCTCAAAATGTTCAATCCTCCAAGTTCAAAGGATAAACATAACTAATGCTTCTCAAACACACACAGGAAAATTTTTGAATGTGACTACGAGCTTCAGTCGCAGCTACCAAACAATGTAAACGTGCAAGAAACGATACAAAAAATGAAAACAAGAAACCAACTCTAAAATTTTACATGAAAAGGAAACAGGAAAAACACTAGGTGCAATGGGTGGAAATACCATAACAGATAAAAAGCAGGAGATTGCAATAAGAAATTGGAAGGAATACTGATCACATCATATAACACATTTCTTCAATCATTTCCCTAGCATTTCACATGCACTTCTCAACACCGCACCCAATGGTTGCACTGCCCATTCCAAGAGAAAATGTTTTTGCATCTGTTCATCCATATGGGATGCATAAGATGCACAAACTCCATGAAGGAAACAGTTTTGTGGTAACTACAATGTTTAAAATTTCCATTTCAGATCAGGTTTTATCCCCAACAATATCAATACGTATTGGTAAGAATATAATACATACCGAAACCGAGAAAAACAGAGGATATGTATAAAGTATTAGATGATACCTTACCTAAAGATTTGTAACAGTATCTGCCAAAACTGATACACATTGGCTGGTACATGTTGGTTTCGACCGAAACTTGAAACCATGAGTTTGGGAAGAGAAGCAACATATTATATATCACGAAGTCGAGCAGACTCAGCAAAATAGTTGATAATTCCTCAAACTCTTACTCTGATCAAGAAGCACAAGCTATTTAACCCCAATTGCTGCATAATGTTGAATATGCAAAGACAATCATGCACAAGGACCTCCTCGACCACCAATCACTATCAAAAGTCAAAACTCATTTGAAGCAACGACTTCTGATACCAAAACAAATTTTGATACCATGTTATAAAGATCTGTACAAAATTAACAAAATTATGCCTGAATTGCATAATACCTTATTGGAAAACAATCTTACAGATTTTGGTTTACTAAGCAATCTTACTTCTGTCATAATGTTAAACATGATGATTCCAGTAAGAGAAAACCTGATCAAATAAAGGGAAACAAAAACATCACCTTGTAGAAAATCTAAAAAATAAGCCTTCTTCCCAACTAGTGGAGTCAGTCAATACAATCTCGTCTGTTCCAGCCTATCAGAAGTCCTGTGATCAGTCAAATTATTTGATTTCAGTTCCCCCTCACCAACTCCATCCATGGCCTCTACTCCACTTCAGCATTCCCATTGCTCTTTTGAACCTTACACTAGTAGATACCCACACCTTCTCACAGCTTACTGATGCAGTCATTGGTCCTTTTTTTTCCTTTCAAAAAGCCAAAACCATGTTAAGACATCTTTTTTTATGTCCTCTATTGGGTACACAGCAAGAATCATTATAAATTCATTGAATCTCTTTCCTACTCTTTTGGGACATCCATAATAATATCCCTCATTTCAACTCTTATGGATATGTTGCTTCTAAGTCGTCCAACATTTGTTTCACAAACAGTAGTCTATCGCAAATCTTTTTCCAACAAGCCGAAATCATGTTAAGACGTCTTTTTTTATGTCTTCTATTGAGTGCACATAAAGAATCATTACAAAATCATGTAATCTATTTCCTATTCTTTTGGGGCATCAATATCAATATCCTCATCTCAGCTCTTGTGGATATGTTGCTTCCAAGTCATCCAACATCTGTTTCACAAACAGTAGTTGATCTATCGCCAACTGCATAAAATATTTTTTTCAGTCTGATCAGAATATGTTATCACATAACAATCTTAATAAACTAACCACTTTAGCCACTCAGCTATAATCCTCTATGCGCAACATTTTCCTCAAATTCTCCCTCCATATGAATAATAGATCCATGGTCGCCAGAATAATCACTTGATGGGATCTTCAAATATTTCACTACTATCAAAAAAAAAAATATTTATCATTACTATCACCCCTCTCCCAATGTATTTTCACAAAAATTGCATTCCCTAAACTCCTAAAACAATTAATTATATAATAAAATAGTCTCAATGGTAATTAAATAATTAATAATACAGCCTTAATTGTAGATTTCCTTGGACTGAAGCAAAAACAATTTTTTACATCCTATATCGTCTCTTTGCTCTATTGTACCCCAAAAAAGTCTTTGTATAACTCGTAAATTTTATTAATGATACATAATTGGCCTTGAACATCTTCTTTTCTCTCGTATATAGGTGTTACACACCTCTTCTCCAAACATCTGTATTTTAGTAATTTTAGTAAACTTCAAAGTTGTATCAAAACACATAGCTACGACGCAAAATTTTCTGCGATGTATAATGACTCGTCAATAAATTTGCTGTGATGTATAATGACTCATCAACTAAAATTCCATTTGAATCCAAAGCTTTTCCTATTTTCATCCTAGCTAAAACTTCTTGAACGTTGGTTACCCCAATCCTAAAAACGCGGTAATGCCTTTTTGTCCCTCTAGTGATATATTTCTCTTTTACCTGTACCAGAAGAGTTCATCAGAAAAAGATGCAAGCCTCACGAATACAAGGAAAACAAAAAAAGAAGGTAAGAAATGTATGTGAAGCTATACCTGTAGAACAGAACAATAGATTTCTTCAGGGGCCAGGAAAAACTGTTAAGGAGATTCCTTGAAACTCTTTGGACAAAGAGCAACATCAGTCTCCAAATGACGTTATCCATCCAATTTGAAAGGAAGTACGAATTGTTGAAGATACAACTACTCCTTTCCTCTAGAGTGATTAGAAAGCGACAATCAGATATAACTTCCACAACAATTTTCCCTTCTTTTGCCAACAATGAAAAAACAGTTGTTTGCGGCATTTGTTACCATTCAGTTAGCGTCTTTTACTACAACTGCAAAAAACTCTTTTAAGTACTACAGCTGCGAGTTCGAGCCCCGTCAGTTCCAACAGATACAATGAATCCATCAATTCATATCTCCATGGTCTTCCTTCAATATGGGTTGCTGCTTGAAGCTCTCTTCTCTATCTCATCCACCACCTATAGATAGACTTCAGAGAAGCAGAAATTCAACACCAAACCTCCAAGCAACAGTTCTAAATAGCATAGACAAAACCTCCATATACAGCCTGTCTGAAGTACCCACTAACTCTTGTTATAGTATGATCACCGAGTCTGAAGATACTTTTACAGTTTACATTCAACAATTTCTGCATCACCCCCATGGTTCAAAATATCTTATCTTATCCGCCGATACGTATCTCATATCCACAGTGTCAACACGATACACAAGCGTATATTAAGTTACGCCAATTTCTACACTGTACAAGTTGATACATGTAACACATCGACCAAAATGTTCAATACGACCTATATGCTACAATATACCGAGTGTATTCGACCGATATAATCGATACATGTTATGCCTCTACCTTTTTTACATGTAAAAGCGTGAAAAACGTACCATTAGTTCGTTGTTCATCTCTCTCTCTCTCTCTCTCTCTCTCTCTCTCTCCTTAAACAAAAAACCAAACTCCATTGAAATATAGCCAATTTCATCCCAAAATCTTCTTAGTTTGATTGAAACATCAAATATTTAGAGCTTAAACAGCATTTTTCCTCTTCATGCATAGCTTTTCGAGGTATGCATTATAAGAGTATTTTTTTCCATTCCAAATTATTCTTTTTATATCTAAAACATGTTTTACAGTTCTATTACACGGATCTACGAATTCAAGTAAATATCTAAATGCTAATTTATTTAAGTTTCTATGCGCCCACTCACGTACCGTTTTATTTTCACATTAATATATATTATGTGTATGGGCAAATGATATAAAAAACATGATAATCTATCATATTTTTAACTTATCTTCGCATCTAAATGAGTCTTGTTCCAAGTATCCACCATTTTCTATTCATATCTACTGTATCCATAGTTTTTGCAACGTTTCCGCACGTATCCGATATGTATCTCGATACTTATCCATTTTTTGCCTGACCACTATGCTACCTCGATACGATATTTTGAACCATGATCACCCCAATTTCCCTTCAATATTGTTATCCTTCTCTAAGACCCTCTACTTGTCAATCTGATGCATCTAATAAGCCCTAAAACTCCAGTCTTCCTTTCTCTAGATATTAAAAGTTCATGGAAATTTTTTTGTTCTCTACAATTCTCAATTTACACTATACAAGTCATCAAATGCCCTATGTTGTCTTCACATTTTTTAAGAGTAATAATAAATATATATAAGTAACAAAAAATGTATATACACACAAACACATATATTAAAATATATTTATACATACAAATGTGTGTATCAAATATATTATACTACTCCTAAAAGCAAAAATAAGTTTTTTTGGTCATCCATCACTTTTTCCTATCTTATTATTTAAAGGACCAAATTATCCTCGAAGGTAATTCTTAAAGTAATCCATATTCACATAACAAGAGGTAATTGCATGTATTGTAAGGGTACTTTTTTCAAATGAGTTGATTCTTAATAACATTGATTTCTTGTACATATTCTCCCAACTATTCATTATTGTTCAATTAATAATAATAAAGGCATACACAAATGGAAACATTTAACACTTAAGATTCAAAAGATGCGTCTCCAAGCATAGCTGTACTAAATTATTTTGACATTAAAACTAAGAAATTATTAAAGTTCATTTAAAATTGCTTTAATCAGTCAAATACACAATAATAAATTAATAATACAGAAGGAGGCCAAAATTCTCCAGCTACATAATCAATCACCAACGTATAACATCACCTCCTTAAAAATGCAAAGAAAAATCCCTTCTCATCAATTCACCTTGGCCAATCTATCTACGAGTTCGCTGGCTAATCTCGGCACAAGTTTTTTTTTTTTTTAATCAAGAATCTTGGCACATGAGTTAATGAGATGTTCAATCAATTATCCAAAAGATGAGCCGAGATAAACTAAGTGAATAAGCTCCAAGACCTAGATTACTTGTAGGGAGAGGCTGCCAAGACACTATCGAAACAAAATCACCCTCCATCTTCAAGGTACAGATCCCAGCTCTCATCGAAATCCCTACCCTAATCAGCCACGAATAAGTTGAAGAGTATGCACTGAAAGCCACCAATCTCAAAGGAGTCGAGTTTCTCAGACGAACCATTAAAGTTGAACTTGACAGCCCCCTCCCCTAAGGCTTCTAGGCCACAATAGATCTCACCATCAAAGCAGGGGATAACGCATGGTAATCTATCCTCTTCCTCTCATGATCCAAGTCATCAAAATGCCACTAAACTCAGGATGAACTCCAAAACAGGACATCACTACCACATAGCCGAATCAATGACAAATTGAATGCTGCCTCACACCCTCCCATGATCTTTTGTTAGAATTTGTGCTTTCAAATCATTTCTAATTGCTCCATCTGAGTCCTTTACAGCTTTCATTAACCCTTTTAAATCCTTCAGTTGCATCATCTCACAAATAATAGGACTAATTTTATATAATAAAAATAAAAAATAATAAGAATAATTTTATATAACAATAACAACTCTAGTTGTCCTTAATAAAGTTTCAACATACCATACTTTCCACTTCATCCACAATTCTTATGATCCTCAAAAATCATCCTAACTTAGAGATACTTGTTGAGTATAAGAGCACAACTTATGTCCCAACTGAAATGGGACCCAAGAGATCCCTCCCACCCTTAATGGCAAAAAAATCTATCCATATAATGAAGGGATATACATTAAATAGATAAATATACTACTAATAGAATTATAAAGCTTTTTATATCTTCACAAGTGCATATCTTCCAATGTAAAATAAATCAGAAATCTAGCTGAACTCAGCATATGACCAATTAAAAACAAAATATTTAAAAAAATAAAAAATAGAAAAAATGACCATGAGACTCGATAATAACAAAGGCGAAACACTAAAAATCTTACCATGCAAATCAAATGTCAAATCCTCAAATATATGTAGAGCATCTCAATGAAACAAGAAATCAGTTTTATATGCGCTTACTAATAAGTCAAATGATCATTAGTCGTCATTTCATTTCCTGCATGTATTAATTATAAAACATACAAATATGCCATACACCATAGGCCATATGATGAAACTATAATTACGGCAGGTAACCAACCATATAGCAGATGAAAGAAAAAGAAAACCCCCAAGTTTAAGAAAGCCAGATTAAAGAAAACATCTGAAACTAAAAGCACCAAACCTAAACTACGAAAGAACAAAAACATAATTTAGTCAGCACACAAACACCTATACGTAGTAAGAACTAAAAATCCCCGTGCTTACTGACATCATGTTCTGATCAACAGTTACACACTACCTCACTATAATTATATCATCAATCTTCATAATCATCCGCACACACTCTGTTGCCAACGTTATTGCACTAGTGCTCACAAGCAGCGGCTGGACCACATTCTCCTCCCACATATTTGTGATCTGCCCCTTCCTTACGTTGATTCCTGCATTGATATCCTCCCGTGCATGGCGATTTCGGAGCTCCGTAACAATCACTATTGGGTTCAAACCCGCATTCTCTGCCAAAGTATAAGGAATGACTTCAAGAGCCTCTGCAAATGACCGGATGCAATAACCCTCCATTCCCTGCAATCCCTTTGCCCATGAACCAAGCTGCCTAGACAGTTCTATCTCTGGCGCACCACCCCCTGCAATCAAAAACTTCTTGTTCACCAAACATCTGACAACACACAATGCATCATGCAAGCTCCGTTCAGCCTCATCAAGAACCAACTGATTCGAACCACGTATGAGAACCGTCATGGTCCTCCCCATATCTTTAATACCTGTAACTTTCACAATCTTTCCGTATCCAAGTGAAACCTCTTCAACACACTCTGCATACCCCAATTTCTCCTCACGGAAATGTTCTATATTAGAAATAGGCAGGCAATTCAAAGTCTTCGTGATGAATTCAATTTCATCACGCTCAACATCCCTCACCACCAAAATCTTTGCCTTTGCAAGATAATGCAATGACAAATCAGTCACGGCATCCCTCAAGATACTCTTCTGAATCAAAAGAACATTACATCCAGTAGCCTTAATCTTCTTAATCATACCAAGAATATAATTACGTTCCTCCTTCAAGATTCTATCCATCTGTGTATAATCTGAAACAACAATACTCTGTTCAATATCAGTCTTAGGCGGTGATATCTGAAATTGAATAACAGCTATCTTAGCATTCTCTACTCGTGTAGGACCACCAGCTGAATGACTAACCTTCTTATCAAAAACCAATCCTTTGACAAGCTCGGTATCATCAACAGTTCCACCGAGCTTCTTAACAATCTTAACATCACGAAGATCAACGAGATCAGGCTTTACAGGATCTACAACAGAAAGAACTGCATCTACAGCTAGTGGAGCAAGAAGTGAAGAGTATTGACTAACAACCTTACTGTTCAACGAGGTGCTCGCGGATTTCACCAGCGATTCGCGATCGGAAAGTTCCACAGGTCTGGCCATGGAAGTGAGAACATCAACAGATTTCAGAGCAGTTTTGTGAAGTGAATCGGATATTACAGTAGGATGTATACCGTTGTTAAGGAGAGAGAGACATTCCTTAAGAAGAGCACCGGCGATGACGACGACAGTGGTGGTGCCGTCTCCGGCGACAATGTCTTGTGATTTGGAGAGTTCGACGAGCATCTTCGCTGCCGGTTGAAGGACTTCAATCTTGTTGAGGATGGTAGCGCCGTCGTTGGTGATGATGACCTCGCCGGAGGCGGTGGAGATCATTTTGTCCATGCCTTTGGGTCCAAGGCTAGTGCGGACAGCGTCGGCGACGGTTCGAGCGGCGATGATGTTGGCTTGCCGGACGTCGTCTTTCCGCTTGTTGTCGATGTAGCTCTCGGTCTTGGAGGTGGTAGAACGGGATTTCTGAACTGAAGCGGACGCCATGGGAGAATACTCTGATGGCTAAAACTCTAACCCTCGAAATCTGTTTCGTTTCAAACGAACAAAGTAAGGAAGGATTATAAACCCTAAAATCTGGAAACGTTTGGAGGCTAAATAAAAGATGACAAAACCCTAAATCCTAATCCAAGAGAGCCTGAAGTGGAGTGAGGATTGGCGTTTCTAAATGGAAGCGAGAGATCTCGTTCCGGTGTCTGAATAATGGAGATACACAGAGAGAGCGGGAAAAATGAGGAGAGATTCCAGAAAGGAGTAGGTGTTCGGGAGAGTTCGTTAAAACTCAAGGGAGCTGTTTGGTGGCAGATACAGGTGTGTTCCGTATTGTTCTGCTCCCATTCAGTCAAATTGTAGAAAATGGGGTAATACTACTAATAATATATTTTGTTTATTTTTAGGGTTAAATCTACTTACACCTCTTCATATTTCTGAAAAATGCAAATACACCCTTATATTTTCTGATATTTCATTTACACATCTTGAAGTTGGCATTACATTGCAAAGACCATCCCTCCATTAACTTTTCATCTTATCAACTAACAGAAAATATTGATGTTGGTGATTACGGGTTTGGAAAATACCAAATATATTAGAATAAACTTTACAACTAATATAAATGAACCAATTCAACCAATCTTCCAAAGAAATAAGTAGATAGAGCTTATCTCAAGACAACCTAAATTGTCGCACAACTGTTCTACCAAGAGTATTCATTCTCAAATGTCATTTGTGAAAAAGACAAAGGGAAGACAAGGGGGAAAGAGAATATTGCAATAACAGAAGAGTCAGTTCAAAATTACAAAGCAAGAAAACCTTAGAGAATTCGAATAACCGACTATCCCCTTTCTCTCTCAGAGCCTTAACTCAATGTTGTCATTTACCTCTTAAAGTCTCAGATTTTTGAATTTTCAGTCTTGATTTTAATTGATAATACGTTATGCCATCTATAGGGAATTCAACCCTCAAAATGGGACAAATGTCACTTACTCAAGTGTCCACAGAGGAACTTATAAATATCCCCATGCATTAAACATATCTCAAATGCCACGTGTTTTCAACATGCCTAAGTAATTTCCAAATAGAGGGATGAGCCAATCGAATCTTCAAAACTTGCTCTGTGATAGGTTGCTTCAGACCTTGAGGAATACACATTGAATGACACGTATTCATGTGATATAAATCTAAAGCAACGTCACCATTTCTTACTGCCAATCAAGATACGACAAAACCCCCTTTAGATAAGTCCCACAACAGATATTGTAAGTAGATGAGGTTTTATCACGTGTTGTTCATTCTGATAATCTGTCTTAATCAACTTTAAGAAGTCACTTCACCATCATAAATACCTTTCTGAATTCGTATAGCTCGAAGGAACTCCCTTTGACAGCTATTTTTCTTCGAAGGAAGTCAAAAATAACTGTATACTTACAAGGTGATCAATGTATTCTCAAATTACCCATATAAAGAATTCGAAGTTGAGTTTCTCATAAGAGAATTCGTTTCCATGATCAATAGTCCTTATAAATAAGAGTTTATCTTGAAATCCCTTAAGGTTCATAGCTATAGCAACCAATTCGAATGCCTTCTACTTGAATGAAATCAAAAGTAAATATGTTTCCTTGTGAATTCCTTCAAAGTGAAGTGAGAGGATGTTCTCAAAGTCCGTAGGAAACCTATCTTCAGGAAATACTTCCGAAGATGGCGTACCCTCGACTTCTAAAGCTCTTTCCACTGAGGATTTGTTTATAGAAGTGAAATATATCAAATGTATAACTTGAAGTCAATTCATAAGAATTAATAAAAGCGACATCGAGTCCTAGTTTGTAATTCGAATGCATAAAAGAGTGCATTCGAGGGGGTAAACCCAAATTTGTATCATTCGAGGATGACAAAATCATTAGTCTTTTTTAGGGTGATAGGCCCTTTGACGAATTGACCATCTCAGGGTAGTTAACCTCGAATTCGCCTTAGGAGGAAGAAATATGCCTCATTCGAATTTACTTTTAGCATGAAGGAATATACCTCCTTCGAATTCACCATCTGGAGGTGGTTGGCCTTTGAATTCACCATCTGGTGGTGGTTAACCTTCGAGTTTTCCTTCAAATTCATTTTAGCAGGAAAACATATACCTACTTCGTGATCCTTTCAAGACAAAACATAATAAGTGGTCCTTCAAAGTCAATGGATATAATCCAAGAACGACTTTTGAGTTAGAAGGCATAAAAAGTTCCTTCGAAGATCTTTCCTCAAGTGAAGTACCTTTGAAACGTAAATGTAATGTAATAAAATCACTCGAAGTCTGTTCTAGAGAATAAATAGATGTGACTTCAAGGTTTTATTTGAGAATTAATGTATTTGAGCAGTCCATTAGGAGTAGCACACTCTCGCAACTGTCCTTCGAGTGAACTAATGTCCTTCGAAGGAAAGGAGAAATCCTCCTTCCTTCGAGCGCTCAGAAGGAAGTATGTCGTAGGAACATAAGTCCTTATCCTTTTGAATATTTAAAAAAGAAAGATTGTTTGTATTTGTCAAGTTTAGGACACGCGGTGTTCTCCCATAAGCTGGAGTGGACACGTGGCATTTTCCCATAAGCTAGACTTCAAAAAGGTAGCTTCTCCAATAAGCTTTTCTTTTTGGTGATATGGACTATCAGAAATCTCTAAGCCGGTTCAAATATCACAGTTTTATCAAACGGTTCAACCGACGTGCAACATGCTGTTGACAACTGGCACGTGAGAGACGGTTGTACAACCATTACAACTTTATTGCATGATTCAATGTATGCGGCTATACCCAGAAAACTTGCACACGCGCTTTTAGGAGAGCGCCATGTGTCTAATTGGATTAATCAACCCACTTGATCACCAATGTCATTCATTGTTTTTAATTTATGGACTAATAACCCTTGAAATAAGTCAAATACTTAATATTAAAAAAAAAATAGTGCTTGCTGACATGATTTTAATCATATTTATATTACTTTATTAGTCTACTCAAAGATAAAAAAAATGTTCAAAGATATAAGGATATGTTTATCTTATAAAAATTAGTTTTCTCACATTTAAATATAATCTACAAGATATGATTAAAAAGAAAAGTTAACGTGCTCTATTAATACCGTTAACCCGCTCTATTAATACCGTTAACCCGATGTAAGTGAAATATCGGAAAACACAATAAATGTATTTGTACGCATCAAAAATATAAGGGGGTGTAAGTGGAATTAACCCTTAATTTTAATTCGAAATTTGTGTTAAAAAAATATTAAAACTTATTGAAATTACAAAATCACTGTCTAACTAAAATATGGGGAGAACGAAAACGCCTTATTCTAATTGGTTGAAGACTTTTTTTTTTTGTTTGTGAAACTAGTAGTAGCACGTGTGTCGCACGTGAGATATTTGAAGCAAATAATCTTTAAAATAAAAAGTTATTCGAAGCAAATGATCTTCAAAATAAAAAGTTACATGATATGGTTGAGGTGTGTCCATAGGTTCTATTACTATTACTATGTATATAAGGCCAAAGCCTGGACCCTTTTTAACCTATTAAGATCTTTCTTATCTGTTTTTTTGACTAATTTTAAATAAAAAAGTCATTTCCATTTTACTACACTGATATCTCCTTTCATTTATTTATGAAGATATATTGGTTGAGATATTGATACAAACATAGGAAAAAAAAAAAGAAATTTGGTCAAGTGAAGTGAAACCATATGCTATGCTTAAAACCATTTTAGCAATAGTAGCAGCAATCAAATCATTATTATCCATCGTGAATTATGAAAGATGACTAAATCATGCACTCTTTTAACTTGTTAGCCTGCCATCCCTAATTTTAATAAAATTTCAAAGACTATAATTTCAATTCAAACCATGAATTTATAAAGAAATTTTGTAGATAAAATGGCTTAAGAAATATATAAATAAGAATATTAGAATAGATAAAAGTTATAATGTGATAAAGAAAAATATAAAATTAAAATCAAACAATTTATTAGGATTATAAAATCTTATTTTTGGTAGAGTTAATGAATTAAATGATCCTCAAAGTTGTAAAAAAATATAATAATAACAATAATAATAATAGCATTATCAACAACAATAAGAACAACAACAACAAAGACTTATGTTACATAAAGTTCGAGAAGTCCCATAAGTATTGAATGAGGTGCATGAGTTACCAATAGCATTTTTACTCATATAATTTCTCTATTTCAAATGTTTAATTCGATAATAATTATGTTTTAGATAATTTTTATCAAAAAAATTTATTAAAATTATTTTTTCTGTATTGCATTGCCACAATTATAAAGTTATGATATATTTAAGTAAATGAAGAGGAAATTTTGTTTCTTTATTTTTATTATATAATTTAAATTTTATAATGATTAGTGAAAGAAAATAAGCAAAGGAAAACAAAATAACTAAGCCTGCATTTGGTAATGCTTTCAAAAAGTTGCTGTCAGAAGCAAGAAAGCATAAGCAAATTCTTTGCTTTTGAAAAATTAACATTTGCTTATGCTGTTGAAAAGTAAAAAAGCATGTTTGGTAGCTGTAAGCTAATAATTTTTTTTATATTATATTATTATTGTAAATAATATAATTATATAATTAATAATAATAAACTCTGTTACACGTTATTATATAAATGCAGCCATGTTAAAAGTTGTACACTCAATTATAAACAATGGTAAAAAAAAATAATGTTATGGAATAGTATCAGCTAATCTACTATAATAACTATCACTGTTGCAATCCATGTCCAATAGCTAATTGACGTGCGATAGAATCTCTAACTTCTGACATTTCTCGTCGAGACATGGCAGTCACATCTATCTCTATAGGTTCTTGTGAACTTGAACCTTCTAGCTCATCCTCAACCACCATCTCCTCATCCTCAAATTCTTCAAATAAGCAATCACGTGTTTGCATCCTGATGCAGTTATGTAAAACACAACAAGCAATAACTATGCGTTGTTGTTTCTTAAGAGAATATGGAAGCATCATTCTCAGAATAGGAAACCGCTTCTTCAAAACCCCAAAACAACGTTCTATGACATTACGTAGGGACGAATGCCTATGATTAAATAGCTCTCGTGGTCTTGTTGCTTGGGGATTACTTCCCCTATACTCTTGAAGGTGATATCGTTCTCCAGAATATGGTGTCAAATAACCTTGCATATTGGTATAGCTAGAGTCGACCACATAATAATTTCCTAAGACGAGTTAAAAATAAATAAGATTTTATTCAACTTATTTTCAGTATAAATAATTGGTAATAATTGTTTCAAACCTTCTGTAGGATGAGGAAATGCATATTCAGGCTTTGTAACTGCATCAATGAAAACCCGTGAATCATGTGCCATACCTTCTCACCCAGCTAAAACGAACGTAAATCGCATATCAAAAGAACAAA
>JAUPMG010000002.1:7230856-7242719 GCA_031762675.1 Pachysandra terminalis | reverse complement strand
AGAGAGCTGACATGGATTGGGTAGCGTACTCTGATAGATGTATGTGAATAAATTAGTCTAGATTTAGACTTTGATCCATAGAATGTATAGATTTTTATTCTAGGCGTTTTAGTTACTTATTTCTTACTAGAACTGCTCAGGACTTCCGCTTATGATTCAATTTGGGTAGCCACTCCGTAGAGATACGGGGTGAAGGTTACACTTGGACTAGAAAACCTACGAAATCGGGAATTTCCGGTTCGGGTCATGACACTCTTAAAGAATAGTGTACTGGTGTATTCTTCCGTGAGGTGAAAGTCCCTTAAAGAATAAGAATTGTGGCATTCTACCGTGAGGTAAAAGTCCCTTAAATAATAGGATTTGTGGCATTCTACCATGAGGTGCAAGTCTCTTAAATAGTGGAATGGTGGCATTCTACCATGAGGTGCAAGTCTCTTAAAGAATGGAATTGTGACATTCTACCGTGAGTCAAGTCTCTTAAAGAATGGGTTGAATGTTGAATGAGCATATAATTGGGCTAAGCCTAATTACCCTAGCATTGCATATGCATCATCATCTACATTTCATTATGCATATTTGCATTATATCATACTCATTAATCATTGTGTATGTTTGACTTAAAGTAAATGTTTGTGAGTACTTCAATTTATTGATTGATTGTGTTGTGTTTGTGAATGTGAATTGAATTGTGTTTTGTGGCATGGTGAGACCGTGTGGATTAATTGTCAAGGCCTGATGGGATCGTGTAGACTATATGTTGAGGCATGATGGGACCATGTGGTTTACTTGTATGCATAGTGAGACTATGTGTTTAATTATTTGTGCATTATGGGATCATGTAGACTGTGTGTTAAAGCATAGTGGGATTATGTGGTTTGATTGTTTGTGTATGATGGGATCATGTAGATTTTGTTTTAATGCATAGTGAGACTGTGGATAAGGTGTTAATGCATGATAGGATCATGTGGACCTTATGATTATCATGGTGGGACCATGTGAATGAATTGTTATGATGTGATATGATTATATGTGTGATTTACAATTATAATGGGATTATATGATTGATAAACTTTATGGAATGCAATGGGATTACAATGTGCTATATGATATACTTATTGAATAGTATATTTAATATGATAATGAGCATGCTAATACAATGTAAATGATGTATTATCTATTAGGTGAAATTGTATGAATTAATCCGTGTTATTATGATTCTATGAAAATAGTTATTGTAATTTCTTTGGATTTCCCTACTGGACTATGGCTCATCCTTATATTGAAACAAGTAACCAGTTCGAGTGAGAAGTGGATTAGGGAATGACATTTGCTTAGGATCATGGACGACCATTTGTTCTTTTATTATGTTTATTATTTGGTGACATTGGTTTTGATCCTACATGGACAATTGAGTTGTAATAACTTAGATATGGATTGAGTTAAGGTTTATTTATGTAAGACTTCTGCTGGTTTATTTTTTAAACTATGATTAACCGTGATAGTGGTTATGTGTTATGAATGGCTATCCGCATCCACACGTTGGATCCGAAAGTTATTCTCTTGTGAATCCTCGAGATCCTATATCTCGGATTTGAGACGTGACAAGGTGGTATCATAGCTCTAGGTTTTAAGCTGTCTAGGCTTTGGGAAATCTTAGGGTATAGTAAAATCCTAGGATGAAACTTGAAAACATTTGAACCTAGGAGCCACATCATTGTATTTTGTGCAATATATTTTAATATAATATGTAATTAAGTAGTGTGGTATGTTTGTGTGCCTATGTGTGAAAATTGTGTTGAGTACTTTGTAAGAGTACTCAACATGCGTGGAGAAGAAATCTGATTGAACCAAAGGAAGAACTTTTCTCAAATGACAATATTATCCTGTAAGTTGATTATTTTATCCTTCAATGTTGACTATTTTATCCTTCAATATTTTTGTTTTTACCTTTAACTTGATTTATTAGTGATAAATCATCTCTTAATTTTTAGGATACTATTGTAATTTTGATAAAAAAAAAATAGGGAAAATAGAAGACGTCCAAAATTTATTCTTTTTGCTTTTAAGAGTAGTAGAACTAATTAGTTGAGAACGAAAACATAGATCATATTCTATTATTATTTCAACCTTAAATTATATATTCAATCAAAATATATGTATTTAAGTCATCTTCTACAAAATCCATCAAGTTGATTTTAGTTCTATATATTCAAACAAAATATATGTATTTAAGTTGTCTTTTACAAATCCATCAAGTTGATTTAAGTTATTTCTATCTCGATATTTAGGCCTCGTTTGGCATATCTTCCTAAGAGTCTCAGGAATCCATTTCTACACCTAAAAGGGCCTTTTACACTATGCTTGGATGTTTGGTGACAATTCTGAAAGCTATTTTGGATGGAAGCACATCTTCTTGAAGTCAATTTTCGTGAAGCGATTGTCAAGTTGCTTTAAAAACTGCCTTTGTAGGAAGCAGGTAACCATTTTCTAAATTTAAGTAAAATTTTTAAAATGACAAAAATATCCTTCAATTTCTATTACACAGTTTTTAAAAAGACAAAAATATTCATCAAGTCTAAAATTATGTACATGAACATCATTTTCTACAATTTTTCTCACCAAACATAATACTTAACCAAAGGCTTGGATTCAAAGGCCTTCTGAACAAAGCCCTTCACATTGAAGCCTTTTCATTTGTTGCAAGCTAAGACAAACGAGCCCTTAAATGGACAATGAACGCATCACCCACAGGAGAATTATACAAGTCCCCTGCAATAAGATTGGGACATGTGGCAATAAGCACAATCTGTAACTATTTCAAATGGTTTCACCTCTTAAAAAAATCTGTTTCAAATGAATAAAAACTCTATTATAAAATAAAAATAATTAGAATCTAAAAAAAATAAACGATGCATAGAGTTTTATTTTTTTAGGATTTTTAGATTTAAGGTTTATCTCTTTCTTTTAAGGTTTAATTCTTTTTTTAGTATTTTATTTTTATTTTTTTGAAGGTTAAATATTTGGAGTTTAGGGTTCACATTTTCTTTTATGGTTTTTAGATTTTAAGGTTCATTTCTTTCTTTTAAGTTTTAAACTTTTTTTTTTTTTTTTAAGTTTAATATTTAGGGTTTAGGCTTCATAGTTCCTTTTAGGGTTTTATTTTTTTTATAGTTTTTAGATTTTAAGCTTAATCTCTTTAATTTTAAGGTTTAAATTTTTTTTTTTTAGATTTTTTGTTTTTATTTTTTAAGGTTTATTAATATTTAGGGTTCATACTTCCTTTTAGGGTTTTAGTATTGTAAGTTAATATTTAGGATTTGAGATTTGATAATAATAGTTTTATTACTTAAAATTTAGTATTTGTCTATTTTTTATATTATTTTTTTCTTTAATCTTATTTCTATTGGTTTTATTTTTATTTGTTAGTTATTAGTAAAACTCCACGTTTGCCTGTTTCTCAAAGCCAAGTGGAGTAACGTGATCAAGGGGGGGACCTGTATATGTCTAACGGGTGATCTCATCACAACTCTATTTTGAATGTTTCTTCAATACACAATGTCTCGCACTTGATCATAATATTTTGAGAGTCATCGACTGTTCATCTAGGGGTGTTAATAGATACTCGATACCTGACGAACTTGATATAACTGAACCAGTTTAGAAGGATTCGGTTTCAGGTTTATAGACCCATATCATAATTGGGTCCGACTCTGGTTTTATAAATTTGGACCCGTTAAGAATCGGTTCTACGCGAGTATACTCGACAGGTATCCGTCGGGTATCAGGTCTCTTGGATTTGATAAATATTTCATTTATTATTCTTTAAAGACAAGATATTTGGAACCAAATAAAAAAATATTTTTATATTTAAATAATTAATTAGTTAAATTTTGATAATCAATTATAATATTAATTAATTGATTTAATCAAAACTAAACGAAAGTTAACCTACAAGTTTTGAATTTTTAAATGTTCATTTGTATTAGACATTCATTTTATGTTATGGATGGCGTGTAATGTGTGTTGGTGTTAATATTTTATTTAAATTTAGATAAATCTAAGTTTTTGGAATGGAATTGTTATCATGATAATGATCTAAAGTAAATATAGTCCATTTTATATATTAATATAATAAGTTTCGGGTACCCATTAAGAACCGGGTATTTTCGGGTTTAGTTGTGAGAGTAAGGGTGATAACCAGGGACCCGGAACCTACAAGACCCAGATCGGTCCACATAATAGGGTTTGGTTACGGGACTTGTTGGATCCCGCCCCAAACCCGCCCCGTTGACACCCCTACTAACACCTATGGACGAATTATAAAAATGTATACTGACCTAGGCTTAACTCCTTTTTTTTTTTTTGGTAGATAGGCTTAACTCCCTTGACCAGCAACATTTGGGCATAATAGTTCATTAATAATCAACCTTCTAATTTCCATAAAAAAAAGAAAAGAAAAAAAAGGGACAAAAACTGCTTGAAGATATTCATGAGTAAGCCCCATCCAGTGTTGAGTCTTGATCGTTCTACGTAGTAGATTTTAAGGTTTTAAAACCCTAGATCTTGCAAAATGCATAATAGTTATTATGCCTAATTGCTCCACATGTACTTCCACAATACCACATCTCATGTAATGTGATAGAAATCTTTAATACAACATCTTTTTCCTTATAAGAGATTAGTCGTGGGGTTTCCAAGTGATCGAGGGTTGTCCCAGTGGTCACTTGCAGCTGGTGCCTTATGAAGCACTAGGTTTGGGGTTCGATTCTGCAGGGGGCCGTTTCACTCGAGACCACTGGAGGCTTACCCAATTGTTAACTTCAAGATTTTAAGGATTAATCGTGGTGTGCGCAAACTGGCCCGGACACCAACGTTATAAAAAAGAAAATGCTTAAAATTACGGTGCATTAAATCTAGTCTAAAGTGTAAAGAGTCCACACCTAACCCAAAACAGCACGTAAGAATTCTCAACAAACTGTGCATAAAAGTGGAAAACCCTTTGCCTATTTTTGGGCTTAAGTCCATTTAAGACTAGGCCCAGGCACATACTTTCCAAAATCCCTGTTCTTAAGCCCATCGATAGAGGTGAAGAAGCTGTCTTTAGCTTCTCCACCGTCACCATCTCTTCCTCTATTCTCCCATTTCAACAAAAACCAACTTCCACTCATTTTTTTTTCTCCCCTCGTTTATTCTTTGTAGGACAAAATGTCCATGGAAGAACCGTACGGACGGCCAACCTTCTCATAAACGGACACTGTCCCTTTAACATGCCCTACTCCGCATTTCTGCGGGGCTATCTCAGAAACGGCCATTACCTGACCATGTCTCTGAGACCAACCGCTCTGCAATTCCCGATCCGTTCTTACCCTAGAAAACCTAAAACCCACAGAACTTCACTCCTCGGATTCGCCATGAAAGATCAAACCCTAGCTTACGGTACTGTTTGCGTTCCTCCGTATCGCTTGAGGTCCGTCATCACTTCTTCTGCTACATCCGGTGTTTCCACTCGGTCTCTGGATTTCGATTGGAGGGAGAATCAGGGTCTGGTTTTGAGCCCTAGGAGTAGTTCTATTCCTTACTTGCAGCAGCAGCAACAGCAGCAACAGCAGCAGAGCTTTCAGTATGGTCGTTACGCTTTCGATGATTACTCCGATGATGATTCTGATCGTGATGAGTCGTCCTCGCAGATGGTGAGTGATTTTTTGTTAATTTTGTTTTATGAGATGCATTTTTTAGTTGAATTCAGTTTCGTTTGTAATCTAGATTGAATTTATCTGATTTTTGTATGTGAAAGTATGAATATAATGGTAGGAATGTGCAAGGATTTAAAAGAGAGAGTTCAGAGCAAGGTTTTACATATTCATCGTTGTTATTAATTATTTTTAGTCTTTGGGTTTATCCAATCAATTGGAAGTAACTAGTTTGTGTATAGCGTAGAAAATTAGTTTGTAATCTAGATTGAATTTGTGTGATTTTTGTATGTGAAAGTATGAATATAATTGTAGGAGTGTACAAGGATTTAAAAGAGAGAGTTCAGCAAGGTTTTACCTATTCATCGCTATTACTAATTATTTTTATTTTTAGTCTCTGGGTTTGTTCAATCAAGTGGAAGTTACTAGTTTGTGTTTAGTGTAGAAAAGTAGGTTATTTGATTCCATCGAGTAGAACGAGAAGCTGGAAAGGATAAAAGGAATTAGCATGGTATTAGTAGGCAATTATGGCCAACTGTTATGCACATTAGCATGGTCAAGGTTTTGCATTCATGGAAAGTGTTAGGTGCATTAGCTCAAAAGATGGTTCCCTTTGATGTCATGAGCTCCGTCTCAAGTTGACGAACAAAAAAAAGTGACAATATACAGGAAACATTAACTACAACATCAAGAAGAAGAAAGTGAGCTTGAAATTGCAGAACAGGAAAGTGGATTTCTTCTCTGTTTACTTATACAGCCATGCCGTTAAATAACTTTCAACATGACTATGGGGGTGAGAAGCATAGTTCGTTCAATGTATACTATCCCTAAAGTCAAGTCTGATGACATACCACTGCCACCATCTCCCACCAAACTGACTACTTAAATGCTTCAATTTCTGCTGGATATTAGAGCATTCTTTTTGCTTTAAGGGATGAGTGCATCTTGATCAATTTCAAAGGGAGAACTAAATCTGCTTATAAGAAATGGTAAGGTCCAGAGTTTAACAATATGCGACACACTTTACATTTTGTAGTTTTCCTCCCTAATTTTGTATATTCTTGTTCTACTTCTATTCAATTTAATTACTTTCAACATCCTTGCTTTAGTATACATGACAATTGATTGCTAGCACCCGATTTTACTTGAGCTGATAAAAGCATTGCATAATTTATACCGTGATATATTCAACTAATTAAGTATACATTTAAACATATCCCCTCCACCCCCTCCCCTCGTCCCTATTGATGGATAGTTCTTCTCCGTACATGACCTATAGCTAGAAATGTTGAACCATAGATAATCAATGATTCCATGCGGTGCATGAAGTCTGTCAGACAATCACATGACCTTCTCAGGTGGTGGTCAGTGACCAACTGAGAACAATCCTCTACTGCTGGTGAGTCCAGGTCATGGACCACCAAGCTGTTAATCATGCTCTGTTCATGTGGTCCTGATTCATTCATCAGACCCAGGTTCTTGTCTCCTTAGAACTCAAGGGCACATAGGTACAAGCCTATAGAACAAATCCTGTTCAAGTAAGGCCGTGTTTCATTATATCTTCATGGCTAACTCATTAATTCAACTGTCACAGTGGACCGTGTTTCATTATTGCATTAGTAATTTTATTTATTTTGCTTTTGATCCTTATCTGTCTATCAACTTGTGATGATTATGCTTTTATATGTGGGATGCACGTTCTGCAAGTCTCATTTGTTTGACTTGGTGTTCATATATTGTTTCAACTGTGATTTTCAGTGCGCTTCTACTCTTGATAACATTGAAGAGTGGAAGTGGAAGTTAACCATGCTGATCCGCAACAAGGATGATCAAGAGGTGGCGTCTAGGGAGAAAAAGGACAGACGTGATTTCGAACAACTTACAGCTCTGGCAACAAGAATGGGTTTGTACAGGTATTAAAAATTTCCCAAGTGCAGATATTCATCTTTTTATTTATTTAATTTCTTAGTTTGTGGGGATTTTGAAATAAGCTTAACATTGGCAGCTGTCAATATGCAAGAGTTGTTGTCTTCAGTAAAGACCCATTACCGAACTACAGGTCTGATCTGGATGATAAGCGTCCTCAGCGCGAGGTATTTTTCTCATTGCTTAGGACACTTCTTACACGCATTGTTGAATAAAGATCAAACATATATATACAAGAAAAGAATGATTTTTTTTTTTGAATATATTATGGGAACTCTTATGAGTTTCTAACAGAAATTTTTCGTCAGTCTTCCCCTCTTTATGCATTAGGACATGGTAGCGTTGTATTTTTTTTTGTCAAGGTGTTTTTTTTGGGTGGTATCTCTTGAAGTTATGAGTTTATTGTCTTAGTCTCTACAATTTCCAGTGCATTGCATTAACATTCTCAAGAAATAATAGGTGAGCTTACCTTTTGGCCTGCAAAGAAGAGTGGATGCTCATCTTAGAGAGTACCTTTCTCAGAAATCAACGAGGGGAAGCTATCCTGAAGTGAGTGTTTCAAGATCAAGCAGCAGTGGTAGCATTGACACCGATGAAGGTTTTTTTGAGCAACAGGAACCTCTGGCACCCACTAGTGCAGTCATGGAGAAGATCCTTAGACGGAGGAGCTTGCAATTGCGTAATCAACAACAAATTTGGCAGGTTCATTTCACCTTTACAAGTTTCTCTTTCTCTCTCTCTCTCTCTCTCTCTCTCTCTCTCTCTCTCTCTTGTTCACTTTATGACTATCATACACCTGCTATGGTTTTATTATCCTTCCTTTTTTTTGCCCCTCATCTTCATAATTAAGCACTACTAGAAGCAATCTTCCATATATTTGGCGGGTTACTCTACAAATTTAGGTCACTTACTATTATTGGATATGGTTTCTGCTGAATTTTTCGTGGTGCATTCTATATTTTTTCTTAGTCATCTTTTAAAGCCTTAATTGTCTGTTGAAGTAGAAATGTTACATAACAAGAGAAAAATACAAAAATTGGAGAATTCCAGTCTGCTTGCATTAAATTGCAATCAGTTGTTGGACAAGAATTCTAAATGAAGTGATTCCATCATCCTAAGAACACCAATATTTTAATTAAGTTCCATAATAGTTGGAAAATTAGTAGCTTCTGTAGCTAAACATAACTGTAGAATTGATGGGATGAAGTTCAGTTTTTTTTTCCGTATGTGTGCTTCCTTTCCTTCTACTCTTTCATCTGAATTTTAAAACCATAAGGTAATTGTTAAAATTTTACAGCATAGGACTGGTTTTCTTTCTATACTTGGTTATTTATTTACTTTGAATGGTTATTCATTTATTTTATTAAAGAGGGAAATCTTCACCTAGTGTAGTACCAATTCAGTTGCTTTGCTGGTCATCCCAACAAGTTGAAAATTGCCCGATACTGAAGAATTTTAGAAGAGAGTGATATACGAGGATGCCTAGAGCAAGGAGCCAAGCAAGAAACAACCAGTAAAGAACGTAACAGTAAACATAACGTAACCTGACAATATTATAAACATAATTAAAATCAAGTCTGGTTAGTCATTTTCTTTAGATACTATACTCCCTGCAGATGCCCCCAAAATATTCCTCTCTTTTAAGACCACTTTTAGCTAGCCAATCCTAAGAGTTAGCTTAATGTGTAATTATAATTTTTAAAATGAGATGTTTATTTTAGAGTACAAGGTTTTAGCTAGTTGACATCGAGGTGCTTACCTCCAAGAATTACTATTCAAGTTGGCTTACCATGAAATAACTGTGGAAGAATCGCTTGCTACCACTTTAGTAGTTGCATCCAAAGTTTGTGCTTCCTTGAGATACATCTCGATGGACAATAGTTTTGTTGTGGGCATGGTTCAAAATATCGTATCGAGGTAGCATATTGGTCGGCCCGAAAACGGATACATACCGAGTATCGACACAGATACGCTAGATATGCTGTAAAAATCATGGATACTGTGGATACGCAAGGAAAACGATGGATACATAAACCAATACCTATTTTTATGCAAAGATAAGGTCAAAATATGCTAAATTAACATGTTTTTGATATGATACACATACACATAAAATATATATTAACTTAGAAGCCAACCGTTACTCGCGTTGGCATGGCACATGGAAAGTGAATAAAAACCTTAATAAGTGTAAAGAAAAGTTATAAATATATTGCATATATTATAAACCATAAAATTAAAATATGATTATATGCAATATTTATATATTTGTATGTATAATAATATAAATTTATAATATTTATAAATATAAATTTGTAACTTAAATATTTGCATATATATATTTATTTTAAATATATTTTTAAATTACATATATATTAATATATAAAAAAAATTTTAGTAGCTAATCTATATGCATTTGGTACATTGCCAATGTACCAAATCATCTCTTAAAGTGAACCGTTGCTTTCCAAACAAAAATGTGATCTTTGTGGGCACCGGCACGTTCCAAATAGCTTTGGGAAAGAGAGTATATCAGTTGATTGTAAAGTTCTTAGAAAAGATCGTACTGATAATGAACCGTTGCTTTCCAAAATCCACTTCCGTACATCTTTCTCATCACCTCTAGGTTGAAATGAATAAAGTAACAGGAGAAGGGCTATCTACTCCTTACTCCCAATCATTTGGGTTCCTCCTGAACTCTACGTTCCTTGTGATGTGAGATCCTGCTTCATTCATATAATTTTGCACCAAGGCGCTCTTACTTCTTTCCGATCCATACACCTCCAGGAAAACAGTCTTAAGATTTGTATCTCCACAAGAAAGGTCGTTTCAAAAGGATGTGCTCCCTTGCTTCTGAGTTCTAACAACTAACCGGATGCCTTTTTTGAAAGGTTCCGTTGTGTTCATGATTGATTTATCCAGTCTTGGAGCATGTGGCCTTCTGATGTGATTTGACTCCCAGCCAATAGATGTCCTATTTTTGGCTGCTATACTATCCTCCACAAGCCCTCTCCTTACCAAATTGCCAGTCATTTCCCTATGTGTGCCTTGTTGGAGACTGTAATTGGCCTAATTCTGAGGCTCCCATCCTCCTTGGACCTCACATTTGTTCCAATGAACCAGAAATCTCTCTCTATGTTTTCCAGCTTTTCAATCACTGCTATAGGAACTGTAACCAAAGAAAGGAAGTAGGTTGGCAAAGGAAGTAGGTTGGGAGGTTGAATAGAGTACTTTTTAAACAAAGTCAACCTGCTCCCTTGGAGAGGTACCCTGTTCTCCACTCGGCAACTGTAACCACTGCTCTTTTTATTACAAATGATATGGATGATCTGGCATTGCCAAAATTTGCCTATAAAGTTCAAGCCAGATAGCCTTGCATAGAGGATGTAAACGAGTGCGATATATTTCCCAACTTCTTGACCCCAATCCTGGGATGTGGCACTGCAAATAAGCCTCTGAATAGTATTTGACACAACCCATGCTAATATTTCTAATCCCAAAAATGCATCCACACCTCTCTAGCAAAGGCACTATTGAATAATAGATGATCACCTACTCTTTTACAGGATTTCAGCAGTGTTTATCTTATAAAGTGTTGAAGTTTAGTTGGATGCTTTAATTGTAGGAGGAAGTTGGATTTATAGATTTGACTAGCAAGGTAAGAAGCAACTCGGTGATCATGGGTGCCTCTAACTAGGGAGAAGAATGATTTTGTTGAAAAATCCCATTGGAGTTACGGGTCCATATCAACTGGTTTGACTCCTCAAGATCGATCACATAGAATCATAGTGTAAAGGATCGGCCAATCCCGATCTGGAGCGGACGATCCAACTCGGGATCGGTTCGGGACGAGCCACGATCCCAAACCGATCCTTAAAATATGAAAAAACTCACTAACTCGGTCCAAAATCGGTCTAGATCGCCCGATCCGGACGATCTGACTCGGCGATCCATATTGGATCGTCCGGTCCAAATTTGTCTAGAAGTCAAAATGAAGTTTCTAGAGAAACTGAGAAAGAGCCGGTCCTTAAAAAAAAAAAAAAAGAATTTCAGAGAGAAGACACCATGGAGAGGGAGAGATTGGGAGAGAAGAAGAGAGAAAGAGAGAGGGAGAGAGACTTACTAGTTACTACTACTACTACTTCTTTTCTTTTTTCTTTTTTTTGAGGCGAGCCCTCTTCTTGTATTGCTGCGACGGCGTCACCATGGAGAGGGCGAGCCCTCTTCTTCTTCTTCTTTTCTTGTTT
>JAUPMG010000002.1:7204451-7225053 GCA_031762675.1 Pachysandra terminalis | reverse complement strand
GATGAGTGCAACTCTAAATGCCGAGCTTTTCTCATCCTATTTTGGTGGGGCTCCAATGATACACATTCCAGTAAGTTATAGATTCTATGGCCGGTATAACTTTTTTGTCTAGAAGTAAACATTCTCATTTTTGTAGTTTAAGATTCATGATTATTATAACTTTGTGCAAGACAACAAAATGAACTTTGTGTTGATACGTCAGACTCAGATCCTGGGCAGTTTAGTTTAATGTTTCCAGGGAGTATCTGGTTATCATTAATGTCCTTTGTTCAAATAGGTTTATATGTATTCTAGTATAAATCTTCAAATGTTGAATCATTGGGGTGGTCAATAGTGAAGATATAAGGAGTTTAATTGTTATAATTTGCCGTGCATCTTTAGATGAAAGGTGATGGGCTTTGACCTTTAGCCTAAAGATGTGGATAGACTCAAGCAAGACGTTTTTGTGTTAGGATATTGGTTATTGATGGTTTACCTGTTATGTAATTGGCCTGAATTGATTGGGTTTATAATGTATCGGTCTTATGTGATTGGACACGAATTTTGAGTTTTTGAGCCAAACATAGTTTAGAAAGTGAGCCTCTCTATCTCTGAGGGTTGTTGAATGCTGTGTTACATCTTCAATAAACTTTAAACTGTTACATTTTGTAATATCGAGAAGGTTTTGTGCTGTGTTGATAGTTAGCAAGTTGCCTTGCTATCTTTTACCATGCTGTTGAGGGGCTGATTTGTATTCATGGGCATTGTTAAGCCATATATTGTCCTCATATTATCCATTGTGCAATCAAAATTTGCAAGTATTAATACAACGTGTGTTGAGTAGAATATCCAGACATACCAGCCATTGCAGCCAATGAATTGGTTGCCATTAGTTTCCCGTGCAAGAATGTGGTATCTATGGCCTTCAAAAGGTGTGGAGCTTCCTTGTAGCCAAAGCATGAAAGGTGGGACCAGAACAAGTTGCAGAATTTATATTGAGAAAATGAAGAAAACTTGGGAGAAAATCTGGTTGCTGAACAGTAAAGAAGATAGGAGGTGATTGCAAACAAAGGAGTTTAATCGTTTGGCTAGATTAGAAGAAGTTAGTTGGAGATAGAAGTGAATGACCATTTGGTTACACTTAGGGGATAAAAACACGAGAAAAACAGGGGGTGAACTTTATTCGTGAAATATAGATCGATAGGGTGATGATATTCTGATAGAGGAACGGAAGATATCAAAAAAACTTGGGAAAGATGCTATGAAAGTTTGTTTGAGAAGAAGGTTCCTTATGAACCCTATGTAGATGGGGTTGAGTTTGAATGTATTTCAGAGGATGATGGTGATTGGTTGGAGATGGCCGTTCAGAGGAGGAGATATGGAAAGCTAAATGACCTCACCAGATCCAAATGGGCTCTCTGTAACATTTTATAAGAAATGTTTGTGTGTGATCAAGAGAGATTTGCTTAGAGCAGTGGAGGGCATTTTAGTAAAATCGGGGTTTGAAAAGGGTTCAACCTTCATCTTGTTAATTCTTATGAAGGATGATGCTTTTAACATCAAGGACTTTGGACCTATTAGCTTAGTTAGTAGTTTCTATAAGATCCTCTCAAAAGCATTGGCTAATAGGTTGAGGAAAGTACTCCTGAAAGTGAATTCTAAGTACTAGAGTTCTTTTGTGGATGGTATGCAGATGTTAGATTGTATTTTGACCATTTAAACTGATTTGGAGAATGTTTGAGAAAATCCTGAGAGAGGATAATTTGATAGGTTGTAATTGGGTGATCAAAACAGATTTGTCATGTTCAAAAAGGAGCCAGGATCTGTTACACATTTTCTAGTTCATTGTGATGTTGCTTCAAGACTGTGGAGTGCATTTTTAGAGAGATTTAAGTGACGTGAGTGCTGCCAATAGGGATGGGCGACTTTTTTTACACTTGGGGATGAAAAAAAATGGTAGTAGTAGGAAGGCAATCCATTGCGATATGTCCTAGCAGCTATTAGAGACATTCTACTGGAGATTGGGATTTCAGCAGTCTGTAGAAGGTCTAAGGTGGAACAGAAGGTGAAGGATCTGCTCAGTGCAGGCTATAGTAAGGGAGAGATTTCAGAAGTGTTGGGGGACAACGTGTTGGGGCTTTCACGAGAGGAGTCACCATTTTCAGATCTAAACACGACTTTGCTAGCCTATGATAAAACGTCACTTATATGCAACTCCATCAATATTGAAAAACATCTATCCAGCCCCAATAAATGCTTGATTGGTAGATTGAAGATGAACCCCCAAAGGTTCGGGATGTCAAGGACTGGGCCAGCAAACACTGGCAAATGAAATCGGGTCTGCAAGTGAAGAAACTATGGAGGAACTTGTTTCTCTTTGAACTGCTGTTTGCTGAAGTGGCATATTGCATTTTGGATAATGGGCCTTTTTTTTTTCCGATCCATATTTTCTTTATCTGGATATATGGAGTAGAGAGGCAAGTTGCAAGCCTAAGGGCTGTCAGGACGACAATGTGTGGATGAGAGTTGTGCTTCATCTGTGGTGTGGAGAGATATTTAGGAATTAGGACAATAGGAGAGGTCTGTGGGGAATATGTGAGAGCTAATATTGATATGGAAGAGAGAAGGGAGTTTCAATGGAATGCGTATTCAAGTACGCAAATCTGTGGGAAGTCTGGTTGCTTCGTTGGAGAAAATTGTTGACGTGGAGCAAGGGCTTAGGTGAGAAAGCAAAAGGCGGGGCAGTGTTGGACAAGGTGATGGAAGGTTTTGTGTGGGTGGATCCCTCTTGTTTGACGTAGAATAAACTTAAATTCAAAAAGATAAGTTTGAATCCTGCCCTGTTGAAGTAATGGACGTCTGAGCTGGAACCCCGGGCCTATGGTGAATATGGCTCAACAAAAAGGTAAAGAGTCCATTGGCCATTAAACACTCAGTGGTTAAGCTGAGTTGAATCCGTCGTCCTATTTTAGTTGGGCCCAAGTCCACTGGCATATTAATACCTAAGACCCTGGAGGAGCCTGCCAAAGTTTCAGTCTTGGCGATCTTTTCTTCCTTGGTGCGTTTATTGAGCTGATTCGTGGTTGTGGAGAGTCCGTCTCATTGTCTATATATAAATCTGAGAGGAGAGGAGCAAGGGAGGTTGTCTTTGGGTTTGGTCTGTAGTAGGGAGAGGTCAAGGGTTTCCAGGGAGGATTACGGGTGCCACCACATGGTTTTAGGATTTGCTGGAGATGAGAATGGGAAGGTTTGCACGATCTGGGTTTCGCGGTGAATAGGAGTTGTCGCATGAGAATCTTGTGATAGTTGGAGAAGAGGGTCTAAGCAACGAGGATGTGGCGGCTACCATGGATTCATAGACGTAAAGATAGAGAAAGTTGATGAGATTGCAACCAAGTAGATTGTGGTATGAAAGGGCGACCAAAGCCTATGTGAGGCGGTGCAGTTGGAGTCAACCCTAGTTGCAGAGGGATCAAAAGGCCTTGATAATGAGGTTGATTGAGTTTTTTTTTTGCTTTCAGCGTCTAGTTCATCTAGCCGTTATGATTATTCAATTATGCTTCACTTTTTTTTTATTTTAAAAATTCCAGCTGCTCTTCTTCTACCTTTCTGTTCTTCTTTTTCTTTATTTGCTCTTGGTGTTTGGGAAGCTAGAAAAGCTGTGAATGCGGGTTGGGTGGAGAACCTAAATAGGGCTTTGATTTTGTCATGAACATGGTGTATGCTAGGAGGTTCGGGAGGGTACTTTGTTTGGGTTCAATTTGGGGATAATGAGGCAAGCAAGTTGGCATTGGGGTTTATGGACGACAATTGCATATCGGATCGAGAGGGTACTTTGTCTAGGTTAATTTGGGGATAATGAGGCAAACAAGTTGGAATTGGGGTTTAAGGGCGACAATTGCATATCGGTGGAACCCTTTGAAGTGTTTTCTTAAATCGGAGATGGGTACAGATGCTCGGATGGAAGTAGGGTCATTTGTGGTAGCTGGGGAAGATTTAGTCGCAAGGAAAAAATTGTCTGAGCTTAGTACAGAGGTGGAAAGGGGCTCTTAGAAGTCAAAGTTGGAAGGCAAGGTGTTGGGAGTGGGTTTGAAAAAAATAATGTATTTTATTAATTTTTATGGGGGTTTTCCTCCCAAGATTTTGAGGAGGAAGTGTTGGCCCTTTTGTAGCTATTGAAGGTAGAAATAGGTGTGAAGGGTAGTTGCATAGAAAGGTCTCGAGGGAGCTCCAAAGGCTATCTTGGAATTTGATAGTCCATCTAAAAGTATAGGTAGTGTGGCAAGAAGGAAAAGCCGATGTTTTTTAGTATTTCTTAGTGACTAAAATATCTCATGGTAGAATGGGAGTTTGCCTGTCAATGGGTCGGATTCAGATCAAATTCTGCTATATCCGAATCATATAACAAAATCCGAATATTCAAATCCGGTCCGATATTTGACGGTCGATGGTGTATTACATGATCCACACTCGAGTTCGATTAAGAATTTGGATATCTGAATCCGATCCGATCCAATAGGCTTTTGGCTTTTTACTTTAGCCTTTTATACTTTTCGATTTGAAATATTTATATTTAACTTGTTTAATACTTTTTAGGTAATTAAAAAATGATGTGTATTCAAGACTTTATAATTTATGTCATGTGCCTTTTATATTTTTAGTCTTTAAATACTTACTAATTAATAATTTAATAACAGTAATCTAATACTTAAACAATAAAGTGACACACAATCTCTTTTAAATAGACATGAGAAGGGTAGATCCAGTTCATGTGCCTTCAATGCTTCAACAATAAATCATGTGCCTTTTATCTTTTTAGTTTTTAAATACTTAAACAATTAATTGTTATTATATTTAGAAGATAAATTAGATTTAGAGATAATGACAAATAATATCAGATCGGATTTGGATCATGGTTCTATCCATTGACATGCTTAAATGAGAGGATTGCCTGCGGAGGAGAAGAGAGTTTCCTGTGTTCCATAGGTGGTGATTTCAATATGGTTTGATTTAAAATGGAGAGAAAAGGGTGTAAGTATGCATTGTCTGTTATGTAGTGATTTTCTTAATTCATTGGTCACAATGACTTGGTAGATGTTTCGTTATAAATGGGACTTCACCTGGTCTGGTAATCAATCAATAACTTCCTTGTCAAGATTGGACAGATTCTTGATATCTTATTCTTGGCAGGACAGCTTTACAAATTTGAAGGCTTTAGTATATCGAGAACAGTTTCGGACTGCAGTCCTATTTTGCTTGATTTCAGTGGTAATTTGAAGAAAGGTGCTCCCTTCATATTATAAAATATCTGTTTAGAAAATGAAAAGTTTCTCAACTTGATGGGCATGTGGTGGGAGTAGTTTTATATAAGAGGAAATCTGACGCACTTATCTTGTGAAAAATTGAACGCTCTGAACAAGAAATAGAACGGAGACTTTTGGAAGGGAGGATACCTGGAAGCAAGATGTAATGGATAAGATTAAACACCTGTACAGAAAGAAGGATGTTTATGGCCTTCAACATGAAGCATGGGTGGAGGGAAAGATTGAAAATTGAATTCAAAAAGTTGGCAATGATGGAGGAGATTTGTTGGAGAATTCAGGCAATATGGTTAAAGCTAGGTGATAAATGTACCAAATTCTTCCATTCTATGGCCAGTGTTCGCGACATAATTGATTCCATTAATAGATTGAAGGTGGATGGAGCTACTATGGAAGAGATGCCAGGGATCAAGAAAGTTGTGGAGGATTACTATTATATTTGGAGGAGTCTTTTTTTAGGTCGGGGTTATGTGGGATGGAATTTGACCAGTTGGGTGATGAGGATAGTAATTCTTTGGGGTGTCTAACTGTGGAGGGAGGTTTTGGGTGTGATTTAGTAGTTAAATGGTGACAAGACGCAGGGGCCTGATGGTCTCTCTTTAGCTTTTTATTGGAAGTGCTGGAGGGTTATCAAGGGGGGCTTAAATGAGAGTCGTGGAAGCCTTTATGTCTAGATCAGAATTTGAGAGAAGTGTGAACCCGAATTTTATAACCTAATAGATTGAGGGAAGTGCTACCCAAACTGGTGTCTGTGAAGCAGATGGCTTTTGTAGGGAGTAGGCAAATCATGGATGGCATGTTGATAGCAAATAAGTTCTTTGATTCGTTAGTTAGAGAGGTGAAGGGGATACTAAGCAACCTAGATTTGGAAAAAAGCATATAATGACGTCGGTTGGAATTTTTTGCTTTATGTGATGAAAAGAATGGGATTTTGTATTTAATGGAGGGATTGGATTAAGACCTGTTTATCGACTGTTTCTAGTCTTGGTGAATGGTGAGTCTACAGGTTTCTTCAAAACATCGAGGGGTATTTGACATGGGGACCCACTCATTTCTTGTTCATGCTAGTGATAGAAGCTTTGAGTAGAGTGATTCAGAGGGTTGCTAACAATGACTTAATGGAAGGATTTGAGGTAGGGGATTTTGGTCCTTGTATCTTTCATTTACAATTTGTAGTCTCTAGAGGATACCCTTCTTTTTTTGTGGAACATCTAGTATGCAATTGAGGATACTTCAATATATATTTGTCTGTTTTGAGGCCGTTTCTGGTTTGAGAATCAACTTGAGAAAGAGGGAGATCTTCTGGTTAGGGGTGGTGATCGAGGTGGAATTGCTGGTATTGAACCTCGGGTGTAGGGTGAGCATTTTGGCAACCTTGGCATCCCTTTGGGGCAGGTTATAAGAAAGTATCAGTTTGGGTTGGGTAAGGTTTTAAATTTCGATATCGCCAGACATTTCGCCAGATAAAATCTGGCGAAATGTTGCTGACCTGGTGGACAGTTTCGCCAGGTTGGAGAATTTGTTTCGCCATATTTCACTATATTTTGCCAAAATTTTGAAAAATGGGGCATTTTGGCTAAATTTCGCCAGCATGACGGCGAAATTTAAAACCATTGGGATACAGTTGTTGAGAGGGTGAAGAGAAAATTGTCGCCTTGGAAGGGAAGATATCTTTCAAAAGGAGGGAAGGTTACTTTGCTCAGAAGCTCTCTAGGAAACTTAGCTAATTTCATGTTGTGTATTTTGAGGATATTGTCTTAAGTGGCAAATATAATTGAGAGGCTCCAATGGAATTTCTTATGGAATGTGTTGGAAGGGAGGATGGTCTGCGTGCCAAGGAAGGTTGGGGTTGGGAATTCCCTAGGGAATGTGTTGGAAGGGGATCAAAAATATGATTTGGTGAAGTGGAGGATGGTCTGCATGCCAAGCAAGGTTGGGGGGGATCAAGATGGTCTGTGGAGGAAAATTATTGTTTCCAATTATGGGAGTTCACCAGAAGATTAGAGATCAGGAATCTGTAGAGGATCTCATGGGTGTGGTGTGTGGAAGGCCATTATGTTTGTAGAGGGTAAATTCTTTGAGAAGATTCATTTTAAGGTTGGTGATGATTTTAGGGTAAATTCTCTGTTTTTTTTTTTTTTTTTCCTTTTTGCTGCGGCTGCTTTGATCACTTCTTCGTGGTTGTCCAGTCTTGTACATTCTTCTCCTTTCTTATATAATCTTCATTGACCATCAAAAAATAAAAAAAGGATTTAGTGTTTCGTGATGGTTCGTGGTTCATTTTACTAAGACAGCTTTTGGTTGATCATGAGGTGGGTTTTACTCTCTTTGGCTGCCTTGTTAAACTCCTTGGATGTCGTGAAAGTGGGAGGGGGTATGATATCAAAAGATGAAGCTGCAATCAGGACGGCATATGTTCTGTCAAGTCCTTTTACTTATGTTTTCTGCGGGAGCATAATGATTCCCTACCTATTTGGAATATTTGGAAGTCCCTAATGCCTTGAAAAGTGATTTCTTTTTTCTATTATCTGTAACGTCAGACAAGATTCTAACATTAGTCCACCTAATCCATCTAGGATGGGCCTAACCTAATCTGTGTATCATGTATAGGGAGGATGCAGAGTCGGTTTCAAACCTGCTCATTCATTGTTAGGTGGCTTTTAAGGTGTGGTTACAATTGGGGAGTTTCAGCCTAGAAGTTTTCATGTTGCTTTGGTTAGTTACTGGTCGCTTTGGCAAGAACATAATAACAGGATTTTCGATGATAAGGAGGATCAAGTTGTGGTTTTTAATAAAAGGGTGCTGTCTAGGCTCTTTGGGTGGGCTTCAATCTTTTACATGTTTTCCAAGACATTTCCTTTGCAACTTTCTGAGAGGGGTGGTTTCTTGGTGATTATGCGTGGTTTCTTTGTATCTTTTTCTTTGTTTGGCGTTGGTCATTGTTTACCCTTTGTGTACTTGGCTAATGTTGTTTATGCTTATATTCTAATATATGACATCTTCATTATCAAAAAAATAAAAGGAATCATTGTTTTTTTTTATAAATTAGATCTGGAACTCATTACAAAATGGTTCTCCCAGTCCCAAATATACAGATCTTAAGAATACTTGATGAAATAAGTTTTAAGTATTATCAGCTAAGCTGGATTTTTTGATATCAACTGGTTTCAAAATGTTTTGTCTTTTTTTTTTGTAGTTCATGTACGGTGACTCCATACTCGGTTCGTACTCCATACATTGTGTCGCAACTAATATGATGACGATTCCAGGAAATCTAGTTCTCATTATTTAATTTTCTGTCTATTCCTTTTTTTTTTTTTTTTCCTTTTAGGGTTTTACGTACCCTGTTCGAACTCATTTTCTGGAGAACGTTCTGGAAATGACTGGATATAGATTGACTCCATACAATCAAATTGATGATTATGGTATAGAGAAGAAGTGGAAAAATCAGAAACAAGCTGTTAGAAAGAGGAAGAGCCAAATTGTTTATGTTGTTGAGGTATGAAAATTTCTGCCACTTGCCCTTTTTTGTTGCATTTTTTTTTTGCTTTTCATCTTCCCTGTTTTTCTCTTTCGTCTCTCATAATTAAGTACATGGGCAGGATGCACTTGAAGCTGCTGATTTCAAGGAGTATAATCCACGAACTCGGGATTCTCTATCCTGTTGGAATCCTGATTCTTTAGGTTTTAACCTCATAGAAAATGTTCTCTGCCATATTTGCAAGGGAGAAAGGCCTGGGGCTGTTTTGGTATTTATGACTGGTTGGGATGATATAAATTCTCTGAAAGAGCAGCTCCAATCTCATCATCTTTTGGGAGATCCAAGCAGAGTTTTGTTGCTTGCATGCCATGGCTCTATGGCCAGCTCTGAACAGGTAGCATAACTGATTATTCATTATTTCTGTGCATTTTTTTTTTCGTTTCTTAAATCTTTGTATTAGTAAATATTCTGCATATATGAATGCTATCCTTGTGGAACATCAATCTTTTATGCCGGAAGTTTGACCAGAACATTCTAGTAATTATTTTAAAACACAAGTGTGTTTTATCATCCATTTCCTCTATATGTATGTATTCAGACTATGGAGGCACATATTGTGCATATGCACCAGTGTATCTCTGTGAACTTGGCATTGATATTTGTTGCTTGTATGTGGTCTTCTTTTTGTGTGTGCGGTGTATTTGTGTGCAGTGTTACTTGTGTAGCTCACATTTTTTTTGATTGTGATGATTTCAGTCTCTCTCTCTCTCTCTCTCTCTCTCTCTCTCTCTCTCTCTCTCTCTCACTTTCTCTTTCACACGCTTTTACACATGCACACACTTGTGGATGTTAATGTTTTATGATTTATGCTCTAGTTCATTCTGAAACCAGAGTTTACCTCCAAAACTGCTGGTTTTCTCTTAAACAAAGTGAAAGGCTTATAACTGTAGTTTCGTAGCTTTTCTTAAGTCGGTTGGGGGAGTCACATTCTTTGCTGTGTTTGTGGAATTTATTCTAGAATACCCCTTTGACTGAAGGAGAACCTCCGGTCACTCATGGTTTAAAATATCGTATCGAGGTAACGTATCGGTAGACCCAAAAAAGGATACGTATCGGGATACATATTGGATATGCGTGGATACACTGTAAAATCATGGATACAGTGGATACGCAAGGAAAATGTTGGATACATAAAATACGACCCACTTATATGTAAAGATAAGTTAAAAATGTCATCAATTGACATGTTTTTAAACCTAATCTAGGCTGACATTTTGTACTTTTATTTAAGAAAAAAAGAATAGAAACTATTAACTCATTTATTTAAAAATATTAAATTATTTTATATCCAAACGTTATTTTTGAAAACATTATGATTAATCTATTAAGCTGATATATTTGCCTTAGATTCATCTTTTGTAGAAACTTTAGGACAAAACAATATTGTTTAATAGGTTTTTTTTAAAAAAAATGTAATTTATTATTTTTCAAAAATTTCTCAGAACATTGCATTTTTCTTGAAAAATAGGCAGTTATATATATGGATTTCACTTATCCATATAATAAGATTTCAAAACATGCTTTATTCGTAAAGAGTATGATTTAGAATGAAAACAACAACATGTAGAATGCATACCTCAAAAAGAATGCAAGAAGAGGATAAGTGCTTTTAAGCTCCAAATAGATGTTGTCAATCAACTAAGAAGATTTTAAGCGAAATTGGTTGTACTTCAGTGGGGTTTGGTTTTTGGGTTAGGAATAGGAGAGTCGAACAAAGGAGTGAATGTTGGATCAAATGTATTGGTTGATATATTGTAACATATTGGCTGTATTTACCGATACATATTAAATGTATCGACCAATACCGTTTAGAAATTAACTTATCCTAAAATGCACTTGTTTATCGTCCCGACAAAGTGGATACAACAAGGTTTTAATTCTCGGGATCTTGGATCGGACCGGTCCCCGTCGATCCTGATCCGGATCGGTGATACCGGCCGATCCAAAAGTTGGATCTTTATTTAAAATAAAAATAAAAATTGGATCGGCCGGACCGGTGATACCGGTGTTGGAGCGGCGATACCGGTCGAGATCGGTCGGTATCGGACCGATCCAGGCTGATACCAGTTGGATCCTTTATTTTATAAATTAAAAAAAAAATTGGAAATTGGTTGGATCAGCCAATCCAGTCACTAGACCGGTCCGGATCGGTATTGGCTGGACCGGTCCGATCCAAAGCCACTTGATACAATAGTTATATCGTGGTTTGGGATCGGACCGGTCCTGGCCGATCCCGTTAAGGACCGACCGATCCAGTCCGATCCTTGAAACCATGGGATACAAGTTACGTATCGACTGTATCGATGGATAAGATAAGATATTTTACACCAGGCAGTCATTCGGAAGGTGAAGGAGTGGGCTAGTATTCATTGGGGCATCAAGTCTGGTCTGTAAGTTAAGAAGTTATGGTTTGATTTGTTTCTATTTGTTTTTCCATCGAATGAGTTGGCAAGAACAGTGCTAGCTTCTGGTCGTTGTTATTGTGGTCCATATTTTCTTTGTTTGGACTCATGGTACAAGGACTCCATATGGCAGTCCAAAAGGGTGGTGTGACGACATGATTTAGGTTAGAGCGGTTGGTGTTCCATTACACTTGTGGTGTAAAAAGACCTTCAGAACAATAGGTTAAGTGTGTGGTGGTTACGTGCGCACCAACTTTGCAACATAGGAGCTTCAAGAGTTACAGTGGGTGAGAATACAAGTTAAGGAGAGCAAAGGCCAGCTGCTGAAAAATAGAATCTCGTTCTGGATTTACAACGAGTTAATCTCATGCGCGATCTTGTGGAAGGAAAATTAGTGCACCATCTGCTGTTTTCTCCAGTGAAAGAGTCACCCAGTTACTGTTGTGACTCATCGGAGAAGACGATGAAATGGAGGAAGAAGAGGGGTACAGTGGGACAGAGAAGTGGGTAATGTGTCACGAAACGAGGGGTTCGTTCATGGAGTAGGTGGGGGTAGGGCCCAGCAGTTTGACTTCCAATTGGCAAATTCTTTTAAAAAATCAGGCGAAGGATCTAGAGGGAATTTTGGGTCTGTTTCCTATGGGGCCAAGGTGCTTGGGACTGTAAGCAGTCTGATATCAAAGCAGATGTCAAAGCCCAAGGCCTTCCCTTCTAATGTTGCGAGGGCATGGGGGATAGGCCCCCAGTTCGTTTGGTTGCTGGTTCTGATATCATCCGAGTTGGGCCGTTGTCCTCCGGCTCAACTATTAATACCCATATCAATGAGGAGAAGGCTATTGACAGAGGTGGGCCTTCATTTTGTGTCTTAACCCCATCAGTGAAGGTAGCTCATCTCTCTTCATCCCTTCGAGCAAGCAAGCTTCCAGGGAGTTGTCTCAGGCAACATCTCAGCCTTATCTGCCTAAGGTTGTGTCCAATTCATCCTTGTGCTAGGTGGGGAGAAATTTCGAAGACGATATGTTGGTCTCGGGACCCTCGCAGCAAGATCAGGTAGGGTTTTTTCCCTCGTCGGGTTTCTGTGTGGACTGGGAATATCGTTCAAGGCCAGAAGATAGGAAGCTGTCCTCTATAGGGGTTTCTGAAGGCAGGGTGGCGTGTGTTTCATCACCAGTCAAATCATCTAGGCCGATGTCCTTGTGCACTTGGCAGTCCAGCAGGACCAGCAGGGCGATGTGAAGATTCAACCTCCTCTATCCCAATTCTTGAAGCTTTCTTTAGCAGAGAGGGGTTCGGGTTTAATAGCCAGCTGGCAAATCCGGAGGAGTCTGCATTACATTCAAGTAACCCCTCGTCTCTTTACATTATCTCACCGTCCTTCATTTTTTCTTCCTTCTCTTGATTATCCTACATCTCCCTCATTCACCTCCTATGTATCTCCTTTCTTCTTCTTTTTGCTTCGTCATCTTCATGCTCTCATGGTTTGATGTTGGTGAAGGGGGTGGCTGATGTTATGGTCTTTGGTGTGGGGGTTGCAAGTAGTGGGTTTGGGTGGGATGTTAGGATGGAGCCATTATCTATCATTCAGTCGAATGAGTCTCCGGATAGCCCATGTCTCTCCATTGGGCCTTTGGGCATGATCCTCACGGAAGCAAGTAAGCAACTTTGACTGAGGAAAATCAGGTAGGGTGCATTGCCTCTGGAAAATTATAGGTCTATTCGGAGTTGGAGAAGGGGATTATAACAGTTTGTCCTGAAGATGCAAGTAGTGATCACATAAATCTGAGTTGAAGGGAGAAGTGTAAGATTGGGTCCTCAGCAAAATTAATGTCCGTTAGCAATTTTATGGGTGTACCTTATCATGGTTTTGAGGAGGTGGTGATTGTTCTTTTTGTGGCCATCGAAGGGAGAAACAGCCTCTGGAAAATTATTGGTCTCTTCGGAGTTGAAGAAGAGGATTATAACAGTTTGTCCTGAAGATGCGAGTAGTGATCACATAAATCTGATTTGATGGGAGAAGTGTAAGATTGGGTCCTCAGCAAAAATAATGTCCTTTAGCAATTTTATGGGTGTTTTTTGAGGAGGTGGTGATGGCTTTTTTTGTGGCCATTGAAGGGAGAAACCGCAATAATTGCCTCTGGAAAATTATTGGTCTCTTCAGAGTTGAAGAAAGGGATTATAGTAGTTTGTCCTGAAGGTGTGAGTAGTGATCACATAAATCTAAGTTGAAGTGAGAAGTGTTAGATTAGGTCCTCAACAAAAATAATGTCCTTCAGCAATTTTATGGGTGTATCTTATCATGGTTTTGAGGAGGCGGTGATGGCTCTTTTTGTGGCCATCGAAGGGAGAACAGCAATTATTGCCTCATGAAAATTATTGTTATCTTTGGCGTTGAAGAAAAGGATTATAACACTTTGTCTTGAAGATGCGAGTAGTGATCACCATAAATCTGAGTTGAAGGGAGAAGTTTCAGATTGGGTCCTCACCAAAATAATGTCCTTTAGCAATTTTATGGGTGTATCTTATCATGGTTTTGAGGAGCTGGCGATAGCTCTTTTTGTGGCCATCGAAGGGAGAAACAGCAATACTAATGGGGGGAAGGTCAAGAAGACGAGAGAATTGCAAAGGCTGTCTTGGGTTTTAATTTACTGCCCCTCTCGCAATCTAGACAGTGAGCTAAGGAGGAATAGAAGAGGGCACAAAAGTAGTTGTCAGTGAAGATAAATTTATTATCGTGGGATGTGAGGGGACTAAATGCAAAGGACGAGATCTGTTATTAAGTCATTAAATGTTTGGAATCCGAATATCTTGTTTATTCAAGAATCAAAATTATCGAGTCTAGACAGCTGGAGATTAGATGAGATTTGGAATCCAAGGGAGATAGAATGGCATGTTTTACCTACGGAAGGATCAGACGGTGGAGTCGTAGTGTAAAGGATCGGTTTCGGATCGAGGATCATCTCGGTCCTAAACCGAGTTGGATCGAACGATCCGAACCGATCCCAAGAAGAAAAAAGCAATTTAAACCCCAGCCTTGAACCCCTAGCTTTTTTTATTTTCTTCCTTGCTAAGTTTTTTTGTGTAGGCACAAGCATAAGTCGAAGCACCACCATTCTCTACTGCTCTGGAAACTCTGCAGAAACAAATCGGGCATCTCTCTCTCTCTCTCTCTCTCTCTCTCTCGTCTCGCAGTTCTCTGCTGCTCCAGAAACCCCTCTCTGTCTCTCACCGTTCACTGCTGCTCTGGAACCCCCCGCCTCTCTCTCTCTCTCTACCTTGATTGCAGGTAACAAAAATCTCTCTCTTCTTCCCTCTCTCAACCTTGATCGCAGGTAACAAATATCTCTTTCTCAACCTTGATCGCAGGTAACAGAAAGTACTTTTGATTTTTTTTTTTGAGATTGAAAGCAGGAGATGGAGTTTGGTTGGAGGTTAGTTTTGGGATCGATAGTAGGATTCTATGAAGGTGCGTTAGGAAGCGTTGGAGGAGTTGGGGCCGTTTCTCATCCCAAGTCGAGTGGGTTCGCGTTTTTTAAATTTTTTTAAAGATGTGGGTTGGACAATCCAGTTTGGATCTTCTGGTCCGACTCGCCGATTTCGTGACGGATCGGCTGATCCGTCACGGACTCAGTCCTTGTTGTTTCAATTTTTTTGGGGATCGGCCAGGGATCGCGGCTCGTCCCTGGCCGATCCTTTACACTTTGGGTGTAGTGGCTGTGGGTTGGAAAAAACAGAAATTCTCTGTTGAGCATAAGCATTCGGTTGTGTATTCTGTTTTCAGTAGTGTTGAGGTTTTCGAGGCTCAAAGATCCATGCTTATTTACTTCTGTCTATGGTCCTAAAGAGGGGGTAAGATCTCAAGCTCTTTGGTTGGAGCTGGAAAATGTTTGGATTTTATGGAATCTTCCTTGGTGTATAGGTGGCGATTTTAATGTGATTCGTTTCACTTCTGAAAGGAAAGGTTGCTCATATTTATCTTTGGCTATGAAGAGTTTTTTCTGATTTTATTAAGCGTAATGATCTTTTGGAGGTTCCTTTATCAGGGGGTCAGTTTTCATGGTCCAACAATGAATCGATTCGTCATATGTCGAAATTGGATAGATTTTGATATCTCAGAAATGGGAGGAGATATTTTCTGATTTGAAATCATCATGTATGCAGAATACAGTTTCTGATCATTGTCCTATTTTATTGGAAAGCAGCGATAAAGTGAAGAAAGCAGCCCCCCTCAGATTTGAAAACATGTGGCTTGAGGATGAGAATTTTGACTCCTTTCTCTGCTTCTCGTCTTTGGGGGTCTAAAGTTCCTCTTAAAGTTAAAGCATTTGTGTGGACTGCTTTCCTTAATCGTATTAACACTGCAGATATTCTTCAGAGGAGAAGAAAGTTCATGGCCCTGTCCCCTCAGGTTTGTGTGATGTGTATGCACAATGAAGAATCCGTAGATCACCTCTTTCTCTCTTGAGATTTTGCTGCTAAAGTTTGGGACTTCTTTGTTAGGAATGAGGGGTTGGCTTGGGCCCCCCCGAGACATGTGAGAGATCTTCTAGATCAGTGGATTTTTTCTGCTTTGGAAGAAAGGTAGGAGCTTGTTCCGGGTGTTGTTTTTCTGCATCATTTGGCATATTTGGGGTGAGTGGAACAAAAGGATTTTTGAGAATTCGTGGAGAAACCCGTACAGTCTTATTGATATGATTTTGATTACTATGGCCGCTTGGTGTAGGGTTATTCCTGAGTCCATAATATGACTTCTTCGGATCTTGTCAGATGTTGGGAGACCATCATCATGTAGTAGCTCTTTGTACTTTCTTTTGGGTCTTGGTGACTCCTTTTTGTTCTTTTGTCTTTTTGTTGTTTCTTTTTAATTGGCTCCCCTTCTTGGTGAACTAATTTCTTTTTTGTTTGCTTTTGTACATTCTTCTCTATTTATAAAATCTTCGTTATTGATCAAAAAAAAAAAAAAATGAAGCGTTGGGGGGAAAGTGCTGTTAGGGGGAGTGCTATGCATGTTATCTGCAAAAAATTAAGAGCCCTATAAAGTCCTGGAATATCGAGTCCTTTGGTAGGGTGGATGAAGTCAAGCTAGGGGTGATGAATAAAATCAATGATCTTGTTATGAAGGAAGAAATTACTGGTCTGAACAACGAGTGGAGAGAGAGGGAAAGTTTGGGGATGGAATTAAATAAATTGGCAAGATTGGAGGAGATTAGTTGGAGGCAGAAATCTCGGGCATTATGGCTTAAATTAGGTGACATGAATACGAAATTTTTTCATTCCATGGCCAATGTTCACAACCGTGTCAACTTCACCTTCAAGTTGGAGGTTAATGGTACAATTTTTGATGAGGCCCAACACATTAAAGAAGCTGTGGTTGAATTTTATTCTAATCTATATTCTGAAGATGAAAGCTGTAGACCAGAATTCGATGGACTAGAGTTTGGATGTTTGGGGAGGAGAGAGGCATGTGATTTTGTAGAGGGCCTTTCATCGGAGGAGTACTAGGAGTGATCAATGAACTGAATGGAGATGAGGCATCATCGAGGTAGGACTGTTTTTCTATTGTGTTCTATAAACATTGTTGGGAGATTATCAGAGGGAACTCCATGAGATCAGTAAATGCTTTTCTGTTCAATTCTGAATTTGAAATAAGTGCAAACGCTGCATACCTATCCATCATTCCAAAGAATGCAAGGGCTTATGAGCTAAAGGATTTTAGACCTATAAGCTTGGTGGGTAGTCTTTACATAATCATTTTCAAATTGCGCCAATAGGTTTAAAAAACTAATCGCTAAGCTGGTGTCTTAAAACCAGATGGCGTTTGTAGGAGGGTGGCAGGTTTTGGACGGGGTCCTTATTGTAAATGAATGTCTAGACTCGAGGCTTAAAGACAAGATTCCGGGTATTTTATATAAGCTAGATGTGGAGAAAGCATATGATTTTCTTAATTGGAAATTCCTGATTTACGTGATGTACCGTATGGGTTTCGGAACTAAATGGAGGAATTGGATCAAGACATGCATCCCAACTGGTGCCTTTTCAGTTTTGGTTAATGCTGAGGCACCATGTTACTTCAATTCATCAAGGGGTTTAAGGCAAGGGGATGCACTTTCTCCTTTGCTATTTATCTTGGTGATGGAAGGTTTAAGTAAAATGATTCAAAGGGCAGCAGATAATAATTTGATTGATGGTTTCTTTCAAGGTACTTCAGGTCTTAGCATCTCTCATCTCCAGTTCGTGAATGATATCCTTATCTTTTGTGATGCCTCAGGGAGGCCGTTAAGGATCCTCCGTTGTATCTTGGTTTGTTTTGAGGCGGTATCTTGTCTTCATATTAATTTGAGCAAGAACAAGATCTTTAGGGTGGGGGATGTGGTCGAGTTGGATTCCCTAGCCCTGAACCTTGGGTGTAGAGTGGGTTATCATCCAACTAAATAACTAGGTATTCTTCTAGGGTCGGGTTTTATGAAAGCTTTTGTTTGGGACCTGGTCATTGAAAGAATGAGGAGGAAACTATCTTTGTCGAAAGGGAGATATCTTTCGACAGGAGTATGAGTCATTCTAACAAGGATTTCTTTAGCAAATTTACCGACATACATGTTGTCTATTTTAAGGATCCCTGCATTTTTGGCGTATAGGGTTGAGAGGCTCTAATGAAATTTCTTATGGGACGGGATAGATGGTGATCAGAAGTATTTGGTGCAGTGGAAATTAATTTGTAAACCAAAGGAAGAGGGTGGTCTAGGTATTAAGCCTTTAGAATCCTTTAATTCATCTCTACTTGGAAAATGGCTTTGGAGGTTTGGTGAGGAAGTGGACAGTTTGTGGAGGAGGGTTATCTTCTGTAAATACGGGCGTTCTCAAAGAGGCTGGTCCACAGAGGATTATAGGGTTTCTTATGGCTGCGGTCTATGGAAGTTTATTATGGGTGTGAAGAGCAGTTTCACTGAGAATATAAGATTTGTTGTATGGTGTGGGGAGGTGCCCCTTCGTCAAAGATTTCCGTCATGTACAATGTATCTTCTAACAGGAATGGAAGGGTGCGGGATTTGTTATCCGGTAATGGGTTCCATTAAGGCGCTCTCTGTTTGATCGTGAATTGGGTTCTATGGCTTCATTATTGCAACTTGCAAGTTCTGGAGGAAGGCAGATTGAGGGAGGGGGAAGATAGTAGGCGGTGGTGTCTTGATAGGGGTGGTCTCATTTTAGTGGTCCTTTTTCCTTTCCCTTTCTCAAGGGTCTTTAGTTCCTTCAGCTCCTTTTCCCTTCCATCCCATTTGGAAGCCTCCCTTTCCTTCCAAATTAGCTTTCTTTCTTTGGTTTGCTTCTCTTGGTAAGATTCCCACTCTTGATCATCTGAATGGCTTTTCCTAATCGTTGTATTATGTGCAAGGCAGATTCGGAATCAGTGAAGTGTTCATCCATTGCCCTGTAGCCTTTAAAGTCTGATCATCTGCTCTGTTGCTCAGGTTTGGGAGGTCATGGGCCCATCCAAAATGTTTGAAGGAGGTTTTACTTTGCTGGGGCTGGAAGAAGGGTTCAAGTAGAGGAAATTTCCTCTGGAATTTATGCTCACTGCGGTGTGTCGGTCAATGGCTTGAACGTAATAGCCGATTTTTTAATGAGAAGGAACAGCAGTTGGAAATGGTCATCAGCATGGCGATATCTTCTTTGTCTAGCTGGTCTTCTGTTCTCAAGGGGTTCTACGATGTTTATTTTAATGACTTCTTTGGCTCGGGGTTGGAACTTCAATTTAGTTAAGGTTATTTGGTCTACAGGGGAGCTCTTGGCCTGTAGTTAATCTAATATTTTTCCTTCTGTTTTGCTTGGTTTTGTGGCTCGAGGATACATTTCTACGCAGCGACATCTATTGTACCTTTGCTTATTTTTTGTTTTCATTATTAATATAAAATCTCTTCATTACCGATCATTTTTATTTTTATTTTTTTTATTGAAGCCATATTTTCTTGGACAAGGATGGCATTTTCATAAATTCAAAGTGCAGCCACAGCTGCATATATGTTTCTTTTTACATCAACTGTGCATTTTCAAGGATGAATTGGTATAAGTGATGTAATGTCTGTTTTGTTGTTTACATCCTTGATAACTTCTTCTTAGTTTGTTGCAGAGGTTAATATTTGATAAGCCTGAAGATGGAGTGAGGAAAATTGTGCTCGCTACTAACATGGCTGAGACGAGTATCACTATTAATGATGTTGTTTTTGTAGTTGATTGTGGAAAGGCCAAAGAGACATCATATGATGCACTGAATAACACTCCATGTTTGCTTCCTTCCTGGATCTCCAAGGCTGCTGCTCGACAAGTAAGATTATGTCCCGGTTGAAGAATAATACATGATTTAGTAGTAATTGATTCTTCCCAGTTTACATTTGATATTTCCCATTTTAAATGCACATGTAACAGGCTACCCGAATTTCATACATTATCAACATAGTTCTCAATTCCAGCTTTACGAAAATTTGATACTGTACTAACTTATTCCCTCATGCTGTCTTGCATATGTTATCTGGAATTTCTATGATGTTATCATTGAGGTTGTTGACATGTTGTCATTCCATATGTAATCTGGAATTTTATTGGTTCAAACTCATATATCTTTTTGGAGTTATTGGGACGCCATTGTTCTACATGTTTTCGTGCACTGAAATTGAACAAATTGGCAAAAAGAAACATTATAAGTTATCAGATGTCAAATTGAAATGAAACAATTTAATTGTATTCAGATGTTTGGAGGGCGATCCATTGAAGACATGACAAATGATAGTGTGTAGGTATAAGTAACACTATTTTTTTTTTAGTATCAGGAAAGGTGTATATAGTATTATTATAGTGTGAAAAGTGAAAGATTACAAGACTAACATACAAAATGGAAAGCTCAAAAACTAGCCTATGTACATAGAGTGTATACATTAATTGGAAAGGTACCTATAAGAAACCTATAAAAATTCTAATGCAGATTTCCTATCAAACTGACAAAATATCCCAATGCCCCTGAAAGATGTAATAGAATTAAGCTCATGACAAGAACTGATCGAAAGAAAAGGACGGATAGAACCTGATCAATGACATTTGTCCTCATCTCTTTCCGCTCCTTTGAACACTCTGCTAATCCTTTTTTTCCCGATAATCCAACAAATAGTTGACGGGAAACTATTCCATAACAATGCCTTTCTAGAGCGTCATTTCTTCCATTTCCTACAACATAGAAGCATCTTGGAGTCCCCATGAGTACCAAACTTGTGAAAAAGCACTAGATCTTTTGAGCGAATTTGAAATGTAATAGTAATTGTGCTACGGTTTCTGCATTATATAATACATATATATATATATATATATATATATAT
>JAUPMG010000002.1:7138272-7150523 GCA_031762675.1 Pachysandra terminalis | reverse complement strand
CTTAGCCCCCATAAATTTCCTAATTTATACTAAGGACCCCAAACTAAAATAGTTATTGTAAAAACACCCCTAATCTAGATTAAGCTTTCAAACTATATTAAAAATAAATCAGAACAATATCAAAAAATAAAGGAAAAATTTCCTAAGTGGTTTAGGTCACTACATACATGCCGCAGCAAAGCCATCCAATTGAATCAGTAAAAATTTGGCATTTCTTATTAAAATCATATATCAGCCTTGTTAGACCCATTTAAGTTCAAGAACACAATTAATTACTTTATCCACAAGTTGATTGCTAGAGTCTTATAGAGCAACAAAATGTCCTTTAGTAGGATTTTGTAACCCGTTACTGCATATCCCTAGAAACATAGTGAATCCTACCTCTTACATATATAACTTCCATCCAAATAAGGCTTGGTGTATTTTTTTCCCGTTTTCCGTGCAAAACACATGTATATCTGCAGATAATATCATTGTTGAATTACTGTAGTTGCACACTTTCAATTTTTTTCCCTCTCAAACTAACCTTGCTTATATGATTTTATTCACTGGCTTTTATGGAGTTTGATTTTCTTCTAATTTTCTTATGTTTTTATATCCTGTTCTAAATGTTCAATTATCAATATTAAGTAGCTGTAAACTACAATCTCTCTTACTCCAGTAGCTCTTTGTATTTGGAACCTTGGTTTTTGAGAGAAAAGAAAAGAAAATGCTAGAGAAATCACTTTCTTCTATTTGGTTGAAGAAAGAAAGAGATGGGAATAGAGAAAATAAATTTAAAAAAAAAAAAAAATCTCTTTGGGGGTCAAAACCTTTCTCCTAAAAAAGGTAGAGATTTTGAAAGAAAAGAAGAGAAAAACTATGAGTACTCTCCACTACTCCAACCTAATGTCTTACCAGGTTGTATGTCGGAAGCAGTTTCTGTTTTCTCTTTATTTTATTTATTTATTTATTTTTTTAGGTAAGACTGTTTTCTCTTTAATTACTGGTTGTACTTCAAGAAGGCTGTTTTATTAAGATGGGTCAGAGTAAAGAAAAAACAAAGTACAATATGAACTCTATATATAAATGTATCAGTATTCTGTACTAGCACTAAATATTTTTGTCTAAACATATTATTATTCATTATTATTTTTAGAAGCTTACTTTCTTTAATTATTAAGAAACATTTCTTGTTTGTTTTGGACTGTCTTAGCTTTTTTTTTTTTTTTTTTGGTTTAAGTTTATATAGAGGCTCGGTTGCCTGGTGAAATGTTGCAAACTTAGAAACCTGATGAGACAGATTTTATACGTGGCAACTTATTTGGTGACTTGTAATGTTTATTTCCTGTTGACCCCACCGTAGATACTAAGTTTCAGCTCCAAATCATGTCAAAAAAGCATCTCTTAAATCTAACATCCTTCTTATACAAAACTTAAAAACATTAAAATATTTGATGGCACACGTGACAAAAGCTGTTACATAAGTATTAATGGGGCTTATGTGGGTAGAGATATTGTCCATGTGGTCTATTTAAATGGCCTGGATCAGCCACATGGTTGCTCCACGACATAAAAAGCCATGTCTCACCAGGTAAGTAAATTTGGTCAGGCAGACCAGAATATATTTTCTTTAATTTATGCATGATGCATAATGTTTCAAGAAAAAACGTTATCTTTCTTGGAAAATTTCTAACACTTTGTTTGTGGTGGGAACTGCAGATGGGACAAGTAACTCTAGTGAAGAAACAATACAAAATGCTGACCAAGATAATAAAGATGGTTCCCTTTATAATATTCTTTATCCTAGCAAAGAGCTTCTTCCAGATGATAAAGAAATGGGCATATTTGATCATCTAGAGGAGTTGCGCCAGAGAATATTTGTGTCAGTTTTGGCAGTCGGAGCTGCTATCTTAGGTTGCTTTGCATTTTCTAAAGATTTGATACTGCTTCTTGAAGCTCCTGTGAGATCTCAGGGAGTTCGCTTTCTGCAGCTAGGTCCCGGAGAGTTTTTCTTTACAACTTTGAAGGTGAGAACAATGAGTTGTCTCTTATTCATAACATCATGTATTTTTCTGCTGTCCACATTGCATTGTTTTTAATTTCAGGAATTTCAACAATTCCCTAGCCTCCAATGAAATCGAAATATCCGAAATTTCAGTGAAATAACAGACACACGTATTTTAAGATTAAAATATTAGACCGGAATTAAATTCTGAAAAAGTGTGAAATTTCGGCCAATTTTGGATATTTCGCCGAAATAATTTCACCTATTTTATTTTTAAGTATTTTAATATAGGCTTAATACGTATAGTTATTTCTTCTTTTTAGGGTCCTAAAATATAAACAATAAATTTAATCAATAAAAAAGAGATCTCTTCATTAAAATATATGATATTTAAAGTCCTGTTGAATTCCGACTTGGACAAACTTTTCCATTTCAAATTTGTAAAGTAGTATGCAACCTTGAATACTCACAACAGGATTCTTTTTATGCTGTGTTGCAGGTTTCTGGATATTGTGGACTTCTTTTAGGGAGTCCCGTCATTCTCTACGAGATCATAGCCTTTGTTCTACCTGGTCTAACAAGATCAGAGAGAAGGTTCCTGGGACCAATCGTTTTAGGGTCATCGGTGCTGTTCTATGCTGGTATCACCTTCTCATATTCAGTCCTCATTCCAGCAGCCTTGAATTTCTTTGTTAACTACGCTGAAGGGGCAGTAGAATCCTTGTGGTCAATCGATCAGTACTTTGAGTTTGTACTTGTGCTTATGTTCAGCACAGGATTGTCTTTTCAGGTAAAAAAACTTCTCTATAGTAGTTTAATACTGCTTCTGTTCATCAAGGCAAGTTTGTGCTCAATATTCATAGTTCGAATTAGTATGAAGCTTATGTTCAAGCACATTTACTGTGATTGGAACCTAGGATTTTGACAGAAAAGAAACGATAATGCTGGAGAAAGCACTTTCTCTTGTTTGGTTGAAGAAGTAAAGAGTTGGAGATATAGATTTGGAAAGAAAATAATTTGAAATTTTTTCTCTTTTGGGATCAAAACCTTTCTCCCCCCAAAAAGTAGAGATTTTGAAAGAAAAGAAAAGAAAGGTGAAGAACAGTCTCCAATACTCTAACCTAACTTACAACTTATCTTGTCTTTCCTTGTCAGCTAATCAACATTGCCCGAATATATGAGAACTCACCGGAAAGTCATCGGAAGTCGCCTGAATCTGATTTTCTTTTCTTCATATGGCTCATCTTAACCAAACACTTGAAAAGAAACACTTATCATTTCTTTTCTTTTCTTTTCCGTTTCTTTTTACTTTTCTTTTCTTTTAAAAATCCAAGGTTTAAGAAGAATTTTGTTCACCATCTTCCTGCTAAAAAACTGCAAAAATTTTGTTTTGGTCGAGATACTTTCAGTAATAAAGGGTAGTAGACATCTGAAAATTTAACTCTCATGTTTTTCAAGAAAAACTAATTTTATAAATTCCACTTTTCTTGTTTGGTTTTGTAGGTTCCAGTTATACAAGTCCTACTGGGACAAGTTGGCTTAGTATCAGGAGATCAAATGCTGTCAATATGGAGATACGTCGTGGTTGGTGCTGTTGTGGCAGCTGCTGTACTCACGCCGTCAACTGATCCTCTAACTCAGGTGCTTTTGGCGGGGCCATTACTGGGTCTCTACTTGGGTGGTGCATGGATGGTAAAGCTAACCGGGCGTTAACTAGTATTCCATCGTGTCAATGCTTAGCACTTCTCAGAGGTTAGTGTACTTGCACAGTTACACCGTAGATGGCTCATATAACTCCTCAAACTGGTCTACCATAAAATTCATAAAGAAAAAGAATAATATCTATCTCCATTTTATCGTAGATCCAGCCTCTTTTTGCTACAGTTCAACCACCATCTTGCTATAAAATTAAGGTTGCGTTTGGCCCGGCTTGTGCTTTTGGATAAGTACTCATTGGATAAGTGACTCAATGGAAGCACTTATCCACAGCAACAACAAACTACTTACTTGAAGAAAATAGCGTTTGGTTAATACATTTTTTTAAGTGCTTATGAAAGTTTAGGGGTAAAATAGGTATTATGAAAATATTATTAAAGTTTAGAAATAGCTTCCTGCATAAGTGATAAGAGAAGCTGCTCTCAGTAGCTTCTCCCTATGGGTAGCCTTCCTCTATTGCTTATGGGTAAGCACTTTCCCATTAGGTGTTACCAAACACACTTTTAATTTTAAAAAGTGCTTTAATAAGCTATAAGCTGAAATAATCACTTATATAAGCCGGGAAAAACGCAGCCTAAAAATTGTATTCCAAATGTTTATGTTAGTAAATTCTCCGACATTTTGCATTTCTCCAATTTTATTCCATGAATCACCTTAGGATTTATTGTTTACAATTCCTCTTGTTCGCGAGGCTAGCGTTTTTCCTATTGGCTGATCCTTTGATAGAAAACCCGGAGTGAATTCAAAAATATTTAATCAGTATCCTTTGTGAACTTATCAACAGAGATTAGGTTCCTTTTAATCTCAAGAACAGATAGTACTTTGTCAAGCTTAAATGTACATTAGGTTCCATTCCATTGTCAATCATGATATTATCATTTTCTTGATAATCTGATATTTGAGTTATACTGCCAACCTCCACAGTTAAATGTTTAGTGGCACCTAGGGGTTTAATTCGGTTGGTTTAGTGGTCAAACCTAAACCAAACCAAATTATATTACACTAAACCGGAAACCAAACTATAATGAATAAAACCGAACCAAACCAAAATAGAAATCGAAAAATTCGGTTTTTTCGGTTGGTAAAACACACATGCACATGTACATATATGTACATATATATAATCTACTTGGGTTTTTTTTGGTTCGGTTCGGTTTAGTTGAAGCCTTAACCGAAAACCAAATCGAAGTAATTTGGTTTTTCGTTTTCTAAACTATAACCAAACCAAAAAAATCAAACCGACTTTTTTTGGTTTTGTATGTTTGGTTTTTGGTTTAAACCAAACCAATTAACACCCATAGTAACGCCAGTATCAAGATAAAAGCTATCCGCCAAACTCGTAGCTGCAATGGACTGGATAATCTTATTAAGGGCAGATTGCTCCGGTTTATTGCAAACCTGACAGTAAGTTTGCTTTCTCTGTCTATTAAGAATAGGGATAGACAGTCCAGTGTCCACCACAACTAAGCTGCCATGCACGGCCTCAATCTCCATTGAATCGCGTCTTCGTCCAAATTAGTTTTTTCTTCTTCAAGCACCACAATCTCTTCCTTGTGAAGGAAAATAGAAAAACTGTGGACTCAACTGAGTCCGGATCCTTTAGATCAAGTGCAAAGATTGAAAGATAACCAGATTAATTGGAGAATAAATTGTTCGTCGTAATTCATGATATTGATTCATAGAGGCAAAAATGTCCGATTACAATTATGTCAAAAATCCAAAAGTGACATTAGTAACAGCAGCTAATTACTGAACTTTCCTTGTTCCTACCATCCAAACTCTACTGCAAATCTCCTTCATGTGTCCTCTCTCTTGCCTTGATCGCCTGCAAGATAAAAACTTGTTACTATCTCCATCCCTGACTCCAAACAAAAAGAAGTTTCATGTGATCTCCTGTACATAAAGGGTACATAGACAAATTGAATAAACTTTGAGAATTAATATCTGGAGTGCAGACCTGTTTCTTCCAATTTGTACAACTTGTTATGAGAGCTAGCAGAGCTGACTGCATAGTAGCCCCAGCTAGTATCCCAATCCAAAGGCCCTTTCCTCTTAAATGCAGAAAGAAACTCAGTATGACAGAGATTGGGATCCCAAATAGATAGAATGCCCCAAGGTTTACATAGGCGCCGATATGCTGCCACCCACATCCTCTTGCAACACCTTATGTAAAGAGGACAATATCTAAGATTATATATGCAAGGGAAGGGAAAGTATTTCCTAAGATTATGCAATTATATGTTGATATAGTATGAAAATAACCTGAAAGGACCCCTTGTAAGCTATCCATGATGACTGAGATTGCAATCAGAGGAGCCATTTCTCTGACATATTCTACGACTTCTTTTTCATTACTGTAAGCGTAACCCCAAATATTCCGAGTCGCAAAGAGTGTTGAACTTACAATAACTGTCTCTGTTACTGAAATAGACATCACAGCATAGACTGCTATACTAGCTGCTTGGGGATTCCCAGTTCCTAATTCATTTGAAACTCGAGTACTACACAAATATGTTGTTCATTGATATCATATATATAAATATACACACACACACATGCACGTATGCACGCATATGAAAGCAGGTATCGAGCAAACCTTGCAGCAGCACCAAGTCCAGTTGGTATGGTGTACAGCAATGAGATGGTTGTGAGGCTGTTCACAAAAATCATGAAAAATTAGGTACAGAAGGCAATTTTTATCATCTCATCAAGTAGAGAAGCTTTGATTCAGAATCATACCATACAGAAAGCACTGAAGTTTCAAGCTTTGGATTTGGTAAAAGCCCAGACAACAATATGACCAGCTCAAATGACCACCATTCAAGACTATAAGCATCAACCAGAGAAAGAAAAAATGTTAGAAATTTTGGAAAAAATAGAAAGACAAATACTGAAAGAAAAAGAGAGGAATTTACCAAATCATTAGAACAGAAGGGATAGCAAGGCGGAAGAACTTGCCAATGGATTGAAAAGCCTCTTTCGATATCGGCACACGTGTTTTCTCACAGGATGGAGAGTATTTCATGTACAATGCAAGGATAATCACAATCAACCAATATGATGCACTGATTGACAATGCAGCTCCAAAGTTTCCAAATCCTGACTTAAAAACTAAAACCCAACACAGAGGGATATGGAGACAGAGAGCCGCACAGGAGCTTAAGAGCATAGGAAGGATCAAACTCTGAGACTGAAAGTATCTGATTAGAGGCTGAAGTGTTGCAAAAGCAAATAATGCAGGGATGAGCCAAATTGCGTATTTTCCAGCTTCAGATGCGATTGTAGGGTCTTGGCCTATGAAAGTAAGTAGTTTTCCCATATAGATCCATGCGAGAGCAAGAGGGAAACAAACTAAATTGAGAGAGACGATTCCACCTTAAGTATAAATTCCAAGCTTTCGATATTGCTGTGCTCCATAAGCTTGTCCACATAAAGTTTCCAGTGCACTCGCCATTCCAAACTGCTTGGGAAATACAAATTCATATAGTGTTCTGCCTCAAATTGTCATGACATCGTCTGATGCGTGGAAGCTGCAGCATCAGCTGCAAATGCATCCATGCGTCAATGTGTGTGCAGATGCATGTCATGTGCTCAAACACCAGGACTGAAGGAAATATAGAACTAGATCACATACCTCTCTATGCACTAATCCGGAGCTGCAGTGAAAGTAATCTATCAAATCGGATATCATCCTACATTGGTATATGTGTAATTACTAGAACTATACAAGGATGTCCACACTCAATCAACTAAGAGCTATTGTATAGAATCCTAGAAGTAAACCAGATCTCTAGGAAAGAGAGAGAGAGAAATAGAACTCTGTTTTGAATCACACATAACTAGTGTCCAACATGTGGATGTGGGGGAGGTTTCTCTATGTAGAAACCTTTACTCAACTCCTATATCAACACAAGGATTAGGAGGGGGACATACATCAGGCCAACGCACATAGCTGCCTAATATAGACGTCCCATTCATGCTAACCAGGTTGCCTAATCAAGTGGGCCAATCGGGTTGGCCCAATCAAGTGGACTAACCCAATATATCCAACATGCATGGTGTGCATCTACGCACGCACGTTGATCCATGGCGCGCACATATACACGCTACAGACACGCACATTGATCCATGACACACAGAAGAATGCTACAACTAATGCTATAGCTTCCACACTCTAGACGATAAAAAAAATGGTCCGGGAATAACTTGGATTTAGCATTGGAAAAAAAAAGAAGATAAAATTCGACATAAAATACAAGAAAGTGAAAGATCGGAGACGATTTCGTGATTAAAAATCAGACATATTGAATCAAATTATACAAGACATTTGCATTTATATATAATTTATTATTTAGTTTTGTATAAAATATTGCAACATTCTATTATACCCGAAATAAAACTTGTATAATTATGAATAAACAAAAAGAAATAAATTTCTTCCATTTAAGAAAGGAAAAAAAGAGAGGTGGAGAGAGCGTGTATTAGGAATTTTTTAATAAATAAATTTCTTTACGCAAAGAAAAGAAGAATGTGAAGACATTAATAAGTTGACGGGCCCACACGCCCAATTAGTCATTGTTGGTGATGTCAGATTTGTAAAAGACCAAATATATTAGAAGATAGTGACAACTAACATATGAGAACCAATTACAATCAGTTTACCAGAGAAAAATGTAGGGAAGTCTGTCTCAAGACAGCCTAAACCGTCGCGCAGTCGTTCTGTCAAGAGCGTTCCTTGTCAACTTTGACCTGTAGATAAAACAAAGAGAAGGGACAAAAATGAAGGAAATGTTACAATAACTGAAAGGTCAGTTAGAATGTAATCTCAGAACAGTAAAATCTCAAAGGTTGAAGACTGCTCTCTTTCTCATTCAGTGCCTTTACTCACCGTTGTTTCTATTTCTCAAGTTTAGAGAAATCCTATATTCTCCAATCTTCTGTTGTTCTGATGATAATCAGATCTTCAGGCCCTCCTCAATGGAGGATGGGCTCTACTACTTGTAGAGAGTTTTCCATTTCCAAATAGGGAAAGTCTCACTCGGCTAAGCGTTCAAAGAGGGACCTTCACGCGCTAAGCAAATCCTGAGTGACATTTGGTCCTAAAATATATCTGAGATGACACATGTTCTTCAACCCGCCTAAGTTACTTCAAGAGAAAAAGAGGTAATCATTTCAAACATTAAAAACCTGCTCTGTGATAAGTTGCTTTGGAACTTAAGCAACACAAATCAGGAGACGCGTGTCATTTCTACACAAATCCCAAGAGCAACGTCACCATTCTTGCTGCCATTCCAGAAAGACAAAACCCCATTTAGATAAGTTAGAAATAAGATATTATAAATAGATGAGATTTTTACCATGTGCTTTCCATTTTCAGAATCCATCTCGATCAACTTTTTAGGGGACAATTCAATGTATAAGGTACTTTTCTAAATTCGTATATTTCGAAGAAAACTCCCTTTGGCCATCTTCCTTCAAAGGAAATCAAGAACAACTGTATACTTACAGGGTGATCATTGTATTCTCGAATTACCCATATAGAGAGCTCGAAATTGAGTGTCTCATCAGGGATCTCGTTTTCATGATCAATTGTCCCTATAAAGAAGAGTTTGTCTTGAAATCCCTTAAAGTTCATAGCTACAGTAACCAATTCGAGTGTCTTCTACTTGAATGGAATCAAAAGTAAACATGTGAATTTCTTCAAAGTGAAGTGAGATGACGTTTTCAAAGCCCGAAGGAAACCTATCTTCAGGAAATACTTCTGGAGATGGCGTGCCTTCGACTTCTAAAGCCCTTTCCACTGAGGATTTGCTTCTAAAAGTTGAATTCCAAAGTATGACTTGAAATCAATTCATAAGAATGAACAAAAGCGACTTCGAGTCCTAGTTTTTGTAATCTGGATGCATAAAAGAGTGCATTCGAGGGGATAAACCCAAATCCACGTCCTTCGAAGATGACAGAATCCTTAGTCTTTTGGGGGTGACAAGCACTTTGATGAATTGACCATCTCATGGTAGTTAGCCTCGAATTCACCTTAGGAGGAATGAAGATTCCTCTTTTGAATTCACCTTTGGCAGAAGGGAACATACCTCCTTCGAATTCACCATCTGGAGGTGGTTGACCTTGAGTTTACCTTTGAATCCACCTTAGCAGGAAAAAACATACCTGATTCGTGATCCTTTTAAGATAGAACATAATAAATGGTCCTTCGAAATCTATGGATGTGATCCAAGAATGACTTCTGAGTTAGAAGGTACAGACAATTCCCTCGAGTTCATTCCCTCGGAGATCTTTTCTTAAGTGGTATACTTCTAAAACGTAAAAGTATGTAATAAAATCACTCAAAGTCTGTTTTAGAGAGTAAATAGACGTAACTTCGAGGATCTATTGAAACCTTAACTATTTGAGGAGTTTATTAGGAGTGGAATGCTCCCAAATACATCCTTCGAGTGAAATAAGATCCTTCGAGGGAAGAATAAAATCCTCATTCCCTCGAGTGCTTAGAAGGCAGTGCGTTGTAGGAACGTAAGTCCTTGTCTTTTGAATATTTCAAAAGGGAAGATTGCTTGTGTTTGTGAAGTTTGAGACACATGGTGTTCCCTCACAAACTAGAATTCAAAAAGTTTGCTTCTCCGAGAAGCTATCCCTTTTTTGGTGATAAGGATTGTGAGCTACCCAGGGTCGGGTGGATCCCAAATAGATCGGGTTGTTTGGAGTCGCCACCACTCATTGAGTTTAGGTGTGAATGGTCACCTAGGTAGGTCAATTAGATTCAAAAATAGACCAAAAAAATAAGCTTTGGAACAAGGTCTAACCAGATTGGGTAGGGAGGTTTATTTAAGAGAGCGAGAAGGTGTTAGGCACCCTCTCTCTTCCAGTTTAACCGGTTACTTGGTCTAAGTCTATTTTGCCAATTTTAATAAAATTCTAAGATAATAAGAAAAATCTAAAAAATCTACAAATAACCTAAAAATCTAGAAAAATTCCTAATACATAATCCCAAAATCTTATAATCCGTTAACTCTTTAATGATATACTGAAAAATAAACCTAAAATTTCTAAGATACCCAAATGGTGTAAATCCGTTAAAAATTCCAAATAAACACAAAAGTAAATCCCTAAAACTAATGAAAGTAACAACAGAAATTCAGGAGCTTCCTACGATCTTGCAAAACTAAAGGACTGATCACACTCATCAGACATTAGTTGTTCAAACAAAAAATTTGATTAATCAGATTCGATTAATTAAGCATTCAAATCAGAAAACGATTAGTCATTCAATTCAGAAAATGATTCATTAGTTTCATCAAACATTCATCATCTAAACCAAAAGCAATTAATCAGCTTCAATCGACCTATTGCAAACCTGTCTATCTGTTATTCTTCTTTGCTTGGAGCTGTAATGGAGACTCGAGCTTGGACGATTGGAGCAGGAAATAGAGCAAAAAAAAAAACGATTGAAACCAGTAAAACCAGAAGATGGAGGGTTCGGATTTTTATTGTAAAATTGAAGGGAAAAAAAGGTAATAGGGTATAAGTTTGACGAAGAGTGGAGATGGGGTTCAGCGGCTCAAATGAACAGAGGCTATTGGGTTCCTGCGATGCCAGACGAACAGGGACGAACAGTGGCTGGTTTTGCTGTGCGAACAGAGAAGACGAACAGGGTTTTGGGGGGTTTTATCTAGGGTTTTGATGATTTCGAATGGGTTTCTACCTTGGGTTTTAATGGCTAGAGTTTGTAGATTTAGAAGGGGTTTGGTTTCAGGTACGAACAAGGGGCTTTGGGGTTTCTAATTTTGCTTTTTGCAATGCTTTGAGTAAGAAGAAGGGAACTAACCTGGGCTTTGCAGCTCTTCCCTATCAGATACCAATGTTTGTTTTTTTCTTTTCTTATTTCTTCCTCCCATCGTACCATATTTGTAACCTTTGAACCCCACAATTTCAGCCTTCATCCTCATCTCAGCCTTCATCCTCATCTCAATTCCCTTCAAATCTCTTATCCCCAAAATCCTTATCTTTTTTTTCTCTCATCTTCATCCTCATCTCCTCTCCCTCTTTTCCTTCTGTGAAGAAATCGTGAAGAAGAAACCTCTTCCTAATTACATTTCTATGCCCTCCTCTCTTTTTTTCTTTAATATCACAAATTTCTCTCTTTATTTTATTCTTTAAAATCTATCCTAAACAGCCTAATCAAAATCTAATTTATTTTTAATTTTAATCTTAATTTAATCTTAATCTAAATTTAATTTAAATTTTAACTATACTTTTATTTTTCTCTTTTATTATAATTTTTTATTTATCTAATTTCTCACTTTAATCATTTGAAAGTCCACCTAATTAGGATTTTATTATCAAAAATACCCTTTATATTATCAATCTCTGATTTTGACCAAATTACAGCCACTTGATGAGTTCTACATGAAAAGGTCAAAACTGGAGTCGGAATATTTTTCTGACATACAAAAGTCCTATAATATCCCGAGTAATTAGAAACCTAATCCTTAGGTTATCAGATGTAATTAGGGAAGTTATATCTTAACTTCATTTG
>JAUPMG010000002.1:7080967-7108942 GCA_031762675.1 Pachysandra terminalis | reverse complement strand
AGGGCTGGTCTTGAGAAGGGGCCTTGGAAGCTGATCTGGAGTACAAGGATCCCGTCTAAGGTGTCATTCTTTATGTGGTCAGCTGCATTAAACAAAATTCTGACTAGTGATAATCTCAAAAGGAGAGGGTGGGCTATGGCCTCTAGATGTTGTTTATGCAAAAAAGATGAAGAGAGCGTATCACATTTGCTCCTCCACTGCACGGTAACTAGGATGATCTGGTATTCCTTCATCAGAAGATTTGACCTTGAGTGGATTATGCATGAAGACCTTAGGTCAATGATGTGCAGCTGGGGTAGGAAGACGAGGAAGAAGGGGAGGAGTAGGAGCTGCATTTTGTGGAACCTATGCCCGGCTGCAATATCATGGTCCGTTTGGTGCGAAAGAAATCAGAGAATTTTCCAAGATAAGGAACTGGAGACCCAACAGATTATCGTTACCACTTTCTCTTCTTTTCTTTTGGGCGAGTAGTTTTGACTAATTTAGGGGGTGTACATTTCCCGATTTTGACTGTAAATGGGGATTGAGATGGGATACTCATAGCTAACTATACTACTACCTACTTTGTATATTTTGTATTTGGCCCTTGGCCTTTCTTAATATATAAAACTTTTACCTATAAAAAAAAACAATAAAACTAGTTCGATTGGCTTGTGCTTGGCAGATGGGTTGAACTTCTCGTTCTCCCATGTGCACCGCACAACCAATGTGGTGGCTGATAGATTCGCTAGGGTTGGTTTTAATAGAGCTTCCTTTTTCGTGGACTTCCTAGTGAGGAAATGATCATAAGAGTAGTTTTTCCTTTGTTGTTTTTTGTGCATGCTTCTCTTCTGGAGCCTTTTTTTGTATATTCACCTCCTCCGCTTAATAATATTAACTTTCATTATTCATCTAAGAAAATCAGTAACAAAACCCTTCCACCCTCCCTCTCACCTCAGATAAAATCTATACGCCATCATTGAAAAGATTATGCATGATACAACCCCGACAATACTTACACTCAAAGAAAATTCATGCATCATTTTTTATGAGAAGATGCATGAAATAACCCAGATGCTACAAACAATTCCAAGCCCACAAGCGTAGAATTATCTAACATTAATTAGGACTGGTTTTTCAAGGATAATGCAGGCATGAACAAAGGAAGGTAATAGTTGAAACTCTATGCAAAATAGAATTGCATTATTGCCACAAGCCATATTAGCCAAGGAATCCGCAACCTTATTCCCTTCTAAACCCTACTTACCCATTTGAATGCAGAATTTTGACACATGTACTAGACAATTAACCCTATAACCCTACAATTTTCATCCTGTATGAATAATTGAAAGCTTAGTTATACCCCATCAAAGTTGCTGCTAGAAATAGTAGCTTCATGGACTACTTTTTGGTCTGATGCATGAATCCTTTTTCTCTGCTGCTCGATTTATGTAGCAACATTACTAGGCTTTCAATTTACATAAACAAGTCAATGGATGAAGCTTCTCACCAAGCTCTACTGATATGAGGAATCTTATGACAATTTGTCAATTCATTGTTCTTTGACCCTAAAGGAGTGGGGTTTCGTTCTTGAGAAACTTGGAGTGAAGTCGATGATGTCTAAGAGTTTATACTCTACTTGAAATATGGTGTTTACTTAAGCATTAGCATGATAACTAAGTTGTACAATGAATATACAAAAGATACCAGATTAAAGGTTGTTCAACGGACAGAGAATGAGTCAAAAAAGATTTCTGGTGCGGTGATTCACCAATTAGTTTGGCCAACCATCAAATGAATAAATGAAATTGGTTGAAAGCTACATCAAAGGAGAAGTAAATAAGGTTTCCTGGGTTATCAAATATGTTGCATGAAGATGTAAATGCCTTAGGCAAATCACATGTGGAAACAGATTCTGAAATCGACATGCTACAAACTCGTGGACTCAGCTGTTTGTTGTGTTCCACACAAAAATGATTTAGGGATGAGTGGGACAGTGCCTCACGCTTTAAAAAGTAAATCTTACCCTGATTTTTTCATACAAGGTAAGCCTAAAACTAATAACTTTCATATTTACCAATAATCAAAAGCATGCTCACTTCTGAGGATGGAAACCGAAGTAGCACCTATGGCCTATTTTGATGCATCTAAAATTCTCATTATTTACGGATAACAAAAATATATATCAAGAATTAGAGATGGCAATTACAGAAGGACATATGCCACCCAAATGATAAGCCAAATATTAGAAGAAAAAAAATCAGCAAAGATAAATGTGAAGACCCTTTTTTTTTTTTTTTTTTTAGTAAAATCATGGTGTGTGTGTATATATATATCATAAAAGAAAAAAGGGCTAAATCCCTATGCACACAAACTGTATACACCGGGCAGACAAAATGAAAAATAAAAGCCTACAGACCCGTAGAATACCTATTACAATTTACAAAACCAATTCCCTTGTATTAAAAAAAAGAAAAGAAAACGAAATGCCTTTTAATTCAGGCAAAGACGAAGCCCAACAAAAAACCATAGAAATTACCCTCCTAATGATGACCTCAATGCCTGCTTCCATATCTTCAAAGAGCCAATCATTCTGTTCCAGCCAAAGTGCCCAACATAGTGCAGCTGGGCTCAAGTTCCACAGGAAGCATCCTGTATTCCCCGTCCCCCTCCTCCCTCCCCCACCCCACCCACCCACCCACCCACACTAGATAAAGCATCATACAGAATATAGGGGTGAACCAAGTTTCTTTCAAATTGTTTTACTAAGGAAGCCCACACTCTAGAAGAAACCTTGCAGTGGATGAATAAGTAGGGAATTGACTTGGCCTCCACCTTGCACACGATAAATTCATAAGGGAGAGACCAATCCCTGTGAATAAGATAATCCAAGGTCAGAATTTAATTTCATGATGTTAACCACAAAAAAACAAGACTTTCGTAAGTATGGGGGTCTTCCAAGTAAGCATAGCAGGTTGAAAACCTGTCTGCTCTTGCTAAATGTGAAGGCCCTCTTCAATCTACAATATCAGTCCTCTCCAACTAATATCTCCTATGTTGGAATATCCAAAAAAAGAAGGTTCCCTTATCACACCACCTTTGGCCAACCTATAGACAAGGTTGTAATACATCTTGGCAAACAAGAAAGCAATTTTTTCATCTACATAGCTAAAGGCTTTGCCAAGTGAACCAAATGCATAAGCCTACATGAGCATTCACTCTGGAAAACAAGCCTAGAAACCCTCCCTCTGCATAAAGCCAAAGAATCGCATAGGAGACAGATCAATATATCAACTTGCACTTTACCCCAGCACCAAGAATCTTTATTGATCAAGAAAATGACAGATACTCATCGACATCACCTAATCCATACCAATCTGCTGCAAGGAAAAAACTCGAAACATCCCTACCAAACATACAATGCTGAAATAGATGGTCTACCAACTTCCAATACACATACACGTGATAACAATTGAAGAGCCAAGGCTAGACAATTCCTCCTCTTTCGAAGACTGTCATATGCATTGATCACGTCAACAACTGAGGTTCAAACAAAGTGCCTAATCCTCCTCAAATTTTAATATTTAGTCTAGTTGCAATTTTTTTATTAAAATAAAAGAAAAGAAAATTCTATAGATTGTAGAGAGCACTTACAAATTCTATTTAGTCTAGTTTGTAATTATTTTTTATATTTACTTGTTCCCTTCCCATCACTTAATAGCACTTTTCCTCGATCAAACTTGTAAGATACTCCCAAATATCTATACAGATACAACAGTCCGAGAATCCTATCTTTTTGGGTTTGCCAATATAACACCTTGCGTCTGTGTCAAATTCTAACACTCACACCCACACCAATGCAACTTAGAATGTCAAATTTTGAAGAAGCTTGCTGTTCTTGCCATTTCTGTTATTGTTCACAATGTATTTGTCATTGTCATTTTTGTACGATTGTGAGGTTGAATCACAATAGCCCTACTGCTCAATTTGAAATGTCATAACCCAACCTCATAAGAGACACGTCACTGGAGATGCATCCAAAAGGTGTGTCTTCTGGAGGGCTCTCTACTGAGCTTTAAAGTGGAAACTCATTAATAACATCCCCATAAAATACATGCATGAGGAATATGGATCCTGTTCAAGGCAAGGTTTTAAATTTTGATTTCGCTAGATATTTCGCCAAGGGGGGCATGGCAAAATTTCGCCCATATTTTGCCGAAATTTCAGTGAAATGAGGAAATACCACCATTGCATGCGGCCGAAATTTAAAACCATGGTTCAAGGTAAGTTTTACTTCTCTAAGCCCGTCCAGTTCTCAAAGCAGTCAAAACACCAAATAAACAAGAAAAATATTAGCTAAACTTTTGCAATGTATGGAATGCTGGCAATGGATCTGCTCATCCTTCAATGTCAATCCTTGAATAGAATATGGGAAAGTATTTCTCAATGCTTCATCTTGGGCCATAGAATATTTCCCTTAACACAATTCAAGGATAGATAATAGGAGCTTTTTGGGGAAACACTGGATTTTTGTGGAAATTTTTCCCTTTTGCTATCAAATGGAGCACATGAAGAAGAAAAATAATAAAAAGTTTTTGATAAATTTACAATTGAAGTTACTAGGTTCCAATATTTGATCCATTAGTGATTTAGTGAGATAATATGACAGCACCGCAGCACTTATATAGTGCAAATGAAGGTTTAACAAAGCAAAAGTAAAAAATATAAAATGTTCAGTTTCGGAAACACATCAAAGTTTGTTTGTTTGTTTTTTCTTTTTTTTCTTTAGAAAGTGGAAGGCCTGGGTGAATTCATTGCCAGAAAAAAAATCTGGAGAAAGCAACCAAAGTGAAAATAGACTGCATGTTCCATTGGACATATACGAAATTTGAAAAGCGTAATGGTAATCCAAAGCAATAAGGAATTTCGCAAGAATGTAACTAATATAAGAAATAATGATTAGGAAGAATCTAGGTCCACCTGAAGAAAAGGCCTGCGGAGGAGCAGTTCAGCAAATATACAAGCTGCAGCCCAAACATCCACCCCTGATGCATACTGCTTGGTGCCAAACAATAATTCAGGTGCTCTATACCATCGAGCAAAAACCTGTTCAACAGGAATTCACGACTTAAAACCTTTTGATGTTATGAATAAAGTCATATAGTCTGAAGTACACAAAAGAGATCTACAAGGATGAATCAACAATCATTAATCAATTCCCAGCTAATAGTAAAATTCTTTAACATACAACAAATCAAACAGATCAACTTGTCAGTTCTCAGTATTCTAGATGTAGAAACATAACAGATAAAACTAATTTCTGATACCACAAATGCATGTTCAGCATTAATATTAACAGTGAAACTCTAAGCATTTCTAAAGCCAACCATGATTTTATTTATTTATTCATCTCCTTCTTATCAGCTTGCATCATGTGGATTAACAGTGAAACTCTAAGCATTTCTAAAGCCAACCATGATTTTATTTATTTATTCATCTCCTTCTTATCAGCTTGCATCATGTGGATTAACAGTGAAACTCTAGGCATTTCTAAAGCCAACCATGATTTTATTTATTTATTCATCTCCTTCTTATCAGCTTGCATCATGTGGAAAAATATGATATGCTAAAATTCCTTATTTTCAATTTTTTTCCTTTCTTATTTTAAAGGTGAGGAAGAGTGGGGAGTGTTAAGGAAAGAATTGGGTGAAGCCTTCAAATAATGGGTTATATACCAAAGTCTCAGTATCAACACTAATTTTCCAACTCAAGCAGTTTGACCCACAGACCCATCACTCACACGACGGGGCCACTACAAAATCCTACAAAAATAGACTGCCGTGAGGATTTAAAGATAACTTCACACAACACCTGGTGAGTGAATTTGCGATCAGGACTCCCAAATATGCGTGCTAAACCAAAGTCCGCTAGTTTGAGTTGTCCATCGGATCCTATTAGTAAGTTGTTTGGCTTCATATCCCTGTATAACACAAATCAGTATACAATTGAGATAAAGTTTAACAGTTAAAAACCATGAACACAGCTTCATAATACCGAATGTACCTATGCAAGACCCATCTCTTATGGCAATGCACAAGCCCTTTCAGTGTCATTTGCATGTATGATTTTACGTCGGCAGGAGAAAGAACAATATTTCTATCTCGAATGACCGCTTCCAAGTCACTCTCCATGAACTCAAACACAAGATGCAAGTTTCCTTTATGAGGGAATGCATCAATTAACTCGATAATATTCGGATCCTTGAGCTCTTTAAGCAACTTGATTTCCCTAAGTGCAGTAAAATTTACACCTTCCTTGTACTTCCCAAGCCGAATTTTCTTTATAGCAACAGTTTGTCCTGTCTGCGAGAACCAAGCACCAAATTCAATATAAAAAATAAAATAAAAAATAAGAATCAAATAAACAAACAAAAAAATCCCTTTAGTTTTTTTCATTGAAAGGGAACTATTTCTACAAATCTCATACCACGAATCTATATTCTAGCTCTGGAAACCATCAAATCATGCAAAACAAAACCCTAGAAGTAAGATTCGTGCCTAGCTGATTGTTCACAATTGTTACAAAAATCTTGAATTGACTGATTTGCAAAACCCTAGAACTAGGTTACCTTGGTGTCGATGGCCTTGTAGACAACTCCATAAGTGCCCTCTCCAAGGACTTCACGCTTGAGGTATCGATCTGCAACTTTCTTCCGCAGCAACTGATCGACTTCCGACATTGTTGCTGGTTTATTCTTCTCGGATTACTGGTCTCTGGTTTGAGCATTTTCAAATAGGTTCATTCACTTAAGAAACCGTAAAATCTCGGGTTCATCCATGGATGGTGAGGTTGATGAAGGTGAAGCTTCTACGAACAAACCGAGACAAAGCAGAGAGAGGAGAGAAGAAGTGAGTTGCAGTGAAGAAAAGTGAAAAACCTGGCCGTCGTTTTTTGTCATTTTGTATATAAACAGGGGTATTCTTATCAAACATGAAAGGTAAAGCTCTTAAACATGTTAGAGAAAATTACACTTTGACGCCTAAATATTTCTGATAATTACAATTAGATCTCTTGAGATTTTTAAAACTACAGTAACACCCTTGATTGGAAACCTCTAGGTTTCAAGGATCGGACCGATCTGGTCCGTATCGGGATCGGCTTCCCAAGCCACAATACAATAGTTGTATCGTGAGGCTTTGGATGAACCGGTCCAACAGATATTGATACAAATTGATTGGTACAACTGATCTAATTGATCCATTTTTTTTATTTTATAAATTGAACTTTCCAGACCAGTATCACTCTAGACTAATGTAGCCGATCCATAATTATTATTTAAAAAATAAATAAAACAAATTGCACGATCCATTTTTGTACCCGATCAAGATTGGCCGGTATCGCCAGTCCAGAACAGGATCGGCCGAGACCGATTTTGTCCCCGATCCCAAGACTTTAAACCTTGCCTCGAGGGATTCGGTCAACTAACGACACTAAGTCATTGACTAACATACCTCTTATAAATCATTTTTCATCAATTGTTGGATGTGTGTTTTCTTTTTTGCCTTTTTGATAAATGATTTTTTTTTTTCTTTTTATTGCCTGAAGGCTTGATCGAAAGGATTAAACTAATTCACACACCCACACGGTGAAGAAGAAAATTGATCCCAAGACCTAGGGATGTCCCCACAAGGCCTTTACCACTGAACCAAGTGCCACTTTCCTTTGATGAATGATTCAAGTGACGTTAAAAATTTAGAGCATGATGGCTCTTTTTTATTTTTTTATTTGTTTGTGCAGGGCATGATAGCTCTTTAGTCGGGATACTAAGAGGAATATTTTAGACCTAAAATTTATCTATTTTATAAAAAAATCATTCAATTCTTTTATAGAGGTATATCAGTTAATGACTTAATAAGTATTATTGTAGTTTCAAAAACTTTAGGGGGTTAACTGAATTTATCAGAAAATATAGGTGTCAAATCGTAATTTTCCCAATGGTCTAATGTAGCGTCTGTAGAAGCCAATAATGATAGTTAGATTTCCAGACTATAACTATTGTCTATTAACTGAGATCAGATCGACAGTTTGTAGACTTCAAGAACGGTCCGCAAGCGAAGTTCATTGCGATTCACCGGCGCGAGATCTCGATCTCGAAAGCAAAGGTAGCAGAATTAGAAATCCGCCATTTCTAACAACAGATCGAGCAATCAATCCGTGAGCTTAAGCTTTTTTGTTGATCTTCGTTGATAAGAGATTTGGATCTCGAACCCTTGGAGCTCAAGCCCTGAAGGTATCAATGGAGTCCGAGAATGCAGAGGAGTCGACAATGGTTGCTGGTCTCCTCCCTCTCGCCACCGTTTCTCAGCAACCCTACGTTTCGGAGCTTCTCTCTTTCACTTTAGATCGCCTTCACAAGGTTCATAATTCTGTAATTCGTTTCGATCTGATTTGTTTATGGATTATACTGCTAGCAAGATCGTAATTGTGTTGCTTTCAGGAACCAGAGCTTCTTCGGGTTGATGCAGAGCGAATTCAGAGGCAAATGCAGGAAGTGGCGGTTGGAAATTACCGCGCGTTCATCGCTGCCTCTGATGCATTGCTATCAATACGAGAGCAAGTTTCCGCTGTTGACAAGCATCTCGAATCTCTGGTAATTGGAATCCATAAATTGTGATCTCAATTTGCGTGTTAATAGTATGTGATATGGAGTTGGGGATCCCACTGCTTTGTGATATAGATGTTAAATTTAATGTGTACATATCTATATATACATATATTGAGTTAGTCTACAGTGCCAACATTTGCTTTTCTGCATTATGGAAAACTTTATTTACAGCCATCAATTTTTTTTATATAAAATCTCAACCGTTCACTACCGGTCTGTACTCTGCCGAGTTTGGCATAGTAGAATTCTCCTATATATATATATTAACTTTGGGTTGAATTTGAATTGGGCATATCTTCAACATCTAAAGTAAAAAAGTAGATGTAAATCACTCTTTAATCTCTTGTACATCGAGTAATTTGTCGTCGAACCAATGGATGAAGCCCGCTTTATCTGTATCTTGAACAGTAGACAATGACTGCGCGCAGTCATCGTTGCCAAATTTCACAGTAGTCTTGGTTTCTGTTATGGATACGGTAAATATGCATCCTGTATGAAGTTGAACATGTAGTACTAGTTGGGTAGTCATATTTTGGGAAGCAGTTTTATTTGTTACGAATAAAATTATAAGTATGTAATGGGGAGTGGGATCGGAGGGTAAACGTAACGTTTGTATTGTACTTTGCACTGTGAGTTTTTCCCTACTTAAAGTCTGAGTCTAGATCTTTTTCCTCTCAAAATGGGATATTATGGCTCGATTTCATGTTGTTGTAGATGCTAGGAAAGTTGTTAAATCAGTTTCACTAAATTGTTTTCACAGTTCCACTGGCTTCTTTTATTTTGGTGAAATATGTGAAAGTATCGGAGACTTAAGGATTATGAAGGTCACTTGCTACCAAATTAAAGGGAACAATGTGGGACCTGTTATGTTTCATGAAACAGAATGTTAAGAAACCAATTATGCTTTTTTCTAACTAGTTGAGATTGACAATACTAATCTTGTCCCGCTATTATAGAATGAGTGTGGCTGATACGGGGATGCTGAGATTGATGAGTGAAACAACTAGTTTAAGATAATAATATAAATAAATGAACCCAACAAAGTCTAGGAGTAGCCCTGATAGAAGATAAGGAAAATCAAACTGATATTGTTTGAGCATGTTATATGAATACCAATTATGTTATTGATAAGAAAGTATGAATTTCTTCAAATAGAATGCTTTAGAAGGGTGATGAGAAGACCAGCAAGGACAAGAAAGTTGGAGGAGTTTGTTGGTTATAGTTATTTTTGTTTGTGACTTGTAATGTATAAAGCATTAGTTTTTAGTCAAAAGCCTTCTATGTGTATTGTTCGAATTTGTAAGGAATAACTTATGCACGACAGCACATGCCTTTTATATGCATGCATTAGTTGTCAAATATCATTGTTTTTGTAATATTTTTAGTTATTTGGGAGTAGACCTGCCTAAGTTAGCACCCCCACAAAGTTCCATTTGAAAATTCCACCTCTTATCCAATGCTTCCCTCATTTCTCCAACTTTTTGACGATATTGATATTTCCCTCGATACGTCCCTCGACATTTCCTATATTGGATGAAACGATATATCCCGAGATATCGATATTTAAAACCTTGTTTATATCTATCACGATTCATATGCATGAGGTTGCTTCATGTTAAAATCATAATTTTAGCACCTTTGACCCAGGTTGAATCCTGAACTTATGTAACAAGTCAGAAATCACAACATATCATTCACACCACATCATTCACACCACAAAACTAATAGTTTAGTCTGAATTCTGTCAGAACGCTGTACTCCAGACAATGATGAAATCTTTCATGATAAATGCAGGAGGTCTTCTTTTTAGAAGTCATAGCCTTCTTGTGTCATTTGAATCTTTCTATTTTCATTTGTGATCAAATAGAAAAAAACTAATAACTTAGATATGTCATAATGATCTGTTGATCTTTGAAGAGTTGTGTTCCTATCTCTTGGAATCTTACATTCATATTTCAGGACATTAATTGAAATTAGATATTGTCCTTTCTATACTCTTAGTAGTCATTCATATATTACTTTATTTATTAGATATTGAAAGTTTGTTCTAGATACTATAAGAACATCAAGATTTGATTGAAGCACATGTTCCCATTTTTGGCAGATAACTGAGATCCCAAAGCTCACATCTGGTTGCACTGAGTTCATTGATTCTGCACAACAGATTTTGGAGAAGAGGAAGCTGAATCGAGCATTACTTGCCAATCATAGTACTTTGCTTGACTTGCTTGAAATTCCCCAGCTTATGGACACGTATGTGCTTAACAAAATTGTAGAAGTCATTTGTTAAAACTGAAGCAATGGCCAAAAAAATAGAGGTTAGAATAGGGATTTCATATATGCAAATTTTTAATGCAAGGTTCTTTTCAACATTGAGTTCATGCATTTCTTGTTGACTATATAAATAAGAAAATTGTTGAAAATAATAGCTAAGGGTATATTAAGCAATAGAATTCGTACTAGAAATTTGTACTACATTTTTGGTGCTAATATTGGTATTTCTCTCTCTAGTGAGTCTACTTGATCTAGCCATTATTGTGATCATGTTCTTTTGTGATTTAAGGAGATTCTTGATAATCCAGCTGTTGGAGGAATATGTTCTCCATATTTAAGTATTCTATTTTGGAATTGAACATCTGATAGCTATTCTACTTCGTAATTAACTTGGTATTTGTCAGCTAAAACCGTAGTTGTCAACCTTGTCTGTTGACGAGGCATTCGCCTACGAAAAATTATATAACTAGATCATCATTTTAAAGTATAACTAATAAATTCATAAACACAATATTGGCAATAAAACTGTTGCATTAGTAAGATTGTACATATAATAAACTAATATCATATGATTAATATATTGTATAGTAATAAGAGTGTGTATATTACATAATTGTATTAGTGATAATGATAAGAAAATTTCAGTTGTGTATAATTGTTAATATACTTGTATATTGTGTAGTTTTACTTGTATAAAACATAAATCACATAACAATATTTTCAATAAAAAGTTTGAATTAACTTGCGAATTTACACAAATCAGATAAGTAATGAGTTAATATTAATTATGTTAGTAATACGCATTTATAACTATTTACATTTATAAAGTATTATTAGTAATAAGTAATTAGCTATGCGTAAATTTTAATTTTATATTATCATTAATATAGTTATATATTTTATAATTCTAGGTGATATAAAAATATAAATCATTTGAATATATTTTTATACAATTAAATAAGTAATAAGTTAATATAAATGATATAATTATACTAATAATGTCTAATAACTTATAAGATATGAATAGATGTATAAAATATAAATAAATAAACAATTATTGAAACCATGTTAGAACTAGTCCTAGCTCACTTAGGTGTATATCGCCCACCTCCTTAAAAAATGCCTTGTCGCCTAGGTACATTGGCAAGCGTCTTTAACAACATTGTTTAAAACACATCCACAAAAGTGGCAATAAAGTTTGCTTGCTTATTAGATTCTTGATTCTAACATAGTGAGGCTTGTAGATATACTTGTGGCAAGTTATGAGATGGTCCAAGTTGAAGGGTCAAAAAGGGCTAGAGGAAGACCAAAAAAGATCATAGATGGAGTTGGTCAAAGATGATTTAAAGGTACATAATGCAAATGAAATTGTTTTTGATAGGTCATGGAATATTATTCATTCGACTACTTGATATCACCTGGGATAGCACCTTAGAGTACTATACTGGGATATCACCTTCACTATTTGTAAATTTTGTAGTTCCTATTCTCATCGCCTCATGGATGTATTTTTTTTTTTTGGGTGATAATCAACAAAGATCTTATTAATAGAAGGAAAGAGGATGGTGCATCCGAAAGAGAAAAACAAAAAAGATATAGAAGACACTACTACACAATAATAAAATTGAACCTTCTCATAAGAAACTCCTTGGGGATATCCCTAAAAGTGTACTCGTGGTTTTAAATTTTCCTTAAACTTAACGAAAGTTTCCCTAGAATTTACCTTTCAAATGACACAAAATTTTCCTTACACCTTGTCTTATAAAATTCATATTTATCTTTCAGGAAATATTGTAAAGATGAGAAATTTCCCCTAAAGTTTTGCTGTTCATAAGGTGCGAAATTTCTCTTGAGATCTAAATTTAAAACCTTGCATCGACTCTCTCCACTCCATTCTTGGAAAAAAACTAGCAAGGTTGTTTGGAAACCAGATAGCAAAGAAAGTGGGTCCTAGAGAGAGTACTTTAGAAAATCCTAAAAGGAATCGGGTCTTAGTAGTGGAGAGGAGTGTGGAAAGGAATGGAAAGAGGGGTTTGCTATTGGGGTCATCATGAAGATTATAAGCTGGAATATTAGAGGTTTCAGTAGAGTGGAAAAGAAGAGAGCGGTGAAAGATTTATGTCTTAAGAGTTAGGCCGAATATTTGGTCCTTCAAGAGACTAAGAAAACTATTGTCGATAGAAGACTTGTAGGAAAATATGGGGGTTAGAGACTGTAAGTGGGGAGTGTTAGAATCCAAAGGTTCCTCGGGTGGTATAGTGTTTGTATAGGATTCACTATCGGTATGTGGTGAAGTGATTCATACGAGCTCCTACTCATTATTGGTAAAATTCAAAAATGAATCAGAAGGATTTGAATAGGTCCTTGTGGGGGTTTATGGACCCAACAGAGTTAATAAGAGGGAAGCTTTCTGGGAAGAGTTGGGATTGGTGGGGTAGTCATATAATTATCCGTGGTGTTTGGTGGGAGATTTCAATGTGGTTAGGTCATCGAGTGAGTCAAGAAGTGGGGGTAGAACAATCAGAAGAATGAGAAATTTTAACAGTTTTATTGGAGACCAGGAGTTGATGATCATCCTCTTGGAGCGGCAGAATACACATGGTAGTAGTTCAAGCGAGCTGAATACAGCAGTGCAGATGGCGGCGACTGTGGTTGGAGCAACGCCGGAGAGTCCGGCTACATCAGAGAAGGAGGTAGGAATCCCTTTTTGCATACTATTTTATTTTCTCCAGCGAAGAGAGATCTTAGTTCAGGAGGATGCTGTCGGAGTTGGAGCTAGGGTAGGGTTTACACTGAATGGCATGGGCGAGAAGGCTTGTGGTATGAACAACTCTCTAGGCTCAGATGCTCAGGCGAGGTACGACCCTTTTTGGGAGGTTGATGCTTTGAGAGGTCTAAAAGATATGGGACTGAGTTGCTTCCACAACATGGGGTGGTTGCATTTTCTGCAAAGGATGTTTTTGAGGAGTACCAGATGAGTGGAATTTCTGTACCTTCTATCTTCTTGGATCACGTATGGTGCAGTTTGGGGCTAGTTGAGCATTTTCGGTCCTCCTTTGAGGTGGCTGATCATAAGGTTAATCTTAACAATTTCTTCAAGCTGAAGCTGTGCAGTCCTATCCGTTCTTTTTCCATCTCTCCGGTAAGTGACAATTTCTATTCGTTGTTCATTCTTAATAAATCCTTCCTTGTGGTCAAATCCTCGTTTGCAGGTGCGGGTTTTGTACAGCTAGGGGAGGATTTGGTCCTGGCTAACGAGGCTGACGCAGCAATTTTTTGTGAACAACAATCCGCCACAGTTATCAACCTCATTGATTGTTTCTCAGATTTGGCTCCAACCGAGGGTGTTGCTAGTTGCAATTTTCCTGAATTGGGAACCCCTAGGATGGGCCGGTGGGGGGAAGGCTAGAGTGAGAGGGACAGGGTTGAGTCAGAGTTTGTTGACTTGGATGAATGGGTGGGTGTGGAGGATATCGCTCGATTGTTTAGGGTTTCAGTGTCTGATAGGGATGGGAATCCCATCCCTTTGGCTTCGGTTGTTAGAAAGTTTAAGAAGATTAGATCTGGTCTTCCTCTTGGTTGCTCCTTGAAAGCCAGGAACACTTCTATGTGTCTACAATACTTTAGGAGGAGAGTGAGGGAGCGTAAACTGACTAGTGCCTGATGAAGATTGTGAGTTGGAACATTAGGGGGCTCAGAAGAGCCCACAAGAGACAAGCAGTGAGAGAATTGTGTGATAGATTGAAGCCTTTTATTGTTATTTTACAGGAAACTAAGAAAGGGTTAGTGCTAGTCTGGTTAGGAAATCTTGGAAAGGTAGGAACCTGGATTGGGACGTGCTTCCCTCCATGGGGGCTTCTGGGGGCATCTTGGTTATGTGGGATACGAAGTGCGTTTCTGGGGAGGTTTTTAGAAAGGACAATTTCTCTATATCCATCAAATTTACTGATTTGGTGGACCGGTTTGTTTGGGTCTTGACAGGGGTGTATGGTCCTAATTGTAGAAGGGGTAGGAGGGGGGTTTTGGGCTGAAATTAGGGGGATTAGAGAAGCTTGGGACGGTCCCTGGTGTCTGTTTGGGAATTTTAATGTGGTTAGGAACATGGAGGAAATAAGTAAAGGCAGCAGTTAGAAGTATGCGGGAATTTTCGAGTCTTATTGGGTACCTAGGTCTAGTTGACTATCCTTTGAATGGTGGGTGGTTCACTTAGTACAACTGCCAGGACAATGCTCTATGGTGTTGGTTGGATAGATTCTTTGTCTCGACCAGCTCGGATGGTCATTACCCGTCGGTATCCCAGTTGGTTTTGGAGAGAACCACTTCGGATCACTGTCCTCTCCTTATCGCTACGGCATCGGTTAGACACGACCCATCTCCTTTCAGATTTGAAAATATGTGGCTTATGGACTATGATTTTCGGGGAAGGGTGTGTGACTGGTAGTCAGAAAGGGTAAACAATAATAGGGATTGGAAAGGCTTTCAATTTATGAACTCTTTGAAGCAACTGAAATTGAAAATTAAAGAGTGGAGCAAAAAGGAGTTTGGTCACCTCAAGTTAAGGAAACAGGACTTGACTGCGGTAATTGGTCGTATTGATATTGCTGAACAGAATGAGGAGATTTCTAGTGAGCAATTTGAGGAGAGAAAGGCAGCCAAGGATCAATTTGAAGTGGTGTTTAGGCAAGAGGAGATTAGCTGGAGGCTGAAATATAGGGCAATTTGGCTTAAGGAGGGTGATGCGAATTCCAGATTTTTTCATAAGGCTGCAAATGGTAGAGCCAGACCAATCTTAGAGTGGGTCTTCAGATTTCAGGAGAGGTAGTTGACGATACAAATAGGATAGTGGAGGAGATTTCAAAATTTTACTCAGATCTGTATAAGTCAGAACAGGGCTTGTAGGATTAAAAATGTTGTCGGGGATTTGATGTCTTTGAATCAGAGTGCATTTATTGCCGGTAGGCATATTTTGGATAGTGCCCTTATTGCTAATGAAGTGGTGGATGAATGGAAGACGTTGGGTAAAGAGGGTATGCTTCTGAAATTAGATTTGGAGAAAGCATATGATCGGGTGGAGTGGCATTTCTTAGATAGGGTGTTGGAATGGAAAGGCTTTGGCGTTAGATGGAGGAGATGGATTGCAGGATGTGTTCAGAATGTAGTATTCTCCTTCTTGTGGAATGGTGGCGTGTATGGTCAAGTTGTTCCGCCTCGTGGTTTAAGATAGGGCGACCTGCGCTCACCTTTCCTATTTACATTGGTAGCCGACGTCTTGAATTGCTTCATGGCAAAGGGTGAGGAGCTTGGGTTGATTTCGGGCTTTGAGGTTGGTAGTGAGCGTGTTGGTATTTCCCATTTGCAATATGCAGACGATACCTTGCTATTTGTTCATGAGGATGAATGCCAAACGTTTTGGATTAAGTCAATCATTAGATGCTTTGAAATGGTTTCAGGGTTGACGGTGAATTTGGAGAAGAGTAGTTTAGTGGGTTTGAATATGTCTCAGGATAGGATCGACATTTTTGCTTCGGTCCTTGGGTGTAGGGTGCAAGAATGGCCCTTGACTTATCTTGGGTTACCTCTTGGAGGTAATCCCATGGCTATTAGTTTTTGGGACCCGGTTGTGGATAGTGTTGGTAAGAGGCTCGTGTCATGGAAAAAAGGATATTTATCTTTGGGGGGAGAATAACCTTAATTAAGGCAGCCTTAGCGAATATCCCCGTTTACTATCTTTCGTTGGTTAGGGCCCCTAGTCGGATTGTCAAAAGTCTTGAGAAATTACAGAGAGACTTCTTGTGGGAGGGGGTGGGAGCAGGAAATATCACCTGGTTAAATGGGAGTGTGTTAGTCAAGAGGTAGGGAGAGGGGGTCTCAACTTGGGAAACGTTGCTACTCTCAACACTGCTTTACTGGGCAAATGGTTGTGGAGATTCAGTGTAGAAAGAAATGCATTGTGGCGGATTGTCGTTCACAGTAAATTTGGTGGTCACTCCAACGGTTGGGATTGCAATCCTTCTGCTAGATGTTCTAATACCCGTATCTAGAAGGAGGTGTTGTCTGTCGTCCCTTCTTTTTCGTGTCTCGTTCGGTTCTGCATTGGGGATGGCAGCCATGTTCGGTTTTGGTACAATCTCTGGTGGGGGGAGTCTATCCTTGCTGTGCGGTTCGCTCGTCTCTTTAGGGTGGCTTCAGCTAGGGATGCTCTTGTTTCTGAAGTCTTGTCTTGGTCGGATTCGGGATTGGTTTGGAACTTGGCATTTCGTAGGGATTTACAGTCTTTTGAGTTAGTCGAGCTTGGAAACCTTTTAGTTGATTTGAGGAACGTATTTGTTGAGGCTGGTCGTAGTGATAGTAGGATATGGAGTCCTTGTAGTAGTGGGATGTTTTCAGTGAGCTCCTTCTTCTCGGTCATTTGGCCTCTCTCCGGTTCTACTTCTTTTCCTCATCGTCGTGTCTGGTGCCCTTTTGTCCCCCCCCAGATTCAAGGCCTTTGTCTGGTCTGCTATTCTGCATGAGATTAATACTTGTGATCGTCTTCAAAGTAGGTGGCCAACCCGTGCTCTCTCACCCCATATGTGCTTTATGTGTAGAGAAGATGGGAAGTCAGTTGACCATCTTTTTTTGCAGTGCCCTGTGGCCAGGGAGGTGTGGTCCTATTTCCTCCGTCGTATTGGTGTTTGGTGGGTGATGCCTGGGGAGATTGGGGAGTCCTTGGTACAGTGGAACTTTCCAGCACTTGGAGTGAGAGGCAGACAGATGTATCAGGGATTTGGCATGCGACACTTTGGACTCTGTGGGGGGAGAGGAACTTGAGGGTGTTCGAGGATAGGAGCAGACCAACGGGAGTGATCATTGATTCTATTTTGTATTTGGTTTGCTCTTGGATGGTGGTTCTCCCTACCTTCAGTGGTTTATCTATGACAGATATACAGGTGGGCTGGACAGAAGTGGCTAGAACATATCCTTTTTCGGCACAGATTGTGACCAGGTGGCAGGCACCTTCTGTTAGGGTTGTCAAGGTGAATTTTGACCGTTCATCCTTTGGGAATCTGGGGAGTTCAAGCATTGGTGGAGTGTTCAGAAACCATCGGGGGAAAATTCTTCATGCATTCTCTGGGCTAGAAAGGTCGGCGACTCTACGAGGGCAGAGGTGCTTGCCCTTCTCATGAGTGTCAAGGAGGCATTTAGGTTGGGTCACAGGCAGGTGGTGATTGAGGGGGACTCGGCCTCTATGATTTCCTGGATGGCAAGTGCAGAGGATTGCCCTTGGAGATTCACCCACATCGTTAGGTTGATGAGGTATTTGTTTAATCAGATTCAGGCGACCTTTATGCATACCTCTAGAGACGACAATACTTTGGCGGATCGGATGGCTAGGGTTGGAGTCACCAAAGCGGTTATGTTTGTGGGCATGCCCACGGTAGAGATGATATTTAGTGGTGGGTGATGTAGTTTTGGGAGCAGTTTTATTGCTATCGTGGTTGGTTTTGTGGATCTGTTTTTGGCCAGTTAGTGCTCTTGGCCATAGTCGATGTTCTTCTCTTTCTGTTTTTTTGTATCTCGGGGTCTTGGTGTTCATCTAGTGCACTTGACCCTTTACTTGTTTGCTCTCTGTAATTTTCTTCTTGTCGCCACTTTCTATCATTTATAATATTGTTGGTTATCTATCAAAAAAAATACACATGGTAGAATTGTAGTCTGACCTAATTTGCTATAGATTGGACAAATTCCTAGCCTCAGTAAGATGAGATGAGCATTACCCTCTCATCTCCTAGTGTGTACTACCCAGACCGGTGTCTGACGATGTTCCTATTTTGATCTGTACGGAAACCCATAGGGGTGGTCCCCAACCTTTTCGTTTTGAAAATATGTGGTTAATTCATCCGGGATTTAAAATGAACATAGAGGAATGGTGGAAGAACCTTGAAAGGGGGGGAGGTAAGGGAGGGGTGGGATTGTTTTATGAAACATTTGAGGGAGGTCAAGGAGAAAAATCAAAGTATGGAATAAGGAGGTGCTTGGTGATATTGAGAAAATCTAATTTGTTGGGGGCGATTGAAGAAGTCGATAGAAAAGAGGAGGATGTAGGGTTGGAAGATAATGATAGAGGTTAAGGAATAAGTTGGAAGGGGAGTTGGATGTATTACTCAAGCAACATGAGATTTGTGGAGACAAAAGTCCAGAGTATCATGGATTAAGGAGGGAGATGGGAATACGGGTTTCTTTCACAAAATAGCCAATGGTAGAAAGAGGAGCAATCATATTCATTGTATGGAGATGGATGGAAGAATGGTAGATAGGATGGATGAGTTTGATCAAGCTTTTTCCTCCTATTCTAGGATGTAATCATCGGAGCAGATCTTCAAGTTTGATCTCAAAAATCTGGATGGGCCTTGCTTGGAGAGATCTAACGCTGAGTGGTTGGAGAGACCTTTTGAAGAAGAAGAGGTGAGAAGAGCAGTATGGGATCTTAGTAGGGATAAGACCCCTTGGCTGGATGGCTACACAATAGCCTTTTACTAGGAGTGTTGGGAAACAATCAAGGGTGACCTATTAGAGGTTATGAAGGATCTTTTTTGCATGAGAGATCATAAACAAGGCAATGCTACTTTCCTGGTGTTTGTTCCTAAAAGGGTTGGGGCTAAGGATATTCGGGACTTTAGGCCAATTAGTCTCACTGCTGGTGTTAGTTTCTAAAAGGGTTGGGGCTAAGGATATTCGGGACTTTAGGCCAATTAGTATCACTACCAGTTTGTATAAGATCATTGCAAAAATCTTGGCAGAAAAGTTAAAAGAAATAATAGATCAGGTGGTATCCCAAAATCAGAGTGCTTCATTAGAAACAGCCAGATTCTTGATAGCATCCTAATTGCAAATGAGTGTGTTGATAAGAGGAGATTAGGTGAATCTGGAGTGGTTTGTCAACTTGATCTTGGAAAGTTAAATCATAGAAGTTGAGTGGTATTTCTTGGAGTCAGTGATGGAGTGCCAGGAGTGGAAGGGATTTTGAGCAAGATGGCATAAGTGGATATGGAGATGTGTTAGGAATGTCCATTTTCTTTATTAATTAATGGATGTGTCAAAGGGCTATTTCAGTCCTCTCGAGGAATTCATCAGGGAGATCTGTTGTCACCTTTTTTGTTTACATTAGTGAGTGACGTGTTGAGTTCATTCCTTAGGATGACAAAGATGATGGGAGTCATGAGAGGATTCCAGATTGGAGTGGATAGGATTCTAGTATCTGACTTACAGTTTGCTGATGATACTATTTTGTGTATTGAGGCAAAGGAGGAACAAGTGGTCCAGACGAAATGGTTTCGGAGCTGAAGGTGAATCTAGAGAGAGTACCATTTTGGGTATTGGAGTCTAGGAAGATCAGCTGGATCTCTTTGCTAGGGTTCTAGGGTGTAGAAAAATGGAGTGGCCTATTAAATACCTAGGTCTATAGTTGGGGTGGCAAATCGTGTCAGTTTTGGGATCCAGTGGTTAAGAAATTGAAGAATATATTGGCTATATGGAATAGAAAATACCTCTCTTCAGGGGGTAGAATCACATTGATCCAGGCTGCTTTAGCAAACATTTCCATGTACTACCTTTCCATTGTCCTTATGCCCGGGTAGAGTGGTCAAGACAATTGAAAAGTGCCAGAGAGACTTCTCGTGGGAGGGAGGTGGGGGTGGTAGGAAGATTACTTTGTTAGATGGGATGTAGTATGTCACGAGAAAAGTAACGAAGGTATTAATCTGGGAAACATTGCAGCTAGAAATCAGGCTGTCCTTGGTAAGTGGTTCTAGCGATTTAGTGCAGAAAGAGACAATTTGTAACGCAAAGTTATTACCCACAGATATGGAAACTATGATATTGGATGGGATATTAATCCTATATGAGGGTGTCCGGTTCTGGTTTATGGAAAGCGATTACTGACCTAGCCCCATTTTTCTTTCCTCACCTCCATTTTTGTGTAGGGTCGGGTTCTAAAGTTTGTTTTTGTTTGGATCTTTGGTGGAAATAAGATATTTTGGCAAATCTCTGTCCCCGTTTATTCAGGTTAGCCACCCAAAGGGATGCTTGGGTGGCTGATGTCTTGTCTTAGGCGCCTTCAAGGCTTGTTTGGAATCTTCATTTTAGACATAACCTTAGGCCAGCAGATGTTATCGAATTGTCCTCCCTGAAGGATGTGTGTATTGATTCTATTGTATTGGACCGTAGGGTTGGGACCCCTGATCAAAAAGGAGTCTTCTCTTCTCGCTCTTTTTTTCATCTCTTGTGGGAATGCCACCCTCTCTCCCTATCCCCTCTGTGCCTTTTAGATATCTTTGGAGATCTGCAGCCCTCCTAAAGTTGGGGCCTTTGCTTGGTTAGCCATACTCAAAAGGATTAATACACAGGACATCCTCCAAAGGAGGAGAAAGCATCTTTATATTTCTCCACAAATGTGTTTTATGTGCAGGAGGAGTGAGGAGTCAGTCGATCATTTTTTCACCCATTGCAGTACGGCGAGGGAGGTTTGGGATAACTTCTCATCTATGGTGGAGATCCCCCCTTGTGATGCCACAGGATATTCAGTCTCTCTTACAGCAGTGGTGATTCCCTAGTATGGGGAAATGTGAGAGACTACTGTATAGAGCCCTATTCTTTGCTATTCTCTGGGCCATATGGATAGAGAGAAATAAAAGAATCTTTGAGGGTACAATATCTAGTAGACAGGTGATCATAGAGTCAGCATCTATATCGGCAGCGTCTTGGGTGGGCATCAGAGATGAGTTCAGAGGGGTGTCAATATCGGAGGTGATTCGTGATTGGAGGACAGTAGATTTTCTTTTCGCAGTATGTACTGACATTTGGATGAGCTGAACACTCCCGAGGAGGGTTTTGTCAAGCTTAACTTTGACAGTTCTTCTATAGGGAACCCGGGACCATCAAGGATTGGGGGTGTTTTCAGCGTAGTGTTTAAACTCGGTATCGGATCGAGGATCGTCCCAGTCCGATACCGAGTTGGATCGGCCGATCCCTAGATTGACTCGTTAATTTAAAATAAAAAATTCAAAAAATCAGAAAAAAAGAAGAAGAAGAAGAAGAAGAAGAATATCTTAGGGTTTCCATTTCAGAATCAGAAGAATCTGAATAGAAGAAGAAGAAGAATCAGAAGAAGAAGAAGAAAGAAGAAGAAGAAGAAGAAGAAAAAGAAAAAGATCTAAGAGAAATTCACCTCGACTTATCAGGTACGATCTGGGGCGATTCGTTGTGGGAAACTAGGGTTTACACCAAGTCTCTTGAGTTCCTATTTGCTTTCACTGCAAGTTAACCAACGGGGAGAGAGAGAGAGAGACTTTTTTTTCGTAATTATTAAGGGAGAGTATAACGTGCTTTGCTCGTGTCAGAATCAGAATCAGAAGAAGAATAAGAAGAAGAAGAAATCACCGGCCGCGTGCTCTGATGCCGAAGAAACCCCAAATCGCTCTCTTTCTTTCTTTCTGGAGACTTCTCCATTTGTTTTTTTAAACACGGCCCTCTGGTAGACTGAGATTTTTTTTTTTTTTTACAGTCTTGGACCGGACTACCAACTCGTCCGATCCGCGACGGATCGGACGATCCGACTCGCCGATCCCGAGTTATATCGCCCGATCCGTATCGGGATCGGACCGAGTCAGTTTAATTAGTATCATTAAAGGATCGGTTCCGACTCGGGTATCGTCCCGGTCCGATCCTTTACACTATGGTTTTCAGGGACCATACATGGAGAATCTTATATGGCTATGTTGGGCCTATTGGGGATGGAAATGCCATGAGAGCTGAGCGTATCGCCTTGGTTACAAGTATGAAAGAGGTCTGTAATCAAGGTTTCTATAACCTGATAGTGGAGGGGGATTCAGCTGTAGTTATGTCATGGATGAGGGAGGGGAGATGCCAGTCTTGGAGACTATCACATATTTTCCTATTGGCACTTTCTTTAGTAGACAGGATGAATCTCATTCACCCATGTTCTTAGGAGTGCTAATGGGGTGGCAGACAGAATGGCTAGAGAGGGAGTGGGTCAAGTGTCTCTCTTCAGTGGGCATCATTCCAGCTGAGCTATTGGATGGGCTGTGACTGGGTCTTTTATGTTTAGTCATTTCATATAGCTCCTTGTGAACCCTGCCACAATATAATGATGCTTTTTTTATTTCCCCTTCCCTTTTCCTTTTATCCTCTTGCTTTCTAAGCTATTGGATGGGCTGTGACTGGGTCTTTCACGTTTAGTCATTTCATATAGCTCCTTGTGAACCCTGCCACAATATAATGGTGCTTTTTTATTTCCCTTTTCCTTTTTTCCTCTTGCTTTTTGACCGCAATGGTGGTTATTCTACCTTTTTGCAAATTTTCTCTTATTGATAGAAAATTCATTATTCATCAAAATAAAAGGGTTGTTGGGCACCTCTGAGAGCAAACGGTTCATTCCAGATACCAAGGCTCCAGATAAATGAATCATGTGAGCAAGTTACCAAGAGCAAGTGTAAGGCTCCTTGAGCTAGGAAATTATAGTGGGTGTCACCCTCCACAATGAGACTAAGGAGTTTAAAGGTACTTGCCTCCTTCAGAAAAAGTATGAACTATAGAAATCTATTAAGACTCTACTGTTATCCAATGGACCCAGATTCCTGATAGAATATCAGTAAAAAAAAATTCAGCTTGGTCACCCCCTTACTAGGAGGTTTTTACACTGGCTGACTACTCTTTGGAAGCAGTATGGACTAGATTACTGATTTCCAGTCCTACAAAATCTTGGTCAAATATATTGAATATCTCATGTTCTCTTATACCGAGATTGGCTAACAATATTGAGGATAAACTTGCCAAGAGAGGAGCATCTTTTGTGGACATTGAATCATCTTTTGAGTTGTTGCTTAGATGGGTGCTTTCAACATTGTATTTCTGGTCTTCTTTGCTGTTGGATATGTGTGGGGTAGACTCTTGGGATGTTTCGTTGGGGTCGAATTCTTCTTGGTTAGATGTTTGAATGGAATCTTGGGTTGACTTGGGGGTGGAAGTATACATTTCGTGTACAGCTGTTTTTCTGCCATACTTGTAATTCTCTTATATTTAATTCAAATACAATTTACTGGAAAAAAAACAAAAAAGAGAGCGAGAGAGGAGCAATGAGAGTCACTTTTCTGGTATGCCGACGCTGGATATGTTGGCGGAGGCTGTTTAGTTGTATGGTTTGCACATAGTCGTCCTTTTATTTTCTCACCTTTCAAGGTGTTCTTTCTGAAATATGGGACTGCAGTTTTAGCAGGATCATTGAAACGATATGGTACATTCTTTCCCCATTCTTAATATAATCTTCATTATTCATCAAAAAAAAAAATCTAGGTCCAATGAATCAACATAATAAAGACCCTCTCAATGATAAACGGAGTAGAAAACTCTGCATTCTCTTATTCTCAAAGGTCTTGTTGTTGCTCCCTTCCTAAATGGCTCACAAAATAGCATGGCTGTAGCACCAACATAGAAAGGAACCTCCCAGTTCAAGATCTGGAAACCTTCACTAGAAGAATATATAAGATCGGAAGCACTAGGTCCAATGAATCAACATAATACTCTCAATGATAGATGAAGTAGAAAACCTCTGCATATCTCTTATTCTCATATGTCTTGTTGTTCCTCCCTTCCTAAATGGCTCACAAAATAGCATGGCTGTAGCACCAACTTGGAAAGGAATTTTCCAGTTCAAGATCTGGAAACCTTCACTAGAAGAATATATGGATACTTGCCAGCATAATTTAATACAACTCCAGAAGCTGCAGAAAGTGGTTCTAAATATCTCAAGCAACATCATAGTGTAATAATAGATGGTCAATAGACTCTCCGTCTCTTGCACATAATATAAACCCTGGGAGATAGGGGAAAATATGTCATTCTAATCTAGAGAATATCGTTAGGTTTGATTTTGTTAAGAGCAGTAGTGCAAGCAAAAGCCTTGATCTTGGGGGAATCGCAGGTTCCCAAATCTGACCCGAGAAGAAGGGCATTGGGTCACTCCATACGGTGGAGACAAAAGTCTTGGTAAAGAAGATTCCTCTAGGTTCAGGAGTCCAAACGAAGTAATCAGGCACATTGGGATCATTAAAACATCCTATAGGACTTCAAGTAGGGAAGTGAGTTTTGTCAGAAAGATTGGATTTATCTTATATAAGAATCTTTATCCTGAAGCATCAATGGATCTGACTTGGTAGAGAAATAAATATTAACTGCCTCAAGCATTAACGGATCTGACTAGGTAGAGAAATGAATAATAACTGGTTCTGAAGATTTGAGTTACTTATTAATACTTTTTCCATGTTTAGGGTTACTACTTGCAAGCTTCATAAATTCCTTATTTCTGCAGATGTGTGAGGAATGGACATTATGACGAAGCCCTTGATCTAGAAGCCTTTGTTTGCAAATTGTCAACAATGCAACCAAAGTAAGTTACTCTTTTTTCCCCTCGCCAATTATGATATGTTTTTTAGCTATAAACCTCATGATGATAGCTTATTAAGACTATTTGTTCTAAGGTTGCCTGTCATTCAAGCACTAGCAGCAGAAGTTAAACAGACCACCCAATCTCTTCGTTCTCAGCTTCTCCAGAAACTTCGGTCAAATATTCAGGTATCTTCGCTGCACCCGTGAAAAAGTAGATAATGCCAGAAAATTATTATGATTTCACTTTTTTCACTGAAGATGCATAATGTCCTGGATTAGCATACAGATTGTTTGACATGGTACTTGGAATTCCATGCAAATAACCTGTCTAGGTAATAGGTAACATCAATTCAATTGTTATAAATTTCTGCATCAATCCTTGTGCCTTGCAGTTGCCAGAGTGTCTTCGCATTATTGGATATTTACGTCGCATAGGAGTGTTTAGCGAGTATGAAATGCGTCTACAGGTAATGTTGTGAATTCTCTTGTATCCAATTTTTTTTCACGTTTTGGTTTAATACAAGTTAAATAAACTGAGCACGTTTTGGCTTAAGAATAACTAATTATAATTGCATTTTAGTGAACATTTAAGGTCCTCATATATGCTTACCCTTGGCACGATTCCATGTGCATTTCCTTGCTCCACTTTCTGACAAAGACTCTTTTCATTGGAGACAGTTTTTGAGATGCAGAGAGGCATGGCTTACAGGCATTCTTGATGACCTGGACCAGAGAAATGTTTACGAATACGTGAAAGGAATGGTAAATTGTCATAGGATGCATCTGTTTGATGTTGTTAACCAATACAGAGCAATATTTGCTGATGATACATCTGGAAGTGAAGAAAATTATGATGGTGGGCTTCTTTTTAGCTGGGCAATGCATCAAATTACTTCTCACCTCAAAGCTCTCAAGATCATGCTCCCCAAAATTACCGAAGGCGGATCGTTATCGAATATCCTAGACCAGTGCATGGTGATCTCTCTCTCCATCTCCACATTTTGCATGCCACTCTCTCTCTCCACATTTTGCATGCCATTCAAATTTACTTCAGTCTTGAATGCTCGCATGTGGTAGCTTTTTCTGCAGTTCTTTATAATTCTTTTCTTACAGGAAGGAAAAGAAATCCTTTTTCCTTTACTACCATATCTCTTTCCTTCTTGTGTATAGCAAACTGGGAACTCTTGTCTGAAACTGCATAATCAAGATTATGGGTTTTATGCCACAAGCTTTATATTTATTCTGATACATTCCTTTCTTCCCTCCCATAGAAAACTGCACTTTTTGGACTACATCCACTATTGAGAAGTTAGTCAGAGATTAATTCTTATAGATAAAACATATATAGTTGTATGAATAGTGCTATTACTCTATTCAGTTGGAAACATACGAGTTTTGTTTTGACATTTGCGAAAAGATCTTTTTAGTACCAATTTAAGAGAATGGATTGTTTTATAAACTTCCTATTCAATCTCATAGACTTTCAGAATGTTGGGCAACAAAGAAGAAACATATGCATAGGATTAGCATTGCTGAATGAGGATGTTGAGATGGATGTGGGAAACTAGTTAACATTAGGTAAGAAATGAATATATCTGAGAGTGTTAGGTGTTGTCCGTATAGGAGATAAGATAAAGGAAAATGGGTTAAGATAGTTTGGTCATATAAAGCAACAACCTAGGGAATCAACTATGAGAATGTGTGAGGGGGTACCTTTTAAAGGATCTAAGAGTCCAAAAGGATTTGGATACTCATAATCTGACTGAAGATATGATTTTTGACAAAAATGGAGAAACAAGATTCATGTTGCCGGCCCAAACTAGTTGGGATAAGAATTTTTGTTGTTGTGTGCAATCTCATAGAATATGCTTCATTTTCATGTAATTGAGAACCATTTCCAATTAATGAGAGAATTAATTACTTTATACAACTTCCTATTCAATCTCATAGAATTTGCTTCCTTTTCATGTATTTGAGAACCATTTGTGTTGCAACACAGTTGTCAATCTTGACAGTTGTGTGTTTGAGCCATAGTTTAAAATTTCGCCGAAATTTCGGTGTCGGGTGTGTCAAACGAAACATGAAATTGCATTTTTTCGGATTGTATTATTTCGTGAAATAAATGACTGAAATGGCCAAAATTTCAGCGAAATCTCTGCGAAATTTTTGTACTTTGTTCAGATTTATTTCACCCGAAATGTGCACTTTATCTCCGAAATTTCGGATATTTCGGCCGAAATAATTCTAAAATATAGTTAAAAGTTAAAAAAATGGTAAATTACTTTCACACCCCCTTGAGTTCGGCATAATAGCAACAAGTACCCCTTAAACTTTGGCCACAAACACCTCCCCTATAGTTTGAAAGTATATTTTATGGACGAAAATACCCTTGGATACCTTGTTTAATAACCTTAAAAATAAAATAGATGCTTTTATGGAAGAAGAAAGAAGCTTAGTATCAATGAAAATTGTGAAAACCCCATTGATCTCATTTAATTATAGGATAAAAATAAAACATTAAAAAAATAATAACAAAAAATAAAATTAAAAAATAAATAATTAAAAAATGGTTCATATTTATTACAATTATCATTGATTGAAGGGTATTATGGTCA
>JAUPMG010000002.1:7048351-7072131 GCA_031762675.1 Pachysandra terminalis | reverse complement strand
AAATGCTTAGAAAAATCAGGTAATGCTAATACCGGGGTGGTTGTCATGGCTTCCTTCAATTTTTCAAAAGCTTGTTCTGCCTCTGTCGACCAATGAAAACCGTCCTTAAGCATGTTCGTCAATGGTTTGCAGATTTTTCCATAGTCTTTGACGAAACGTCGGTAATATCCTGTAAGTCCCACAAACCCCCATAAGGCTTTCACGGTTTTGGGTTTAGGCCATTCCACCATGTTAGCTATTTTTGCAGGATCTGCTGCTACACCTTGACGAGAAATGATATGTCCCAAATAATCCAGTTTTTGTCGTCCAAATGAGTACTTGGATTTCTTTACAAATAATTCATGTGTTTGCAGAATGTTTAAAGTAGTCCGCAAGTGTTGTAAATGATCGACCCAACTGCAACTATACACCAAAATGTCATCAAAAAACACTAAAATAAATCGACGTAGATGTGGTCGAAATACCTTGTTCATTAAACTTTGAAACGTAAAGGGTGCGTTAGTCAATCCAAACGGCATTACTAAGAACTCGTAATGGCCGTCGTGTGTTCGGAAAGCTGTCTTGTGAATATCCGGGTGATGTATTCGGATCTGATGATATCCCGAACGTAAATCAAGCTTTGAGAAGAATTGTGCACCATGAAGTTCATCCAATAATTCATCGATGATTGGCATGGGAAATTTATCTTTGATTGTCATTTTGTTAAGTGCTCGATAATCAACACACATTCTCCATGTGCTATCCTTCTTACGTACCAATAACACCGAAGATGAAAAAGGGCTCACACTGGGACGGATGATACCTGTTGCTAACATCTCTTTGACCAAACGTTCAATCTCATTCTTTTGAATATACGGATATCGGTAAGGTCGAACATTTGTTGGTTGGCTATCGGCTTTCAACGGAATATGGTGATCATGCGATCGGTGTGGAGGAAGTCCTTGAGGTTCTGCAAATATTTTAGAAAATTCTGATAATAATTCCACCATGTCTGGAGGTGTGGTTTCATCATCTGATGAAGCCTGAATCGAAAATATTTGAGCCACTGCTCCATGTACAGGTTTCTTCAACATTTTTCTCATCTGATGGGACTCCACAGTTTTAACTATACCTCCTCTCGAGCCACGCAGAACATGCCGTTGTTGTTGGTTGTGAACTCCATTCGCAGTTTTTCAAAATCCCAAAGTATTGGCCCTAGAGTTGCCTACCATTGGACTCCTAAAACCATGTCGCAGCCTCCCAACGCCAATATCTTCATTTCTGTTTCAAAATTGGATCCCTGCATGACCCATTGAAATGGACGACAAATAGAGGAACTTTGCAAACGAGCACCATTAGCAACAGAAAGATACATAGGTTTAGTTGTTTTAGTTTCACAACCTGTCCGTTTGGCGACTGATGGATTCAGAAAGTTATGAGTACTTCCTAAATCAATTAGGATGATCACCGGTCGATGTTTGATGTAGCCTCTGATCCGCATAGTGTGATGAGCTGTAGAACCCACCAATGCATGTACCGAAATAAGAGGGTCCTCTATATCAGCATCATCTTCTCCTGTGTCGTCCTCCTCTGGGTGGTTCTCGGTATCACCTTCATCATCATCAACTGTTAACAAAAACAATTGTTTTTTTTTTTTTTTTACATCGATGACCCGGCACATAACCTCCTACATTTGTTCTGATGTTAGGAGTTGGTGAGTATGGTCGTATGATCGGTCGGCTATGTTTGGCTGCTTCCACTCCCTCTTCTTGAAGCCTGGCAAGTCCAATAGCTTGTGTGATAGTTGTTGGATTGAACATTTGGATGCTGGTATGGATGTCATCTCTAAGGCCACTGATAAAGCAACTCACGTAGAATCCTTCCGATAAGTTTCTGGTACGATTGGCAAGGCCTTCAAATTGTTCTTGATAAGCTTTGACAGAGCTTGTTTGACGCAATTTGGTCAGTTCGCATACCGGGTCTGTGAATGCTGTGTGACCAAACCGAGTTACTAATGCCTGAACAAAATCGACCCATGTAACTCGTCCTCGGGTTCTTTCATACCATTGGTACCATTGGATAGCTTTGTCCTCCAAGTGAATTGACGCCAGTTGTACCTTTTTAGCTTCCTCCATACCGTTGTCGCTGAAAAATTGCTCACAGCGATAGACCCATCCCTGAGGTTCGCTTCCACTGAATCTGGGAAAATCAATTTTTGCATATCGCATGCATGCACCGTTGTTAGGTGGTGTCCATGGTCCTTTTTCTTGATATGACAATTCTCCTTGCTCTCCTCGAGGTGAGTTTAGTTGTGAAACTAAACTATCGTATTTCAAGTTCATGGCCGCCATCCAATGTTTGAGCTTTGTTAATACTTCCGCTTGACTATCCGAATTTTCTTTCAGGTGTCGTACGGCATCTTCCATTCTTTTTGCTTCTTGTGATCTAGTCCCCTCAGCCATAATTTAGCACAGGTCAGAAGAAAATCCTGCTCTGATACCAAATGATAGTAACAGGAAGAAGATAATAGGTAATTACCACTTCCGGGTGGATTCCTCTACGTAAAATACGTATACATGAGATAAAATTCATAAAAGATAAGATGTCCTTCCTACTGCTATACAACTCTATTTATTAACTCATCTTCCCCTACTTTCAAGCATTAAACTCCTAATAGATAAACTCCAACAACTTAATTGTTTATCTATACTTACTCCTAACCACTTCTTTATTGACTAACTACTCTTTTGCTAATCTAATCTATTGTTTTATTCCTGAATAATAGGAGATCTGATCTGATCTCTATTATTCTCCAGACTTCCCTTTTTCCAAGATGTTGCTCTTGCTTCTTCAACCTCCTTGTGTTTATCCATCCATGTGATCACCCTCGTCACCTTTGCACGTATCATAATGAGATGTGTTTGAAGCAATGAACTGATGTAATTGAGATTTCTGTGTTGGAAGATGTTATAAACCCTTGATCTGTTTCATGGAAAGCTTTTAAAATGTTGAAACCTAATAGGGAAAGGAAATCCATATTATAGTAGCGAAGAAGGGTTGATGTTATGTTTGTCTAATAAGTAGTTAGATACTTATTTGCATTCTTGAGCTTCGCTTTTGAAATATTAATGTCTTCGTAATCTGCGAGGAATCAACTCCTTTGTTGAAAACTCAAGTGACTGCATTAGATGAATAATGCTTTTTCACCAATAAAGCCAGAATTTCACTTAACTGGAATTTTTCATTTTGACAGTGGAAGGATTTAGCCTCATGAGGGCAGGGTTATGTCTCATAAATTCTTAAGTTTAGGCCTTAGGGGAGGTGAAAAGCTTTATATCAGAAATGTTTCTTGAATTCCTTTGTTTACAGAACATTTGTGATTAACATTTAGAATGCATCTTTTGCAAGAACTAACCAGAAAGATAGAAATGGAACGTCATTTGTTTCACATCCATTGTTTGAAAGAGAAAAAAAAATAGAAACAAGTAAATAGAATCATTTTTGAATTCCTAGTGTATGTCCTTTTCATGGCCCATCCCCATATAAAGTATGTAGTGAAAAGTGAAAAAAGATTGCTAGTTGAACCCATAGGATGAGAGGATTACCTATTCTTCAATACTGATTGGAATAAAGTTATTGGAATCTTTGCTCACAATTAATTTGGTGTTAATTATATTAAGAACTGTCTGTACTACCTTATTGTCTTGCATCAAATTGCTGCCAATAAAATTCTAAGTGATGGTGGGAGATGGGAATGTCGAAACCACATTGAAGCTAAGGTACACACTCTATAATTAAATCAACATTGTTCCCTATACACCATTTAGTTGTGCTTTCCATGGAGTTTGGATTCTATGTCATTTGATTTCTCAAATTTGAGTCGTACTAGTAGGATGCCCATTGGAAGAAATGTTGTAAGATTAGTTTCCCTCACTTATCCTGGCAACTAGCATGTACTATATGTACTTTCCAGTGTCATGCATTTGGGACCACTTGCACGAGGGGAATCTAACTTATGTAAATTTAACATAGTCTAGACAGAAACACTTAATTTGTGTATTAGCTTTCATATGGGAGAATTGGAAACGATGATGCTCTTTAACGTCTGTATAGAAAATGATTGGCCATTGTTAATGGTAATTGAAAATAATTCATGAACCTTCTGCAAAAAAAAAAAAAAAAAACTGTAGCATTTGACTTGACATATAAACTTGAGACTATGCTGGATATTTTCTCTTACAGAGGTGGCTAAAAGGGAACCTCACTTGCCATTGTTTGCACTTTTAAGTTTATTCCAATGTGCATTTGTTGTTTTTGAGCTTTTGTCTTGTGTTTCCTTTTTAATATTCTTCTATTCACTGTGAGAAAATCACTTTCTGATACATACAATTGTGATTGTCTGTTTTGGATGAGGAGGTATTTGCATTTAGTTGTATTATGATAATATCTAGGTATTGATTTATAATTTAGTCAACATTTATGTCATGAATCCTTGTTAGTTGCTTAATTTTGTTGTATTAGCAGCAGAGCTTTAAATACCGGAACCGGTCGTCGGACCGGTTCCGGTCCGGATCGCCGGTACGGACCAGTACCGGCCGGACCGGAGCCGGTACAGAAAACGAAAAAAAAAATTTTAAAATTAAAAAATTTCAAATCGCGCCGGACCGGCCGGATCGGTCGCCGGACCGTCGGAACTGGTCGCCGGCGGTATCACTCGCTGGACCGGAGGGATCGGCGGACCGGTCGCCGGACCGGCGGTCCATAACCCGGCCGATATCACGGGTTGGAACCGGACCAGTCCCGGTCCGGACCGGTATCGGCCGATCCTTGAAACCATGATTAGCAGTCAAATAATCAGGTGTAAATTTGAACCATATCATCTGATGTATTTTTCTCATTGAACGTTCAAATTAAATTTGACTGAGCAATTAGTACAATACGCTTGAATTTTGAAGAAACAACCTTATCAGTCTATTCATTGTAAGATTTTTATGCCAGTCTTTTGTTTTAAAATGGGGTTCTATAATGCAGTTTTAAGTTGGATGCTCTTGCAACTTATTTACGAGTTCTATGTGGGTTGAGGAGATATGAGAGTTATAATTCGATAATATATGTAATAGTTTTGTTTGTTCTTCTATGTACTCCTTGTGTGCATGGGGCTGCTCGTCTGCAAACTTAATAATTAATAGAGATCTGTCTTCGTTACTTCCAGAAAGAATTTGTTTTAATTTACTTGTGTAAAATATTACAAATCAAGAAATTAAATGTCACAGATTTTGTAGGTAGCCTTTTCTGATATCTGAAATTTAGAACATTGTGAGTCGAGGACATATCTAGATTATAAATGTTAGTAATGAAACACTTTTTCTGTATGTAAGCCTTTAAAGAAGTTATGTGGTGTTGTCTCAACAGGTAAGAACATTGCTTAGCATTCAGTGGCTTGTTTATTGCCACCTTTTATTCTTATATAGTATTCTACTAAGGATACTATATATAAAGGTGCTTTTTATTACCCTTTTATTCTATCATTGCTTGGATGGAGAGTGATGAGCAGTGCAAGTGGAGGTTTACTCATTTGGTGCGCTTGATTTCGTCCTTGTGAAGGGGTAGGATCATCTTGTTCCGACTTGTCGTAGGGCGAATTAGATGGCTAAGACATTGGCTAGGAGGGGCAGTGAGAGGATTGTTGTGTTCTAGGGGGTTTCGACATCCAACATCTTTCCGGATTAGGATTGTGATCTTGGTGGGGAGCGGGTGGCCAGCACATGGGTTTGAATAGTGTTATTTAGTGATTTGGATTGATGTAGTGATTCCTTGATCTTCTTGCTTTCAGATTAGTTCTAAAAGCTATGAAGGATGTATTTCTCTCTTTCCTTTTTAATATATTTCATCAATTATAAAAAAAAAAAAAAAAAGGAATCCATCAAATACAAAATTAACAACACTGCCTTGCCCAAATTGTGGTCAGCAACATGATCCTGTGTTGCCATTACCGCAAGTAAAAAACCATCCCACCAAATAATTAGAACAGTTGATAGAAGCTTCACTTTGGAACGGTATTAGATAATCAATGATGTTAAATCAACCATGAAGAGATCCTGTCTGATCACATTATCAACTGCTCTATTTTGGTACATGGTAATTCAGAAGTTATGAATGTGAAGATCTGATTCCTGAGAGAGTGAAATGGTAGAGCAGGGTCTGCTGATAGAAAGCACTTGGGCAGGGGGGCATGCGTAATGAGTTGAGAATTCTTTTTTCCTTATTTCTTTTTTGAGTTTTAGTTCCAACCTGGTGAGTTTGTAATCACCTCGAGAAGGTTACTCAAAAACAAGTTCATGAATTTGATCACCTAATTATTAGGATATTTTGTGACATGCACTTGTTCGAGATACAATTACTGCTCTCCATCTTGACACAAGATTGGGTGTAGGAGTGTTAGACTTGTACTCAGACATGAACAAGTCCGTTGATATCTGTTATGAATATAGATACAGAAAGCAAGGTTTTAAATTTCGCCGGCGTGCCGCGAAATATCGCCATTTTCTAGTTTGGCGACACGAAATATTTCGGCAATAATTTCCCATTTTGGCAAAATTTTGCCAGACCCCTTGGCGAAATCTTCTCAGACGAAATCGAAATTTAAAACCTTGACAGAAAGTGCTTGCAGAATTGCTCACAGCCATCAGAGATTTGGCAACTAGGCCTACTTGTTGCGAAGTGTTTCCTTAGTATAAGATTATGTTTTATTTTTCTAGTGTTTCCAACTTAATTTTTTACAGGGACCTATTTTTTTTTTTTTTACTGCTGAACATGTACATGTATTACTATATATGATTTATCTTTTGAATCTTTTTTGTATAGTTGACCACCTAAATGTGGCAACGGAATTCATTATTTGGAATTCAAACGCTTCCTTAATATCCTTGCCAGATTATTATCTTTCTGAGATTGTCGTCAAATTACAGATTTGGAATGGAAATTAATCTACGTAGGATCTGCCGAAGACGAGACTTATGACCAACTCTTAGAGAGTGTTCTTGTTGGGCCTGTCAATGTTGGCAACTATCGTTTTGTTTTCGAGGTAATCTGCACTGATGCCTTCAATGAGTTTCTGAATTGGGTATACTTATTGATATAAATGCAGGCACAATACTGATAGCTGTTGGTTTTACTCTTTTTGCCAGGCAGACCCTGCAGACCCCTCAAAGATCCGTGAAGAGGATATCATCGGTGTCACAGTGCTCCTGTTGACCTGTTCTTATCTGGGACAAGAATTTATCCGAGTTGGATATTACGTGAACAATGATTATGACGATGAACAGCTCAGAGAGGAACCTCCTCAAAAGGTGTTGATTGATAAAGTTCAGAGAAACATTTTGACCGACAAGCCCAGAGTAACAAAGTTTCCGATTAACTTCCACCCTGAGACTAATGAGAATGGTGGACAAGCTGTTGTTCCATCACCTGATCATCCTTCTGAAAATGGACATGCAGAACAGCCACCTCCATCGCCTGATCGTCCTTCCGATGAGCAGCAGGAATCTTAATCTTTCAAACAGAAGCAAGTCGGGCTATGATGTGGACCTTCACAAATTTTTCCTTGAAGGAGCATGGTGGTCATTGTAGTAGATATTATCGGTCTGCTGGATTCGGAGGCTTCAGAAAGCATTGCTAATGTGAAAATTACTGGGGTTGCCTTGCATGTATTGGAAGGAAGTGTCTTTTGAAATCTTGTGTACCATGGGTATGTTTTACTGTTGTTAACACAGACCCAACTCATCTAACAACACTTAATGTGAAAGACATGGATTTTGTTTTCATTTATTATGAACTGATTATATTCTCTGAAGGATTAGCTATGTTGTGAAAATGATGAGAAGGATCTGATTGCTTGCTAGAGACTGTGCCACTCTAGACCATAGCCATCTGGTTCACTGGTTTGCTCAGTTCAAATTTGTGGCTTCAAAGAACAAGTTCAATACGGTAGACTTGTGCGTGTCTTGTGATGCCAAGCAGAACCTGGATGTTTGTTTATGTAGCTCTAAGCATCACTGATTGTCTCCCTACATTGTTTTTCATCTTAAGTTTTAGGGTAAATTATAGAAACCTCTCTCTTGAGGTATGCATTAATTACAGAGACCTCCCTTAGTAACATTTTATTTACTTAAATACCTTCATTGAAAATTTAAATATTTGTTATTATAAAAATAACTTATTTTATAAGAAAAATACCTCGAGGCTTAAGCTTTAAAGAAAGAATTTTGTATATATATACCTTCAATTGAAGAACAGTGCAACTAAGGAAAAACTTATCAAGATACGGCGTTCTATAAATTAGCTGAATCAGTGAAGAAGTAAAAAGAGACAACAAAGAAAAGTAACAATGTTAATTAATATACTCATTATTGAATGAATCAAGTAATTATTTTCGATTGTTGTTGATATATACATATATGAGAAATTATTCAGAAAGAAACAGCAAGTTACAGCCCTGTTCTTGTGTTCCCCTGTTTTCTATCATCAAGTTTTCTATAGTTTGGTATCAGAGTTTTTCCTCTTTCTCCAAATTATATATATATATATTTTTTTTATATGAGGGATTTTATAAAATAAGTGTTTAAAAAAAAGGGAATAATTGAAAGAGAATGAAGAGAATTTAAGGCAAATTTATCTTCTAACTACCCTAAAAACTGAGGTAATTTTATCCAAATAGATGAAATATGTACTGACATCAACACTTTTCCGTCTACAATTTAACGGTGAATTAACAGCAAGGAGGTCAGTGTTATTTCAAAAAGGTGAAGAGAGGTCTCTGTAATTAAGGCATACCACAAAGGAGATTTCTGTAATTTATCCTAAGTTCTATTCTTGTATTATTATTTTTTTTGACACAAATGTACGGCTGTTCCTAGTAGGCATTGATCCGGTTCAATATCATTGAATTGAATTTACATTTACGGGAGAAAGATTTATCATCTCTAATGGGATTAGATCCCTAGTTATTGCAGAAACTTGGGTAAGGATATTGCTTCTTGAAGTGGAGGAGGAGAAAGGAACAATGCAAGTGTTTCAAGGTGATCAAACTTGATTCTGTCTGTGCCTTCCTTAGAACCTATTGATTTTGTTGTCTACCTTAGAAAAGCAGGATCATATTGAGTTTGTATAAGAAGCCCCCCCAGACCAGTTTTCCTCTCTCTGATGGTACTTTCTATCACTTGAAAAGGAAACTAATTTCAAAAGAAGAATGAATCAGTCAATCAAAATGATCATGCTTGGCAATGCAGTTATGCTTGGATTACCAATTCCTAGCATAAATTTTCAGGCAAATATAGAGTATGAAGGCAGGATCACCTGATAGAAGAGAATACTAGCATTTGCTTTAGTGCATCTGGATTGAAAATTGGGCTATTTGGTGCAACAATTTCCCTCTCATGTGTTTTGGTACCCTACAATATAAAATTGCTCCAGGTAGAATCCTGTATAAGAAAGAAGGTATGGTGATCCTCCCATTAGGATTCAAACTGCATACATATATAAGTATATTTTAATTAGTTTAAATTGTAAACATCCAATGCTTCTAATTCTAATGTGCAACAACAATTTATGATAGGAAACGGATAGTTAACTGCGGATGCAAGAGAAAAAAATTCGGCTCTTTGAACAATACAAAGGAGGTTACAATTCCTGATCTGGTAAAACACCAACCAGAAAAAAAAAAAGAAAAACTGTATCGCATTGAAAGACATGTAAACAGTAAGAACATAAAAGATTGGAAAGGAAAGCCAAAAGGAGGCTATATCCACAGAAAATGAACAGTTTTTTTTCCCATCAAGTTAGTGGCTATAGCATTCTTGGGCAGCATTCAGTACCCAAAAAAAAAAAGGTTCCGCGTTCTTAATCCTCATTTTTGCGCTTTTTCTTGGTAGGATTCGTCGATTGTTTTGTTTTCTTCCTCTTGTTGGAGTGATCTTTTACTTTCTGCCATTTCACATTATAGAATTTGATCAATCTCATCATCTGATATAAGTTATAAAACATGTTGTTAAGGACTACTGGTAAAGGATGCTATATTACCTTCCTTGACCTCTGCCGCTGCCGCCCTCTGTTTTTCTTTTTCGGATTGATCGGATCCTGATAGAAGGAAGCCAAATTAAACATGCTCACATATGAGAAAACTATGCCTTTACCTAATTGTTTACTTTGATTGAACTTAAAAAGACTTTGGAATCTCATCTTTTAGACCATACCAACCTGTGCAAGAGCCACAGTCCGAGCATGCCTCTCAGCGTGGGTCTCTTGTTCTTCCTCAATTTCGCCATCACTGTTGAGCATAAGCTTCAATCTCCCTTCTTGCAGTAATTTCTCAGATCGAGCATGTCGCTACACCAGATTCAGAACAAATAAATATCTCACTCATCATAGGAGGTGGTGCATGTAAAAGACCATCACTCTCCACAAAGCAGCTGATAATGGCATCATCTAAATCAAGATGCATCAATATATATATAGTATTGATAATATAGTAAGTAGTAACTACAGAATATATATATATATATAATATGTGTATGTCACATGTGTGCATGCATATAATGGCATCATCTAAATCAAGATGCATAAATAGGCACACACTTTACAAAAGCCAAATAACAAAAAGACAACCATTTCAAAACTCTCCCTAAGAACCACATGCTCCAAATACGATTCCCAGTTCCCAAACACCTATCAACATAGAGAACTCTTCCCAACTCTCAGATAACCTAAAGCAACCTTATAGAGGAAACACACAAAATAAATACCAAAAGCATTCTAAAACTCAAAAGTAGGTCTTGTCCAAGAATATTGTTATCAAACCCACAATCGCAAGTCATATTTACAATCAAGTGCCCTATGACTTTTACAGAATCCGAGGCACATCATAAACAAGCAATTGTGATCAATTAAATATATTACTTTTAAATCCTCCATCATTCAAGCATAAGAGATGGTCTTTTGTCTGTTTCCCTTGCCATTAACTGTGATAACCTTCAAACAAATTATTGACCTATGTTTCTGAAGGAGGGTTTTAACTATCTGATACTCATTGAACCACTGCTTCCAACTTTGGTGACTGAAGGAGGGTTTTAACCATCTGATACTCATTGAATCACTGCTTCCAACTTTGGTGACTCACGTCTCAACTTTTATTTTTTTATCCAAACTGTTAGCAGCTTAAACTATCAGCAATTAATTGCAATTGATGTTCTTTTCTTCTTAATACATTAACCAAAATCTGAACAGAAGGGAGAGAATTGATGATGATCGTGAAGATAATGATTTGACACGGGCAGCCCTTAGGTTATATAATTAAAAACAAAAGAATTAAACTGTAGCAAAAAGAAAATAGGAAAAATCTGACTAGAAGAAAGATAAGACTAATTAAAAGTCTAAACCTCTTTTTTGTAAACATAAAGAATTTAAAAAAAAAAAATGGTGAGCTCCCAACAGACGTGTTTTTGTTTATATTTTGGTCATTCTCATTTCCTTTTTTCTCAAGAGGTCCACACTTAAATTCTTCAAAAAGACAACCATTGATCAAGAAATTTAATCTATACAAGCAAGACCAAAGGGGAAAAGAAAAGACCAAATTCTCTAACTTTTAGCTTGGGCCGTATGGGAGAGGAGGCCATGCAATGCATCGCGGCATCACTCAGTTTGGTGGCAAGGAACGTTTGGCTCAGCAGCCCAAGTGTATGTGCATATGCAGTGGCAATTATAAGCACACCCAAACACAAAACCCCATATAGATATCAACTCATCTTGCCTATAACACCTGCCATATCTTCGTCTCTCTTTCCTCTCTGTTTTCTAGTCTCAATTTAACTCAGTGTGCTCACGACCACCTTGTACCACCAAAATAGAAAAGCTTTTTTTCCTGCTGTTTCGAGTATCAGAAAAATTGTTGGGGAGGATAAGTGGGATAGATAGAAGAATCGAATAAACCAAAAAAGAAATAAAGAAAAAGAACAGATAGAAACAAAGTAGCAGTAGAAACTAGAGAAACTAGAAAACTGAAGGTAGCCGCTGGAAACCCCAATATGAGGATTCTTTTTTTTTTTTTTGATAATTAACATCACTTTATTAATCATCATGGAATAATAAATGCATAGGAATAAAAGTAACAAAAATTAAAACATAAGAAGCTATACAGAACAAGAACCGTATCTATACAAAGAGCATCTAAGTTATACCAACTCCACTCCAGTCACTAAATGACCCTTATCCACCCCTGCCTTGGTCAGAACGTCAGCAGCACCATTTGCAGACCACAGGATATGATGAAAAGAGCATCTAAAACCACAACAAAGATGCTCAGCACGACGAATAGTTCAATCTCCTAGCCTCCTCCAAACCCACCACTAGAGCACCCACCGCTACCCTGTTTGAGTCTCCTCCAATCGAGCCTGAATAAGCATGAATCACTTTTCCTTCTGAGTCTATAAAAATTCCACCAATCCCAGAAATTCCAATAGAAAAACCGTCAAAGTTTAATTTAATAAAACCTTCCTTTGGAACCAACCAACGCTGACTCTTCACCACCAGATGTAGAGAAGAATGTAACAAAACATCCCAATCTCTAGCAATATTCTCCACCGAATAACCCCTGAACTCTGGCAATACCGAAGCCCAAGACGCCACAGTACTCACCACCATATCGATATTCAATGATAAACTCCTCTCCACGTTCTCTCAAAAATCTGCCTATTAAGTTCTCCCCAAATGATCCAAAGGGTAGCAAAGACCACCATATCCATCAAAATCTTCCCTCTTCCACCCATACCATGATATCTCCACTGGGCCAAAAGCATAGAGACCTTTTCCGGCATCAGCACGTCACTCCTAGTCTTTGTGTGAAGGAATTCCAAACTTTCGTTGCCAAACTGCAATGAAGAAAGAGATGATCGACTGATTCCCCCTGTCTCTTGCACATGAAACAAATATGTGGAGATATAACAAGATTTCCACAATTTAGAAGAGATGAAAGGAACAAGAAGGGCGAGATCTGATTCTCACATCAACAAACTCAGGATTAATAAAGAAATCCTTCAGACCCTCCAAAAGAAGACCAAGCTCCCCAATTGCAAGTACGTTAAGATCCCTTCTAAAAGAAAGATCCAGGAAAAACCTATCTCGGACCAAGACAAGACTTCTGACACCAATACATACCTATACCTGGCTACCAGAAAAAAGACGATGAAACTGGGACATCAAACAAGACTCACCAACCCAAACTTCCTACCAAAACCGAACACGTCTACCATTACCCACCCCAAACTTGAGATAAGGATAAAAGAGAGGTGCAAGGGCATTAATTGCCTTCCAGGGGATACGGCAGGAAATTCTATCAGAATAGAGTATATCCCACCCATTATTAAAGACCCCATATTTGCTTACTATAATTTGATACCATAGAGCATTGTTATCCATGTTGAACCTCTACAACCATTTACCGAGAAGAGTCGAGTTACGACACATAATATTCCCCAAATTAAGACCACCCTCTCCTTACTCTTACAAACAATACCCCAGTTCACCAAATGGTCCTTCTTTTGACCCCCTCCTTCCCATAAAAAATCTATTTGAAGTTTCTCCAAAATTTTAATAACCTTTATAGGAGCTTTAAACAAAGAAAGATAATACAAATGAGTATTAGCTAAAGCAGATTTAATCAGAGTCACCCTACCTCCTAAGGAAAGAAGCTAATCTTTTCTCCATTTTTTCAATAACAGGATCCCAAAAAGCAACACAACTAGCTTTATCACCAAGGGGTAAACCCAAATATTTCCAAGGAAGATCAACCGCCTACACTCAAGATAATCGGCGAACTGAAGGACTCTATCCACCTCCAAATGGAAGCCCGCAATACTAGACTTCTCAAGATTAACTTTAAGACCTGAAACCATCTCAAAGCATCTCAGGATAGCCTTAACCCAATAGGCTTGTTCCTCAGAGGCTTTAAAAAATAGCACAGTATCAGCCGCATACTGAAGATGGGAAATCGACACTCCTTCAGATCCCACAATGAAACCCTTTATGAGACCCATCTGTTTTGTAATGGTTAGAAATCGACTAAGAACATCCCCAACTAGAGTGAAAAGAAAAGGAGATAAAGGATCTCCCTGACAAAGACATCTAGACGAAACCACTTGCCCATGAATCCCCACATTAACCAAGAAAGACGACACATTCCTAATACACCCGTTAATCCATTTCCTCCACCTCTCCCCAATGCCCTTCCACCTCAAAACCGAATCGAGGAAATCCCATTCCACCCTATCATAAGCCTTCTCCCAATCCAGTTTACACAAAAGCCCAGACAACCCATTCCTACTCCTCTCATCCACAACCTCATTAGCTATCAACGCGCTATCAAGAATTTGTCTACCTTTGGTAAAAGCAGATTGGTTCTTGCTAACAATACCCCCCATTACTCTTTTAAGTCTCTCGGTCAAAACTTTCGAAATGATCTTATACAAACTAGTCACCAAACTAATCGGTCTGAAATCCTTAAGTTCCTTAGCCCCGCTTTCTTCGCAATCAACACCAAAAAGGTCTCATTAGTAATCTTATTTATGACCCCATTATGAAAAAACTCCTCAAAGACCTTCAACAATTCATCTTTGATCACAACCCACATATCCTGAAAAAAGGCCACAATAAAACCATCCGGTCCTGGAGCTTTCTCCCGATTTAAGGCCATAACAACAGATTTAATCTCCTCCTCAGTAAACGGAACGTCCAACTCCCCCTTCGACCTCCCGAAAGACCAAAACCCGACATATAAAAAGGAAATCCGGCTCAGAAGAATACAGTTTCCCATAAAAATCATTAAGGGCCCCCACAATACCATCCATATTATCGTGTCCCCGTTCACCACAAAACTATCAATGTTATTCATCTTAGCTCTCCCATTCGCAATTTTGTGAAAAAACCGAGTATTACTATCCCCCTCTTTGAGCCAATTCACCCTAGATTTCTATCTCCAACTGATTTCCTCCTGCTTAAGAATAAGATCCACCTCACTTTGCCTAATACTCCTCAACTCTCTATCATCACTCATCAAAACACTTTGTTTTTCTCTGAGATCAATGACTTCAATCTCATCACTGGCCACTTACTTACGAAAAGATAAATTCCCTAAGTCTCCTTATTCCATACTTTAATATGATCCTTCAACAACTTCAAAAATCTCGTAAAAGAGAAACCCGCCTAACTAGATCTAATAGACTAACACAATCTCTACCATTCCACTAATTAGCCACCTCTTTCTCAAAAGATCTGTGAGTCGGCCACATATTCTCAAACCGAAAACTATTCCCAAACTCAGACGACATTAAAATGGGCCAATGATCAGAAGTGGACCTAATGAGAAGCTTCTGCGATAAAGATGGAAAATGATCATCCCAATTAGTCGAGGCAAGGCATCTATCAAGTCTATAACACAAAGCATTCTCCTGGAGATTAGACCATGTAAACCAACCCCCCACCAACGAATAGTCGATTAAACCAAGATCTTGAATCAACGAAGAGAACCTTCTCATACTCCGATTAATTCGAACTACCCTGTTCCTCTCACTCCTGAACCTAACCACATTGAAATCCCCAATAAGGCACCAAGGCTTCCCAATCCCTCTAGAAAACGCTCTAATCTCCTCCCAAAACGGCTCCCTATCTCTGCACGAATTAGGGCCATACACACCAGAGAGAATCCAATCAAAACCATCATCCAAGTTTCTAAAGGAAACTGACACAGTAAAAGAACCAATCACAATATTACTCTCTTCCACTTTATTAACATCCCACATGGTCAAAATGCCACCAGACGCCCCAACAGACGAAAGACACGTCCATTTGATATTCTGACCTCTCCAAATCTTCCTCGACACCCTTCTACCAAAAGATTGCTTTTTAGTCTCTTGAATGATCACCACCCACGGTTTAACATTTCTGCATAAATCCTTAATCGCCCTTTTCTTCCCTTCACCACCCAAACCTTAATGTTCCAACTTATGAGCTTCATTAACTCCTACTCGTCGGACCCCCAAATTTCTTATCTCTGCTCCTCTTCCTACAATATTGCATGTTCCATTCCAGCTTCCAAAGTTCTCTACTAGCCGGTGAACTCCCCCCCACCACCTCTCTTATATCTGAAATTGGAAACCGCTTCAAATATACCCACCGACTGACCCGCAAGATTACTAGCCTCTAATCTAACAAGCTTAGCAAAATCCTCTACTTCTGCCCAACCATCCATCAACTCATTCTGATTAGCCCAAAACCGTCCTCCCCTAAAGATATCTTCATTATCCGCCTCAACATTACTAACACCCTTTTCCTTGACGAGAACTCTATTCTCCTTTTCTGACACATCCTCCATTAAAACCCCACCACTCTCAAATTCGAATTCGGGATCCCTTAACAACGGCGTATAATGTGTCGTAACCGTCCCTTGTAAAGGTAGTGGAATATTAGCATCGATAATAATATTCCTGGAACCTGATACAAAATCACAAAAAGGAGCAGATAATGGGTTAAGAAATAAACCACTATTCAAAAAAATCCCCGTACCACTCGAAGACGATGTCGAAGGATAAACCCAACCTGAAAAATAAGGAAAACGAAGTCTAACAGAAGACGGAAAAAACGGAGAACAAAACGGGTGCACTAAGGATGAACAAACAACCTGATTCTGCCATCTTATAATAAAATCGCAACCGTTAACCTTATAAATGGAAGAAGCATCAGCCATCTCCAACACATTTAATTCATCGCATTTTAACAGCTGAAAATCCCCTCTCAACTCTTTCTTTTGCACAGTAATAGGCCTTTCCATAACCACCTCTTTCCCACGATCTATAGTGTGAGAGAAAACTAGATCTTCCGCAACATCCGGTTCCTCGAATGCCTTTTCAATTTCCTCTACCCCATACTCAGCACGGGCCAAATCTTTCTTCATCAAAAGTTCCTTCAACTGGCCACCAAAGTTCTTGCACGAAGACATTTTATCTGCCTTAACCGATTCCACTTGCTCTCTCAATTCCAATACCGAACAGTACACATGCATCAAATCCTTTCTAAGAGATGAAAAAACAGGTCCTAGGGAATCCACCACCTCGTGCACTATTTCCTTCAAATTCGAAGCAGTAACCTCCACCTTTCCGGACGACGATAACGGCGGCAAAGACATCTCTTGCGAGGTAGATTCACAACTAACCTCCTTTGGAAAAACCGGCTCGTCCTACGACATCTCTATAACACTCGGCAAAATCTGCGCCGGTAAAGAACACACCTCCGGCGCAACCATCACTAGAGAGGGCGAAGAAGGACCCACCTGTGTAACTCCGAAGTTCAGCTTCAGTTCGGCCTACTCGAGCCAGGTCTGACCCCTCCACAACTGGTTCGGTTCGGTCCAGACCAAAGGAGAGCTTTAGCATCTTCTCTTTACCGTCCAGAGGATTGGGCCTGACTTTGCCCACAGGTCTAGAAGGCCTACGAAGGCTTGGGCCATGTCTAGCCCACGAATGAGATCTGATTCTAGATCGGGCCCTGGAAGGTTCGTGCTCCGTAGGGACATCATCTGCTCTCTTCCGTCCAGTGGGACTGCCTCTAGGCCCAAAAGAAGACCAGTCCACATGATCTTTCAATTCGAAATTCAAACGACTTCTCTCCAATCCACTTTCCTTCTCCAGCAAAACTTTATTATTGGAATTAAAACCATAACGCCTCTTGTCATTACTCATGCCATTTATGTTAGAAATGCATGATTTGGGTCCCTTTGAAAGATTACTTGAACATTTTATGCCCCTTCAACTGGCAGATTCTCAATACCAGCATAAACTTAACACCACAAATATCTATCACCACAATATTTGAAATTTAGGAATTCATCAGGGGAAAAGATTGAAGTTCAGAACCTTCCTCACTTTTTCCCAAATAGATAACAAAAATGTGATGCAAATGAGGATCTATATGTGAAGGAAATCTGCAGAAGTTGGACCATATCGAGAGGGGAAAGACCAAAGGTTAACCACAATCGATTAACTCTACCCTCTTCAAGTAGAAGTCTTATATCTTAGTGCCTCGAAACTCAAAAATAGGAAATCGGCAACCAACCATTGGCAGCGCAAATAAGCTGAAAAAGCTTCTCAGATTCATCAAAGATTCTTCCATTTTTTTCCATTCAGGCCTCTTCTCCTTGCTTCTTTTCTTTGCAGCTTCAATGGCTACTTGAACACTGACCATTATCTTATTTCATTCCCTGAATTGATCCTTGACCTCACTAGTTAGATTACCCAGTTCTATTGTTCGCATCAAATACACTTCTTTGTGAAGAAAGAAATTAATAGGAACGCCCTAGACAAGGCACTTCCCCATGCCTGACCATTATAACATGATGAATTCAGAGACTTGATGAAGGGTTAAAATATCCCATCTAAGCGTTAAGGATTGATCTACCTACCTCACTGCCATCGTAATAAGCACTCACTGGCTGCCTCACTATGGCAATTTCAGATTAAAATGGAGAAAAGAAAATTTTTTCAGAAGGCAGGTGGGAAAAATAAAACTCCTTTCACTAAATTAGAGAGTTCTTTATATGAGTTCGTACTTCATGTACTTTTATCTTTTTACAATTAAGAAGTTATTCATTCTCGTTGCAAATGATGCATCTTATTCCCCTCCAAGTACATGTGAATAAAATACTTCATACCTTATTATCACACGGTAAACAATTTAAGAACAAATATAAAGCAACATAATTGTGCAGTTTTGCAGAAAATAGCATGCGTTACAATGATCGCTTACCTTTGATTCAAGATGTGCTCTCAAAGTCTCTTCAGTTAAACAGACAATTCTGGGGCATAACCTACATTTGAAGACCGATTTGCATTTCAAGATACGGTCTGCCAAATCAGATGGAATAGAATCTTTTTCTGGGGTATTGTTAGACTGTGTCTCTCCTGTTTCAACAGTTCCTTTACTGCTTAATAGACTGTCACTTTGTCTGCCATTTCCAGTCACATCTTCATCGTCGTCTATTAGCAAACCTGGCCAAAACTTAACATAGTTATAAATCCAGGAAATTAGTTTGTCTTTTCCAAGATGAAAGGAAAAGCAAGCATTTAGAGTCAAAATCTTCAAGATGCACAACCCATGGCAAAAAAATTTGATGAAAAGAGCTGTAATACTGTTATCCTACAAGCAACTCAAGATCTTTAAGAAATTCAGGAAAAGTAAGAGAGATGTAGAAACTACATTGTCATACTGCTGAAGATAATGTAATATGTTGGTTCCCTACCTTGGGGAATCTTGGTGTCCTTTCTGTTTTCTGTTTTTGATTTTGGAATTTTTTCCTATGTTGTAACCTTTTTTGTGATGCTCTTAATAAAATTTATTGTGCTATTGATCAAAAAAAAAAATTCATTGATGTAAGAGTTGAAGCATAGCACAGGGAGATAGATTGGCGAAATGGAGATATTTCCCCATTTCAGCGATATTTCGGTGAAATCTGGCGAAATTTCGCCACACCCCTTAGCGAAATGTCTGGCGAAATCGAAATTTAAAACCTTGTTACCTAGTGAGATATGGTTTTTCTTTTGTGCTATGTAGAGTGATGATGTAGCTGATCTAGGCCATCCACTTGATAGGAACCCTCTGGATAGGACAGATGGCAACACTTCAATTCACATAAGCCCCGCTTATACATGCAAGGGATTTGTCACGTGTACTAACAACCATTGAATATTTAATATATTTGTATTCCTTCAAGAAAAAATGCTAAATCTAAGAAATGCCTTTCCTCCACATTGAAATTGTACTTTTGGTCTGAAATGCAATATGTAACACTAGGTCATGTGATAATACACATGGGAAGTGGGAACCATCTGCCAGTTGTGAATCCATGTCACATCATAGCTCTAAATCTGATCTTACCAGTAAACTCAGCCTCAACATTTCATCGGATTCAAACATAGAAGGCAAATATCATCAATGGCAACAAATAAGTGAGGCTCAATGGTTTTACGCATTCCAAATATTTGCAAAATATTTAGAGGAATTCCCCATTTCAAATGACACTAGTGTGTTTGTTCCTTGACTTATTCCCAACCAAGCAAATTAAATAAAAAATAAAAAAAAATCAAAGTAAGAGAACAGCAACCCCTCCTTCCCTTTCCCTCCTCCAAAGTAAAATAAGTTGTTCTAACAGCCTCTTTCTTAGCCAATTCACCCACTTATGAATACATGATCTAAAATCCCTTTTGAATGAGATAAGAAGCATTCAAATTAGTTAATAGGTTGACTAATCTATTTAAACCAATGGGCTTAGTTTCCATGGTCCTTCTAATTCTCACCATTTATGATGTTCGAAGAATCTTCAATAATGAAGTTAGATAGAACCAGCTTTTTACACTCCTTAAAACCTAATACCATACCAAAGGTCTCTGCCAAATAGAGCTGCCATTTCCAACTGGTCCACAGAAAACATAACCTCCATAAGTCCATAGCCAGCAATAATCTGTTCAGCTTGCTCTTGACCAGAGAGTTGATTAGAGGAAACAAATTCTTATTGCTCTGAGAGTATTCAAAATGTGATCAAAGCCTAACCAATAATCCAAGTGCCATGTCCAACCTAGAATCCAATCTACATTTTGATAAGAATCTTGTTCTCCTACCAATAATTCAAATAGTGACATTCATTAACAATGAAGCATTTGAGCGCCCACTTTATCTGTATTCAACTCTTTAAACCAAACTAGACAACAAATCGAGAAGAAGAAAAGAGAGGGGAAAGAATTCATAGCTTTACACTCCTTATGAACTCCCCAAACCCTATCTTCCCCCTCTTATCAAACAGCCTTCAATTGAAACTTAGATGGTATCCATCTCCCAATTGACAAGATGTCAAAAGCTAGACGTCAAGGTTCATACCAGTGATACAACACAATCGATTTCTCTATCAACGAAACAAGATATCCCTCAGAGTAGTTTCCCATCCGATCAACTTCTTCATGCTCTAGCCTCCACGTGCTAGAAGGGGAAACAATCTTCCCTTGGCCTACCTTCAAATGTTTGACATCCTTGAACACAATGTCCACAGATTATAATAGAGAACTCCAACATTCCAAGTTGCCTCACATATCTTCGGATACAGGCTTATATTCTCAAGGCTATCCTCATTGATATGTAAAGATAATAGATCTTCATTGGTTAGCAATATAAAGAAAAATATAATAAATCTTCTTTCAACAAACATCCTTTTTAAAATCAACACCTTATCCCAACCACTTAAATAATATGTTAACTATTCAATTATATTCAAAATTCCTTATTTTGAAGCTACAAATAACTTTTCCAGTAAATAAGATTACTAACAATAATATAAGATAAATAAGATGATCAAGAGAGATCATTGCCTGTAATTATTAATGATGACATTAAATGCTTTTAGGCCAGCAAAATTAATATGTGAAAACAGTGTTAAGGTATGACTATGTAACATGTCTTCTTCCCAACCTCATCAACAATGGATTCTGCAACTTCACAAAATCAGGGTAAGCGTCAGCGAGCCTGAAGTGGTGCAATTAAGTACAAAATAACTTCCCTTTTATCCAATTTTGTCATGGCAAATAAGAGTATATCATAGAATATACTTTCAAAGCTGACCCAGATCACTCTAAAGAAATTCAACAACGAATCGCACAATGACCTTAAGAAATGAAGCATTTACAAAGGAAGGCGAAATGCATCAAGAATAACCAATGAGCAAAATTAGGGAATATATTTCACTGCTTAAACGTGAAACAAGAAGCATTACAATAATATATTCCACTGCAATTGAAACTAATTACTTCTGAAATCCACAAAGGCAAATCAGAAGTCCCTATATATCTCAACATTCATAGATTTTCTATCAAATATCTAAAGCTAACCTGCTGAGTCAACATCAACTTCATTTGCAGAGCTATCCTCACTCTCGTATCCTGAACCTACAACAACCATATATATAAACAACAAAACCTAGATAAGAAAGTGTTGAACGATCATCAACGAGTGATTTTTATGCTTCTTTGACAAAACATTCAATATGGCATATGAAAAAAATTAGATTTTCCACTTCTCAAATAATAACCCATGGAATCTGCATAGTTAATGTGGGAAACAAGAACTGATGGAAACCTTTAAACTTAAACAGAAAGAGGAAAAATAGGAAAAAAAAATTATATAAAATAAAGGAAAAATAGAAAATAAAATAAAATAAAACAGTATGAAAATCTAAAATGAAAGAAATGGGAAAAGAACATGTATGAACATTAAAACCCCAAAAGTCTAAAAACTGCATAAATTACAATAACACGCACAAATCAAGAAGTGATCCAAACTCTAAAACCCACCAAAAAGGGATCAAGAAATGATCCAAACTGTAAAACTCACCAGAAAAAAAAAAAAAAAGATAAGGAATGAAAAACTAGAAAAAACTAAAAAGATCACTATAATGCAGGACAATTACGGTTTGAAAAAAAAAATAACCAGAGCAAAAGTGATGCTGAAGAACTAAAAAAACTCCAGAAAAACAAATCAATAACTAAGATAGCTGAAAAATCCATAGAACAAGAAAACCCAGAAGTTAATAGCATTGAATCCACCAAAATATGTCCATAATCTCCAAATCCCATCTGAGATGAACCAACTAAACCAGAAAATAGCATTACCAGAAATCAAAAAATCAATCCAGCCATGTACATTAAGGCAGTAGAAAGATTAATACAGCAAAAATCCAAGAACCCATTTCATAATAACCAATAAATAAAGAAATAAGAGGCAGAATAAAAGAATAAACAGGGTTGCTTTAAACGAACCAGAAGATGGAAAACAAACTGGTTCGTCTTCTTTTGCTTCCTCTACTGCTTCTACTTCTACTTCTTCCTCTTCTGTTTCATCTTGTTGGGGTTCTGCTTCTGACTCAGAGTCGGATGATGAAGAAGAATCAGAGGCATCGTCTTGGTCGGCGAGTTCTACCTTGTAGAATCGTCTCTTTATCATCTCTGCTGCTTTTTGGTTCCAAATGAGAAAGAACAGAAGCGAGAGCGAATAAAATAAATTTTTGGTTTCCTTCTTAGTTGCCGCAATAGGTTTGTCGCACAAATCACAGTGAGAAGCCACAAGGAAAAAAAAAAACAGAAAGAAAGAAAGAAAATATCGTTAAAGAGCTTTTAAAAATAATTATCTATCTAAAAAGCCCATAAGCAAATTTGTATATCAAGTCCCCTTCGGTGATATTAAAAATAAAAAACTAAAAGTTTTGAGACTTATAGTATATTAATCTATTGAATAGTATGATTATGTAATGAAAGCAAGACATTTGTATTGATAATATAATATTTTTATGGATATAATTTTTTTTTTTTAAAACTAGCAATTATAAGTAATCATAGTTTTAAATTTCGAAAATAACATTGATTTCGGCTAGCCAAACGAAATCGAAATATTCGAAATTTTGGATATTTCGACGAAATTTCGTTGAAATCTTTTTTTTTTATTTAAAATAATTGGCAGAAATAATGGCCGAAATTGGTCGAAATTTCGTTTATTTCGCCGAAATAAATTCACTTATTTTTTTATTTATAATATTTTAATATAGGCATAATTTAGCCAATTTCTTTCTTTTTTTCTTCTTTTTTTAATAAATACTAAATAATAACTTCTAAAATATAAATAATAAACTTAGTCAATAAAAAATGATATTTTCATTAAAATATAATAAT
>JAUPMG010000002.1:7023960-7034171 GCA_031762675.1 Pachysandra terminalis | reverse complement strand
TCTATCACCTTCGGTCGTTCTTTCTTTAATTTTCAAACCAAAAATTCTCCATCCGCTACCCGCTCTCCCCATTGGCATGAAGATTTTGCTCGATCTCTGACCCACGTTCAGTTCTAGACGAAAGTATCTTCCTGCCCGATTGCTCTGCAACTCGATCAGCAAGATTCTTGATTTAAAAACTCTCTTCCATCTTTTCAAATCAATGTTCTGAGGATTTAATCCAGCGGCTTCTAAACAACATCGCGAAACCCAATCTGCTTCTATGTCCTCTAAACCATTGAGCTAACTTTGCCTCTGCTTCTCTTTGAAATCCGGTATTTAGATCTGAAATTACCATGAAGTCATTCAAGGGAAAACATTTTAGCCTCAATCTGAAAAGCCTCCAAAGCCGGACGAAGGAATTGACCGACCCTTACAGCAGACTTGTTGGAACCCGCAGTAGCAAGCTTAGCGTCAGGCAATCTGGAACCAACGTGACCTTCCGACCTCACCACCTCGGCAAACGAAGATCCGGGGGGAAGGCAGAAGGGAGGAGGAGGGGAAGCGAAGAAGAGGGAAGGGAAGACGAAGGAAGAAAAGGATAATCCATATTGAATCCTAGAGGATAACCTTTGTGTATTCCGAAGAATCCAGAATACGTAAGTTAACAGAGGTAGACGGAAACCCTCAACCCCAAAGGGGAAGGTTGCCACCTTCACCAGCTACGATGAAGTCCTCCGAAGTCCTCAAACTCGCCATTGTCTCCCAACTGTTCTATAAATGTCAACAAACCAAGCCCTTGTTTTTGTCATATTTTGGAGTTTTAATGCGTTTAGCTCTAACTTAGATCCCTCTAAATTATTACCCTCTTTTGCTTATCCATCTTTCTTTAGCCATGTAAATGACATGTTTTGTGACAACAATATTTAGAACCTTGATTGGGACCACAAAAGGAGTGTGACAAGAGAATTTTCAAAGGATAGGATGGATTCTTTTCTTAAATTATGTATATAATCGGTAATAACTTTGCCAATTGGGCTTTTTTCTCCCTGGGTTTCATGGGTCGGTTTAGGTCCTTATTTAGTGACCAGGATGCCTCCATCTGGGATCGAGGTTATTTTGCACATGTTTTTGTATGTACACCTGTAATTTTTGTATATACACGTACTCATCTGTAATTCCATATATAGTGAATATATCACTTAGTTTCTAACCAAAAATAAATAATATGTACAAAAAGCAGATAACAACAAAAAACTTAACAGTTTTCTAAGAGATGTCGCATAAATAATGGAAAGCATATAAAGAAAAGAACCAATTACTTATAAACCTTTATGCTCTCCAATGTGACCGAAGAATCTTTACTCCCTCTTTCTCGTGAAGATAGTTCTTGAAAGGACATAAGCTTGCGTCCATTCTTCCTATCAACTGCAACTACCTGAGACAACAACAAAATACCTAAACTTCTTACAAACAAACTACAAGTGCAGGAATTTATGACAATAATAAATGCCTAATTTCAGAATAACCATTAATGATTCACCATGTCCTAAAAAAGTAAATGTTTAAAACTCAAAACAACTTGGGAGTATTTCCTCTTCAAAACATGTTACCTCTGCATCCAATATGAAAGTCACTGCAGTGGGCTTGCATGATTCCCTAATAATATTTACCAAATCTGGAAATCTTGATGTTGTTTCATCTCCACTTCGTGAAAAGACCCGCACAGATCCATCAACTAATTTGTGAATCTGGGCACGCTGACCATCATATCTGCACAAAGAAAAGGATAAAAGAACAACTTAACGTCTAATGTATAATCTTATACAAAAGAACAAAAAGGAAAAATAAGTTGGTATGATTCAAATATTTATAAGAGCTTCCCATTCCAATGTTGCAGTAATGAAGTAGTGATTTTTCATATAGCAAATTGTGTGTGAGTGCATATCAATCAATTTGGAATCGTGTGAAAGAAAGTATCTCCACTAATGACGCAAGCTGGACCATTAAATTAAGTTTCTATCATCATTTTCTCAACGCCTGTGAAAAATCAAAGTCTAGCTCCTCTGGCATTTTGGCTTCTTCCATTATGTCAACTACATCCATATTGAGGACTATGTTAGACATTCTGTGTGAAGCATCAGATACCACTCATAAAGAGGCTAAAAATAGTCTCGATCCATATAACAAGAAAAAGCGCATATGCATTTACATCAAAGTAACATGTCGATTTCCTGATCTTAGTAAAAAAAGAGTAAATTGTGTCAAGTTATCAAAGAGAAAGGGAAACATAAAGATCTTAATAGAAACAATATAGAAACAACATCAACTGATGTAGCATAGCCCCAACAAAGAAAAATCTAAGAGTCCCAACACTCAAAATTAAAAGATCAAGTTAACATTCTAAACACAAACCTTTGACCTATTGGTGAAAAAATCATAGATAAATATAAATTCAAGACTTCCATAAGTGACCTGGAACTCTCTATACATCTGTCATTCACTCTTGTTTTCGAACAGAATTTTATGGGTCATTCATCTATCTGGTGCTTGCTACATTTTGAAAGAAACACTCCTGAAGTGAGTATCAAAGCAGGCTATTGATCTATACATTTTATTTTACCAAAGTATTAGCCGTTATTGTCCTCCCTTTCTTATAATGCACTTTCATTTCATTGCTTAATGAAATATCAAGAGTACTGCAATTTTACTTAAAATAATTAAAATGGGCTTAGGGCTGAATAAAACACAAGTTAGTGCATCCAAAGTTGGTTTTCTTCCTTCTTAACCTTATACTACTATTCTTTTTATTCTATTGACTATTTTATTTCCCTATTATATGTAACTCAAAAACCCAATGTAAAACAAATGCACTCATTGAAAGTTGTTCTTTGAAAAGCATTCTGAAATCATCATGCTCCAAAACTATGTAAAAATGTTATAGAGAAAAGGAATGATGAAGGCTATATCCCGTATTAGTTTAGGAAAGTATTTTTGATTGTTTTTATGATAGTGATATTTGGAGTTTCAGAGTGCATGCGTGGATTATCCTTTGTTTTCTATGGTTGTGAATCTGTTCTATTCAATCTGAAACACTTAAATCCAAACAAAAGTTCATGGAAGGCACTGGATAGCTGGGTAAAAAAAGAAAATAGCAAACAAAATATGAAACTTACTTATATTCACAAATAAAAGCTCTACCTTCAAAGAGCTTTAGTACTTCAGGAACTCCATTGGTAATTCTAAATCAGGAAACAGATTACACATAACATTATAATACAGCATGGAGAAACATACTGTTTAAATAAAAATGAAAGTAAGTAACAACCACAGATAACCTCGCAAGCATAGGCCTAATAGGTATGCCAGGAATCATAGACAACGTAGTTGAAGAAAATTCAATGCCTTTGCTCATGAGAGAAGGAACAAGTAAATCCTGTTCAGAATAAATACATGAGAACTTAAGAGTCATAAACAATATCACAAAAGATATACTTTAAGGTATGTTTGGATCGCATGAATTCAAAGATACATGAGAACTGCAATGCATATGAATTGCAAATCTTATATTTTTGAATTCATGTGCTGAAATTTCTGTTGTCTGGTTGACACATTACTCATATAGGCAAATATCTATTTTGCAAAACTAGTGTATTTTTTTTCTTTACTGCTATTTATTAATTCAAGTGATGGTTTCTCTTACAAATATGAATAGCAATGGGGCAGGTTGGGGACGAGTTTTGACAAACCTTAACCCGCCCGACCCTAGAGGAGTTTCCCTATACCAAACCCAGTCCTAAGTCCTTGATCAGGTCGGTATCCGGGCGGATGGGTGTTGATCCGACTGCACTACGTATTATAAGTATACAGTTTTTTTAGTACCATATATATATATATATATATACATTTGTTTTTAAATATATACTTAAAAAGTGCATATTTTATATGAAATATATATAACCAACAGATAAGGATGGCAATGGGACGGGTTAAACGGGTAACCCGTCCCTAATGGTTAGAGTTTGGTAACCCATAAACTGGGTTTAGGTTTGACTCTATCCACCCCGTTGACACTCACCTATATAATTATATATTTTATATATAAATATATATTTTATAAGTAAATATTTTTTAAAAATTAAAGATTTAACTTAAAAAAGTATTTATTTGTTAATATATCTTATAACCGAGTCGAACCTGCCTCGATAGGGTTAGGAGCAGGTTTGGTATCAGGGGTGCTCCTTTAAGGGCGGGTTAGGGTTTTTCAAAACTCGACCCGTGCCATCCCTGCCAATATATACTTGAATGGCAACTGGGCTGGTTAGGGTTGGTCCAAACCAAACCCGACCCTAACCCAATTTATAGGTTACCAAAGAATCATTAAGGGCGGGGTGGGTCAAGTTACCCTTTAACCCACCCCAATGGAATACTTATATTGCATTCGAATTACAATAAACACATCCTTGGGTATGAATTATGATTCCTGTGTGAATTTCAACTACCGTGGGAATTGGTCATCCAAATACAAGAATCGAAATTCACACCTATCAATTACAATTTCCACCCCTGAATTCCTGTGATCCAAATGGACCCTTAGATGATTTTAAATAAAATTTGCTACTTGCAAAAAGAAGAAACAAAAGAAAAACGAAAATGAAAATTTTCTCTAAAATTAAGGTTACAAATTTCCTTTCTCGCCTCTCTCACAGAACCCCGAAAAACAAGGTTTTCATACTATATTAACCCTAAATGAACACCCAAGTGATGTAAACCCAAAACCTAAACCAAACCGAAATGAATTTTCAATTTGGGTTGGTTTGGTTTGGGTTTTCCATTTCAATTTGGTTCGGTTTTCAGGTTGGGGAGTTCAGTTTACGATTCGGATCGGTTTGGTTTTGGGTCAACCTTCACTTTGGTCTAGGGTTCATGCCAACCCGAACCAATCCGAACCGATTTGCACCCCTAGTGGCTTTCACAATTCAACTAGGCAGTCAATACTGCAGCAACAACAACAATATTTCGTCCTAATTTCCCAACTAGTTAGGATTGGCAATATGAATCTTGTTCTGTCATTCCAACCTGCTAAAACCTACCTTCAGTGGTTTCCCAGATCCATGAAGCTACAAAAGAAAATCTGCCCTTCTTTCTTGAAAATATGAGAATTTTGAGTTCAAACTTGAATCAGTAGAGAATAAACTTGAGATTTATGGACTACATATTCAATTAAGGAGGACTGGGGCTTTGAGTTTTGTTAATTTAAGATACAAACTTTTTTTTTTATCAGTAATTTAAGATACAAACTTTTAGAAATTGGATCCATAAGTTCAAAACAAGTGATTAAATAAATCAAAAATTGAGTTAGAATGGAACAAGGTTCAAATAATAAATAAAAATACAAGTAGCTATAGATGGTACTATTAGAAACCAGAGCAGTTAAAACTGAACTTATTATAAACAGAAAAAATAAAGAATAATGAAGACGATTGATGAATAGAGCACCAAAATTAGTGGAGCAAACCACCTTCAAGAGTAGAGCAAAACAGTACCAAAACCAGCATGAAGCGAGTGGAACAAACTACTATACAATTGCTCATAGGAATATTAGTATTACAAAATTTGGGTAAGTGAATATATATATAGCCACGTTATATGAATATCTATTGAGCAGGGAGGTGGAATAGTTGAGACTTTCTTCCCTAATTACAAGTACACAACTACTAAGAAAAGAAACTAACCTAATGTTAAGTAGAGTTTAAATAACAAAACAAATAGTTCAAACTCTTAACTTCTTAAACCAAAAAGGAATATGCATGTGCTGATTAGAGGGTGCGCATAGGAGAGACATGGCTTAGAGGAAAAACCCCTCTTAAGTTGTATGCAGCACCCATATTGACTCGAATGCTTCAATTAAGTAGCTGAAGAAACATTTTCTACTCGACTTCTAGGTTCTTCTTCTGGATTAGTTATCTAGGCTCCTCCCTCCTGTTTCCTCTCCCCTTCAAGAAACTTTCGTAATGGCAGGTATATACCTTACACCAACCTTGGCCATTTCCGAAGAAATATCTAGTGTCTAGAAATCTTTCAGAAGTTGGTTATGTGAAATAAATGTGACATAAAACAACCACATATACAAGAACTGATGGAGATGGCAAAAACATATGAGAAGAGGCCCATATAAAAGGATCCTCTAAAAGGGTATTGCTTCTGCAAGTACCTTTATTGTAATTCAAGAAAAACCCTTCCAACTTCATCGTGCTCCAAAAAGGCTAGTGAGCGGAATATAGGTCTTAGCAACAACAGTGTGCAGGTTAGGTCCTTGATCCCATTTAATAATTAGCAGGTGTCGTCTTGGCATGCGGCACGAGTGCCATGCAGGGCCAACCCCAAGGGATGAATTATTTTCCTAAGCAATTTTTAATGGCAATCCCTCCACCATTTTCAATGAGAGCTACAATAAACATGAATACAAAAATAAAACTACTCGTCTTCAGTGATATTTATTTTTAGGCAAAAAAAATATGTACAAGTCGTGAACAGTAAGACCCACACCCTAATGTTCTATAACAAAAAACAAAATACAAATTACAAATTATAAATTAAAAAGAGAATTAATACAAATACTTTTACTGATAAAAAAAATTAAAAAGAGAATTTCATAATAAAGATTCTCACCATGTTAAATTATTCTCCACACGATTAGTGAAGATGGCGGAAAGATTTCAAGTCAGATATGGAAAACTTACCAAATTGGGAAGTATGTTATAGGCTTCAACTACTGCAGCAGAAATGCACTAGCCAGTAACATAAAGATCAAATCAGTAACAAGATAAGATGAAAAGTAATCAATTCAGCAATATTGCAAGCATTCAGTTCAACCAAAAATAAACAGACCCTATATCCAAAAATTAAAAGCGTCATTTTTTCCCGTGAATTAGAAAAGTGAAATTTTGACAATTTTGTGTTAGTGAGAAACTCCATGACTAATCCCAAAAGTTCCACAAATCAACAAAAAGAAAAAGAAAAAAAAAAGGGAAAGAAAAACAAAAAAAAGGGAAAGAAGAGGAGGAGAAGGCATTACAATAGTATGTTTATCCAGCTAATTGGCCAGCATATTGCTGACAGGGTGGAGAAATAGCAGTGGTAACTAGGATGAAAAGTTAAAATTGTAAGTTTAAACCACATTAATCGAACCTGAAGCTTCTCTTTTAGGCCCTCAGATGCTCCTTCTTGGTGAATATTAAAGGAGGAATTCATAACAATAGCTTGTCCCAATGCTGGAAGAATGGTTTTCATCATAGCCCCGATGCGCAAATTCCTAACCTATTCGTACAAGAGATGTTCGTAAGTCGAGCAATTAACAAGATCAATAGGAGGACAAAAACAGTTTTTTTTCCCATTTGGTAGAACAATTAATTGATCTGAAGGCAACATAAGAACAACAACGATTGTCACTTGCACTATGAAAATTATCCTATTGTTTATTGTTACTTTTATTGTCCTTATCATTGTCTTTCGAATTCCAATGTTCCCTCAACAAAAGCAATGGTCAAAAAGATATGTTAGCTTGAGCATCACTGTAAATAAAAAAATTTCGAGACTTGCCAGGATAGATTTTTTTAAGACCATAGGTAACACAAATTCATAAGTTAAAGATGGAGTAAATAAGCAACCACTTTACTCCTAAAATTCCAGTTTACTTCCTCTGAATTCACAGTATAATTCTTTGATGTGTGGAACTCAATCATGTCATATTAACTTTCAAGGAAATGTACCAAAATTTTATAAACCCTGATGGTTCTACTGAGAATTTATCTAAAGAATCTTAGTGACACATATTCTGAAGTCTCAAATTTTAGCAAAAGGATCCATGGAAAGCCGAGACGCAAGCCAAATCACATTTTTATTCTTGGATATCTTTCCAAACTGAAAGAGCAGAAAGAAGGCTGCTTATATGAGTGGATGAGAATCTAGAACAACAATATCGAGAACAAAAAGCAACAAAGCAAACACATGCAGTGAAATCTTACCAACATCCGAACAAGGAACTTCATTTCCTTCTCTCTACAAGAACGCATAAGATTTACAATGAGGTCACGCTTTCGAACAGTACTTCCATTTCCTGTTTCCACACTGATGAAATTCCAAGATAAGTACAACATGAACATATCTATAAACCTTAATTAGAAGAAAAAAAAATGCCCATAACATCATTAAGTTCTTAGGATGTGATCTCAGTTTGGAAATTAGTTTCCTAAACAAATGACAGAAATATCCTTTGGTATCATATGTATTATTTTTTCTTCTTTTTCAGCGTGTCTGTGTGCTTATGTGTAAGTGGAAAATATATAAAAATATAAGAGATTATTAGGGAATGCACTTGCTATGTACAAAAAGTTCCTATGTAGGCTATTTAAGCGAATGAGTCAGAAAACTTAGGAGAAAATTGACCACCCATCCTAAAATCGATCCCCTGACATCGTTTATAACGTGTATTAAATATCCAAGACCCAATCATGAGCTTCGTACCCACTAAATACATAGGAAACTCACCTTATATCTCAAAAGGACACATGAGATCATCTCCAGAAAACTTAGGAGAAAATTGACCACCCATCCTAACATCGATCCCCTGACATCGTTTATAACGTGTATCAAATATCCAAGACCCAATCATGAGCTTCGTACCCACTAAATACATAGGAAAATCACCTTATATCTCAAAAGGACACATGAGATCATCTCCAGAAACTTTGAGGTCAAGGGGTAAAGCTTTGATCTCCTTTTAATCGGAATCAACACACCTAAAAAATTGAAAAGCACTCCTTGGCTTTGCAGTGCTTATTTCTAGGAATCCCATGGAGTGAATTGAACAACCCTCAAAAGTAAGTTCCACGCATCCTACTACTTCTGCTGTAAATTTGCTCTCCCTTAAAGATGTGTTGAAGGTCTAAGATGCTCTTTTTCTGTAGCAAATTAAAAACAATTAAGAAGGAAGAAAAAAGACAGAATGAAAGAATGAAAACAAATTCAAGAACAGCCATCATCATCACTCACTTTGATGTTTAATGAAATGCCGTTGATTATCGGGAAAAAAAAAGTCATCATTATCACCATCACCATCATCATCATCATCATCATCATCATCATCATCATCATCGTCATCATCAAATCCTTATCCCAACTAGTTGGGGTCGGTAACAAGAATCCTGTTCCTCTATCCCAATCTGTAAAAAACCATATCTTCAATCAAATTACGAGGTAAACATCCAAAACATTTTTTGACGGATTCCTACCAGGTTCTCTTTGGTCTTCCTCTCCCCTAGTAAGATCCTTCAACAATTTCTCCCTCACCGCTGCTTCTCTAGGTCCACTTTACATACCCAAACCATCTTAACCTACTTTTTTGATAAATAAATCTTAACCTACTTTCCTTTAGCTTATATCTTATTTGAGCCACACCTAAACACCCTCGGATATGTCATTCCTCACCTTATCTTTCTAAGTCTTCCCACACATCCATCTCAACATCCTTATCTCAACAACGTTCATCCTAAAAGGGAAAATTGATTGCTTTTAGGAATCAAATTGCAATATGACGCACAAGGAAAATATAAGTTGAAATAGAAGGGAAAATCTGAGAGAATTTATTTTCGGCTTGTTATACAACAGTAGGTGTGGGAATTGAAGCCATGGGAGTAGAAATGAGTGTTCGTCTCTCAAAAGAAAGGGGTATGGGGCACCGAAAGATGAACTAGATTCAAGAGGACTTTAGAAGAAATAAAAGTTCGTTCTAGTGACTGCCATCATCTGAGTCCCAACCAATCCAGTTCTTGTCCATCAAGCAAGGTGAGTCCTCAAGTATACCATCATCTAATGTATCCTCTTCAAAAACATGATCTAAATCAATCAGGTCAACCATCATTATCACTTGTCCTATCCATCAAGTTCTGCTCACGAAACCTCATATCAGGTCCAAACCACACGCACACACACACACTCAAAATTGGGAACGGGTGGGGAGGGTCGGGGATTTGATTCCGTGTCTCCCCTATGGGGGAATGGTCAAGTGACCACCTGTAATAACCTGAACTTTTATAGGGATTAATTCGTAATTAATTAAAATATAGGGGTAACTTAAAATTTTAATAAGTTAGTTACATGTTTAACTTTGACTGCTTGTGATTGGTGGGTTGCATAATAGGAAACTAGAATGCTTCACACACAATCATAAC
>JAUPMG010000002.1:7011739-7021921 GCA_031762675.1 Pachysandra terminalis | reverse complement strand
TAGCCCGCTGAACCGATTCCATTCTTCACCAACTGTTCTCCCACCCACAGAAAGAATATATCCCCAGCCCACCCTTGTTCTAGACTTGGGGAATATTATCAGCTTCACTTTACCCTTAGGAAGATGAAGAGAAAGCTTCAGGAAGAAGCCCCCATTGTTACTTGCCAACTCTGCAACCCCTAACACCTCTCCCCCCAAACTGAGCGAGCCCAGAGGCATTGTTTTGTTACCCGCGTCCTCCACCTTATACACCATCTCCCTAAACCAGTCCACCCCATTACCGTCAAGGGTAACCGAGCAGACACGACCATGGCTCTTTTCTGAGATACGTAAAGATTTGAACCTGCCATTAACAAAGCCTTCAAACCCAAATAACTTTTGCTGAATCTGAACCTCCTACGCCGGCTTCCTTGTTTCCTACGCACAATTTTCCATTGATTATCCCCAGCATCCTGGAGGAGAACGTCACGGAACGACGTAGAGCTAGCCACGATTGCACTAGTAGGACCGCTCCCTGACCAGTGTCAATGGTAGCTCCAGCGACTACTCCTTCAACACGAACAGAACCAGGCTTCTCCAGATCGCCCGACGCTTTCTGCACTTTCCTCCACACTCTTCTCTTCATCCTCTGGAAATCGCCCAACCGCATTTCATTGAGGTTACTTAGAATTGGGGATTTTCCTTGAGGGTATCTTACAGCCTTATTTTTGGCATTCTTATGGCATTTTTATGGAGTTTATTAGTACCTTATGGAGTTTATGAGTAACTTATTTTTGTCGAAGGTAGTGCATATGGATGTGAGTTTCATTAAAAGCTATTGCTATGGTTCAACTTATAGGTTCTGAATTGGACTTATGACTCTACCAAACCGATAAGTATGTATCTGCCATATAATGAGAAATCAGAGTGCATTAATGAAGTATCACTGAATATTGACTATTTAGATTCCATATAGGTCTTTGAGGAAACAATACATACCGGTTTTAGCTGAAACGTAAAATCGTGCTCCTATGGGCTAATAACGATTTGACAGTGGATAAACAACAACTAGACAAGACAAATACATGGAGGTTGATCAACATCAACAAATGACTTACCACAATTATCATGAATCCAATTCTATGCTGGCCTCCCAATCAATCAAAAATCATATCTTTAGCTAAATTATTTATCGTAAAATCATTTTAGACCGACTCCATTCAGGTCCTTTCAACCTTTCTCTAGCATTTTTAGATCCTCCAACTTGCCCTATCCAATGCATTCCCGCTAGCAAACCCCCAAATATCCATTTAAATGCCCAAACTCCTATTGGGGCTGATACTAGATCTCTCAGATCTGCTCCTTACTAACATGAGAATAATAGAACTCTATTTTAAGTAGTATGATGAGAACAAGAACTATGATGAATTCAATAAGGTCATACTTTGATTAACTTTAGCCAGACACATTTAGTGCTTGCTAGTAAGCTGAAGCACATCATGTCTTTCTCACGAGAATAGTAATTAAGTATCAAAATAATTTCAAAAAGTTGAATTATTTAGAAGAGGAATTTTTTTTTTTTTTTGATAATAAATGAAAGTTGAAAGTTCATTAAATATAATGATGAGAATAAATGCATAGAACACAACTGAACAAGTTAATAAGGAACTAACCATATTTTCATTGTCATTAGCAATCTTATTTGTGCACAGATAAACAGCAGGTAGCACATCTTTGGGTGACAAGGCCAGCAAGCTGTGTAATAAGAGGCATTGCAAGCAAATAATTGTCCAAGTACATCAATCATAGCACAGAAACTGCGTCAAAATGAAATTTCGTAGGGAAGAAAAAGAAAATTAAAACAGACATAACAACACAATTCACTCCAATAAACCTTCTAAACATGTTGCATAGCATGGCTGTAGCTTTTATCTTGCCTCTTTCCCCCTCAACCAGATCAAAAGTCCGTGCAAGATGTAAATATGGAGCAGGCTGCCCAGCTGTCCAGCATGCTGCGCACAAGTTTCATCATTAAACACCAATTAACTGAAGTGTTTGGTTCTAGGAAGTCCAGTAAACAATAAAAGATTCATATAACTCATAATAAATAAAAAGGCAACTAGAGCACCAACCATGTTCAATAGGATAATACTTTTCTAGTGGAAGTGATACAAGAGTTGTAGCAACATTCTGTGCTAATATCCCTTGTAAACATAAACTGGTCATATTTGATTTTTCCTCAGACAAATTTCTTCCATCACCAGCAGAACTGTTACTAACAAAGTATTGAGTCTGAACTAATTTGTTGCTACTTGTTAACATTCCCTCATTGTCATTAAGGACACCAGCAGCATTCCTATAATATAAGTCCAGTGCCACATTCATATCTCCTTTTGCCTTCTCTAGTATAGAAGCAGCATCACTTCTTGACACACTATCATTTATTACTCGAAGAAATTTATCCAACTCCTCTTTGTATAACTCAGTAGCATCACTTGGCAACAACTTTCTACTATCAAGGCACTGCTCGGCCACACTGCTACAAGCTCCGCCAAGTTGTGAAGCGTTAGGCATAATTTTACTGAAGAACTTTGTTATCGTAGATTGTTTAGACCCACTGGATTCCAGAGCCGAACAACTTGAACCAAATTTTACTTTCTTGTTTGGCTTAGTCTCACGAGCTGTCCCCCTTTTACGTGGAGAGACTGTGCTTTTAATTGAATGTCTCATGCTAGGTGATTTCGCTTGACTTGAAGTGATTTTTACACTTTGACAAGGTCTATCAAGATGTCTCATGCTAGACGACTTCACTTGACTTGATGTGCTTTTTACACTTTGACAAGGACTGTCCTTGATAGATCCTATTTGCGGAAGTGGAGCACTATTATTAAGCGAGCTTGTTTGAGAAGTAGCAACTGATACAGTACAAGCTGTAACCTGTTCACAAAACTCTGTTTCATGTTCATAGAAATTGGACACTGCTTCAACGATGTTTCTTCCTGAGCTACTAAGTAGATCTAACATCTGATCCCTTGTGACCCAAATGGGAAGACAATCACGAAGCTCTTGTATCATCTCCTCAGTATCTTTATCATTCAGCACATCTGAATCTTGAATAATGGTTTCTTGCAGAGATGATTTCAAGTCTAAAACAAACTCTGGATCAGTACCAACAAGAGTTTCCGAAGAAGTTTTAGATGGTTCAACCTCCTTTTCCTTGTCAAGTTCCTTTTTTGAGTTGACTTCCTTTTTTGAATTGACGCTTACAACTTCTTCACCTTTATCATCAGTGTCCCTAGATCTTTGATGAAAACCCATAAAAAATTGTTGCTTATTGGCCATCTCATCAACCAATCCAGCAAAATGCTTCCTCATTGCAATAGCATGTTTGCTGTCAAGTTTCTCAACATTCAATCCCACTGTTGGGATAATGCACTTCGGTCTCAAGAACCTCACATATTCTCTGAGTTCATCAAAGCTCGAGTGTTCACTATACGGTACAAGATGGATCTCAAATGAATCCTTAGTCCTCACTGCAAACCCATCTCTCTTTACTTCATACATCCACCCTGTTGGAACAAATCCCACAACCTTCGAGTACCCTCTCTCGGCCATAATATCTTTCATTTTCACAAAATTCGGTCGGAAATAGGGCCAGGTCTCACCCAAAACATTCCAGCCAACAACATGTACATCACTCTCAGAAGCATCCTCCGTGAATATCCTATGCTCATCGAACCCTAAAACACACAGAACTTCCATTTTCCTACGGTCCACGTGTATCTTACAACTAAACCTACGCGCAATCTCAAGCAAAATCCTCTCTTTCCCAACAACATAAGTTGCAACGAGAAACAGCACAGACTTCAACTGACCCACATTTTCAATTCTAATTCTCTCTATCGTTTTGACTATATAATCAATCGATTCATCTTGAGAAGGAAAAACAAACTTCGGATTACAGTATGTCGTATCCAAGAAAATAGCATCAGCACCTACGAATTCACAGAAAACAGGCTCTAATTTCATTGAACTACAGAATCGAAAATCACCAGTATGAACATACCTCTCGCATTTACCCTCAATTCCAGGTATCTTAAACAAAAACTGAACCGCACCGGGACAGTGATTAGCATCCATCAGCGTCACCTCACACCCATCGATCCGAACTGTTTCACAAATCGACAATGAAATAACAAACGAAGAAGATACCTTTAGTACTCGAACCAGAAGCCGAGCAGTGGTTTCAGAGCAAAATATGATGCCTTTTGACCATCCCGGATTCAAACCGGTGTAATGGTCGGAGTGGAAATGAGAGAGAAAATAAGAAACGGAGAATTCGCCGGAATATCGGAATCCATCAACGACGAAACGGGTTTTAGGAATGAGTTTCGATCGGGGGAAATCGGCGGGAATGGGAGGGAGAGGAGATTGGTGAGAGATGAGAGAGAAAGAAAGTGGAGGAGAGGCTTGAGGAGAGATTTGAGAGAAGGTTCTGTAAGAGTCCAAGAAGATGTCGCAAGAATTTAGGGTTAGGGTTTTGGTGGAGGAAGATGGAACCGTAGCCATGGTGCTAGGGTTTCATGGTTGTTCGGAAAATTGAGAAGAAGATAGTTTGGATGGCGCCAAACACCGAAACTGTGATGCGATGGCAGTTGGTATCGGACATATAACTTTGAACTGGAGAATATCATGTATGGGTCGCTGGAACAGGGTTTTCTCTATACAGCTTTGGTATCAAAAAATTGAAGAGCTTTATTTAAATTTTTTCTCCTCTTAATATAATAAGAAAGATAACTATTAAGGGAAAGGGCTCATCCCAAAGGACCAACATTTTTTAAATTTGTATCAAAAATAACCTTCAATATGATAAAATATTTAATAAATTAAATGATAATATAATTTTTTGGTTTATCATATCATATCATATCATATCATACTATTTCTAAAAATTGAACCAATTTTTAAAGTTTTTGAGTTAACACATTTTTATTACAAGTTGTATTAAAATATTATCCTTTAAACTATAATAATTATCAAATTAAATAATAATTATTTGAGTAATATAATATTAAATCATGGTTTTATTGTCTTTTACTTGAAGCTTTTAATAAAAACAAATCTTTGAATTTTTAAATACCATTTTCTTGACAAATATATCCCTAATTGTTTATATAATTAACATAACAATACAACGTAACTCTTCTTTTTTTAAAAAGGTCATTTTAGGTGTTGACATAATTTGTGTGAAACCTACACACTTGATCAAATCTTAAAGAATTTGTTAACGAGTTTAACAAAGTGTCTTTATTAACATAATTAATTCCTGCAAATGGAAGCATGAATCGATTCTTGAGATTGCAGTTTCCAAAAACAAATTATCATTAATTAAAGGATTCATTAAGCTTTCAAGCTATAGAGAAGAGAAAGAGGCGGTCACACGTATAGAAAGAGGGGGAAGAGAAACAGTAGGTCATTGATCAAGTATCGGTTCATGCCTCCATTCTTTTCCTTTGAGCGTTTTTTTTTCTTTCTATTTTTCAAATGAGACTGAAAGGAAGTGTGCGTGTGTGTGTATATATATATATATATATATATATATATATATATTTTTGTAGATTCGTTCTCGCTAGAAATGGCATCATCTCCTTTCGAGATGGGAGCTTCATCTTGAGAGATTTTGAAAGGAACGACTATGTTGCTGGATTTCTTTGAATTCTTTCAAGTGTGGTTTGATTTCAGCCACGATCAGGTCTTTCTACCCACTCTTAATTTTCAAATTTAATTTTTTGTTATTATTATGAAAGAGTTTATTGTTTGGTTGAGGGTTTTGAATTGCGGAATGTTGTTTAGATATTCTCTTACTGCAAGCTAAGATCTAGGGCTGCCAAATCTCACAGATTCAAGATGGTAGCTTTTTTCATTTTTTATTTAATAAAATATGGATTTTGTTACAAATTGTTAGCATTAGACCTTTTAATCAATGACCTACTATTGATTTTTTTAATAGAATTAGGCTGCCTTGTGTTTAATCAATGACCCATTGTTGAAATAACATGGCTTCACTAGAGATGGCTGACAGCAAAATTTTAGGTCAAAGATGTAAAGCATCCAAAGACATTTTTTTTTGTTAATGAAATTTAAATAATATTAAATTAACTTTTGAAAATTTCTCTTACAGTTGTTCTTTCACAGTAGTCATAGCTTGACCGTGCATCCTATTAATATAGAAGAACACCTATAAAGATAGAGAACTCAATACAAAGACAGGATTGAGTTCTGCAAAGATGCCGATTCATACGCCCCATTCATCTTTTTCTTCTTCTGAACCTTTTTAAAAAATTTCGCTTATGATCTTGTTGTCTGTCTTTATTACATGTTCATATGAATTGGGAGTTTTGAGTTTGTGGTTTTAATTTTGGTCATTATTTGTGCAGAATTTCTACATTGTTTACATGGTAAATCCTCCAAGTATCTAACAAGATGCAACTCAGACTCACATGGATGTCCTCTCAACTATGCTTTCAAGGTCTTGACAAACTATTATAATTGTGTTACTCCACACACCTTGAATGGAGTGGCGCTACATAGTAGCCCCCTTAATTTTTTTCTTTATAACCTTATAAATAATTGTTTATAGTTTTATAAAATCATATTCTAAACATATATTTTAATTGAATTATGGTCCTCTACCTATAAGTTTTTCTATGTATCTATTTATACCTTAAATATATATTTCTCTCTCTCTCTCTCTCTCTCTCTCTCTCTCTCTCTCTCTCTCTCTCTCTCTCTCAATCCTTTTATATGAGGCCTTATAACCTTATATTTTACTATACTTTTATTGTCTCTTTGTGATAGATTTATTTTTGTTTATATTTTATATTTGTATTCTTATATTTTAAAAATTCGTTTACAATCATATTCTTGTAATTATAAAGCTTTTATTGTCCTTACTCTAAAAATAAATGTGATCAATCAATTTTGATTTCAATTATTTTTACTTGTTAAAATTAAATAATATTTACTTTTTAAATAATAAAATAATTATTTATTATATATTTCATTTTTCATATTTAAAGTTGTTTTTACAAGAAAGGCCTTACCTTTAGAAAAATGTTTAAAAGTATCATCTTAAAAGGTCGAGTTAGAAACCTACTGAGATAGATTTTAAGCTGATAAATTATTTGGAGAACCTCAATTGGTTATGTATAAAATGAGTTTCACTTCAAACAACTCAAAATATTTGTCACATGGCAAAAATGGTTTGCTTAGACCTAATATGTTTGTAAAATTCCAAAAGTATTATAATGACTTTTATTTATGTAATATATTATTCCCATAGTCTATCTAGAGGGTCTGATCATCTATTAACTAAACATTCAGAATTGCTCTCCTAATTTCTCAATGTCTGAACAGCTAAAATATGTGAGGTGCACTATTGGTATACATCCATTGCCTTTGGTTGATCTTTATAACTTAAAATTTTGGTTGATCTTTATAACTTAAAATTTCAAGTGTTTGTATTGAACAAGTTTGTTGCTGCTAAGGATTCTATTGTGTATAGCTACATGAATAGCTTCAATACATTTACGGTAAAGTGGTCGCCCGACCAAGGCAAAAGAGATTCATTTAACCAATTAAAAAAAATAAAAAGGCAAATAAAGATGCATTTTTTGCCACTTTTGAAGTGAAATGAGCTGAGTTGCCATCAATAATGACTTTAAAATGGCTTGGCCAACATGTGGACTCCTATGGGGTCACAAACTCCGCTGATGCGTTATGTTCTATTCCTTCATTGTCGATGAGGAGATCAAATAGATACGAGTATTCCCATCTCTTGACTTGCATTTTGAATAAAATCCTCCATTATTAATATTCACTTCGCTCTAAAATTTACATATCAAAGGCAGAAATATAATAATTAAATTTGAATTTTGCCTTCTGTAGTGAGAATCGCAAGTAGAATTTATCAATCAACAAATTCATTATTTTTCAAAGGCCTACTATTGAGCAATGCTAAGGAACATTTCGATTACAACACCGTTTAATGTAGCAATATCTGGAATCAAAATGGGTGTTGCGGCAATCTTGGTTTCAATCTGAAGTAGTGATGACTTCCAACAAACTGAAATTAGGGAGCAAATAGAAACAAGAACAATTGCATCTGTACTAATAGAAGCATCAAGGAAAGTAATATCTTTGTTTATGAAATTATTTGGCATGGATTTCTTTTAGTTATGGTATTCTAAAGATTTGAATTTTCTAGATTTTTCATTTCACCAAACAACTGTGGATTACTGCAAAAAGAAGAGGCGAAAAAAGAGAGAAAAAAATAATAATAACAACATGCATAGAAGACCACAAACTTTGTTGCATATCCACAAACTTTCACCACAAGCAAGAAAGACTTTACCAGATTGCAAATGGATTATCATTTTTTGCCGATCATTGATTGTGTTATGAGTATATTTTTATTTCATATGTTTCTGTATGAGAATAATCACGACTCTCTGCTTGTTTATCAAACTCTGACACTCCTTCAAAAAATCAAGAAGCAAGAAACTGATTTTGTGAAAAGTTTTATTTCTAAAAATATTGATTTTCTATATATCATTGTTTTCAAAAATGAAATCCAATATTTAAAAAAAAAAAATTAAAGACTTCTAAGTTAATAAGTACCTTTAATTTTAATCCTAATAAAAATTATAAATGCAATATAATCGAATTGCAAGTTAAAGTAACAACTTTTTTTTATAAGATTTTGTATTTTTAATTTTTCAACTTTATTTATATTAGGTAAGTGAATTTCATATAGGATTTTATAGGGTCAACTCAACAATTTTTATAAAGAAAACTTTGATTTTTTATAAATAATTTCTTCATATTTTAAATAAGTATAAAAATAGAATCAGGTAGGGATAAAGTACATATACATGTTATTTATTGAAATATGAATTCTTGTTGAAAATTATATTTATAGAACTAAGAAAATTATATTATTTTATAATTATTTTTTAAATATTTTGATAAAGTTGAACATTAATTAAAAACACACTCGTTTATAAATAATTTAATTTTCTTATGAAATAGCCATTTCTAATTAACATAGGTTTCACATGTACAATATTACTAGCTCTGATAAAAGACGGTTAGAATAATCGTTCTCACGTCATTCAATTTTAAATAAAATATCAACGTACAATGTTGGTCGTGTCCCCCTCTAGTTCAAATTAAAAGAATTAAGTCATACCGCATAATTGTGAGATACATCCTTCGAGAAAAAAAAAAGTCCAGATAAGGTATTTGTTATGTACCCAACACCATTCAACACAGGGTATGTCAAGGGAGACTCACATTTTCAAAACAAACTCATCCTGCTTTGAATGGTATCAGGGACCGACGTACACAACATACCCTGCCACATAAAATTATTTTTTCTCTTCAAAACATCAACCAGTCCTAGAGGGTGGCACGTGCATTAATGCACGTAGATAATTAAGAAGATAAATAAAAATAAAATGTAAAGTAGTTTAATATTATTAGTTAACTAATATCTTAAAACTAGGCTTCTGTGAACAGTTGTAGAATTGTAGAAGTTCTCTTACAACCATTCTAACTTATATTCTAAAATGTATGAAAAGTCAGAATTGTCCTTAAAATATTAGATGTTATTTAAAAAAAAAAAATGACTTTTTTTAGACCAAACTAAAGGGCCTATAACATAAACCAACAAACAACCTCACTAGCAATCAAAAAAAGTACAAAAGTAAAGGGGATAATGGTGGCATAAAGATTGAAGAAAAGCATATGAGGTTGTTTGTAGGGCTGTCAATTTGTGTGGGTCGGCCCATGGCCTGTTTGGCTCAAAGTAGCTTTAGGGCGGACCGAACTTATGTTTTTTGGGCTTGGACTGGACTTAAACTCAGTTTTAAACTTATATCATATTTGGGCTGGGCTAGGGCCTTCCTTAGCACACCCAAATAAATCCCGCCCCTTTCACCTGTGTATTAAATTAGTATGGTTTTATCATGTCTATCCATAAAAATGGCTTCGCATCCTCTACAGCTTAAGGGTTACAGCAATCCATACAGCACCGTTGGATTGCTGCCGCGTGGACTTAACCGAAAAACTAAAAACTAACGTTAACGGCAACAAAAAAATAATTTTTTTATTCAAACTCTACCTTAACCGAGCAAATGGCGC
>JAUPMG010000002.1:6992292-7011639 GCA_031762675.1 Pachysandra terminalis | reverse complement strand
TTTGAGAAGGTAATATGCATGAAATCAATGTAAAAGAAAGTGAAAATCTGGTGCTATTTGGATGTCACAAGAGGAGCCGGATCATCCTTACCTTTCTACAGAAGAAGAAATCCCAAATGTTAAGTTCCAGAAGAATGGGGTCCTCTTCTTCCCAAGTACGGAGAGGAAAATGAAGTCCAGCGACGCCGACGATGGTGGGATCAGAACTCAGTGGTTGCTGGAACCGGTGGCTTGTGCTCGGTGGGAATCGAGTCTCCTGCGGGTTTTGGCGCCATTTCAAAACCCAAAACTTTGAAATGAAAAAAAAAAATAGAAGGAGAAGAAAGAAGAACAACGTTAGCCCTCTCCCTTCGTTAACCGGCTTATAGGAGAAACCGTTTTCTCCTTGAGGTAGACCCACAGCCACGTGTCGGCACCTCCTTAAGTTAGCAAGAAAGATAGCAGACGATCCGACTCCACTAAAAAGGGCGATTAACATTTCTAAAATCCTGAAACCTGCTTTTACTTTAACAGGTGATAGCCATATACACGTCGCCCTTTAATTGGCACTGTAAATATAACAGCAACCATCTCTCAGTACAAGATCTCCAGCAGAGATCACGAATTTAACATCTTTCAAATAAATAATTTAAAAAAATATTAACGAATTTGATCTGTTATTAAAGATGATAAAATCTGTTACTTCAGGTTCAAATAGCATCCACATGGCCTATCCATAGTGTCCCTTGTTAACCAAATATAGTTTGTAACCCACACGGGTTAAAGTACCATTTTGGGTGGAGTCGTGATCCAGCAAACCCTGTTCGGCTACAACTGTAGCTGAACTCTGACGTGACAAAGACAAGAGCCGTCAGATATCTATGGATTTGGATTCGCACCATACAATCTTGCTCTTATTCGTGCAAGAGACTTGAGGGTATATGAGCACGATTGTATGGCACGAATCCAAATCCATAGATATCTGACGGGAATCCAAATCCATAGATATCTGACGGGAATCCAAATCCATAGATATCTGACGGTTCTTGTCTTCGCCACATCAGAGTTCCGCTACAGTTGTAGCGGAACGGGATTCGCTAGATCACGACTCATAATACCCAACCAAATTACATCTTCCAACTCCTTGGCAATAAATTCTGTCATTAGTAAACACAAAATTCAGATCTTTCCCATTATAATATTTATCAAATCAGTTCGAAAACTGCGGAAACAACTCTACTTGGTGAACCCCAGAGCTTAGCAACCCAAAACATGCCCACAGCCACCAACATTTCATTAAAAACCTCATCAAGAGGATGCAATTCCCATAGTACATTGTCATGAACAGCTGATTCCGAAGCATGGTCAACAGGCTACACTTACAGACCTTCAAGAATGCAATTGGTTTCCCTTCAGTTTACGAGTACTCATGGTTCCTGTTCATCAGAAGGATGATCAAGTGTGGGAGGCGGCCGTTCTCTATGCTCATCAATTTCAGTAGGATGATCAGGTAAAGGAGCAGTGTGTCCACCATTCTCGTTCACCTCGGGATGGAAATTAATAGGAAACTTCGTTACTCTGGGCTTGTCAGTCAGGATGTTTCTTTGAACCCTATCAATCAAAACCTTTTGGGGAGGTTCCTCTCTGAGCTGCTCATCATCATAATCGTTATTCACATAATACCCCACTCGGATAAACTCCTGTCCTATATAAGAGCAGGTCAACAGCAGCACCGTCACTCCAATAATATCCTCTTCCCGAATCTTTGTTGGGTCCGGAGGGTCTGCCTATCAAAAAGTTCAACAAATTTACGTTGGTATTGGTTAAAATAGTGATGAAGCAACAGGTAAAATTGAGAATCAATAGATTCTTAAAAGTGATCAATTTCGCTATCTTGGATTAATTATCCATAAAGTGAGGGATATTGATGAGGATCTTGTAAATAGAATTAAAGTTGGACGGCTTTATTGGAGAGGCACTCCCAGAGTGTAATGCAATCGGCGTGCTCCAATCACTATCAAAAGAAAAATTTTAAGGGCATCCATTAAGCCTGATATGATGTGTGGATCAGAATGTTGGGCAACAAAGAAGCAATATGTTCATGGGATGAGCATTGTTGAGATGAGGATGTTTAGATCGATATATAGGAAGACTAGGAGAAAAAGTAGGGAATGAACATATCCGAAAGTGTCTATGCATTGCACAAATAACATACAACACAAAGGAAAGTAAGTTAGCATGGTTTGGGCATATAAAATGAAGATCTAGGGAGGCAATTGTGAGAAGGTGTGAGGTGATGCTCATTAAGGGATCTTAAGGGGTGAAAGGAGGACCAAAAAAAACACGAATGGAATCAATCCATGAAGATTTAGATACTTGTAATCTAACCGAATGTGGTTTGTGAAAGATTATGATGAATAGGATTCGTATTGCCGACCCCAACTAATTGCGAAAAGGCATTTTTTTGTTGTTGTATACTTGTATTGATAATTTGGTTGAACATGCAGACAAATAGCTTGTGAGATTGAGAGAATTGGTTTCATGCAATATGGATTACCTGAAACACAAAACGATAGTTGCCGATATTGACAGGCCCAACAAGCACACTCTCTAAGAGTTGGTCATACGTTTCATCCTCGGCGGATCCTACGTAGATGAGTTTCCACTCCAAATCTGTAATTAGATGATAATGTCAAAATTGTTAAAATCAAAATAAAAATATTGCAGCTTTAAAGTTCATAGTTAGATCACAACCCATAATAGAAATTAGACTTGGAAACTCTCATCTCCAAAATATTTTTTTTCAGTAAAGAAAAGTATTCATTAAAAAAGCCAAAGGGCCAATATGTAGAAGTAGTGGTATTCAACAAAAATCTTATATGTCTAAGTCTACGTATCCCAATTCAATCCCCATTTACATACAAATTCAGAATATTTGACCCCCCCAAACTCTGTATAGTTAGAAGTCCAAAAAAACAGTAATGATAAAGTATTATCAGTGATCTTGAGTGTGTCATTTTCCATCTCCTTGAAATCCTCTGATTTCTGTTACCTTAAACAGTCCAAGCGATTGCTGCTAGACATAAATTCCACAAAATACAACTTCTACTACCATTCTTCTTCTTTCTCCAGCCCCAACTAGTCAACTCAGACTTAAATTGATCTTGCATTACCAAATCTTCTAGTGAAGGAAAGCCAGATTGACCTAGTCACTTCGCAATGAAGAAATTAGTGTGAGACTGTCTCCTCCTTGCAAAGACAGCACCTCGAAGTCATTGACCACCCCCTCTTTTTAAGGTTATCATTTGTAAGAATTCTGTTCAATGTTGCAGTCCACAAGGAAAGAAGTAACACTCATCTCCAAAATATTGAGCAACTTATTATTCTGATTCTGACCATCAGACCTGAGTTCTGAAGCCGCAACCTTCCACTTTCCAATTACCAAATGAGTGGTTCTTGGCATCTTGTCTAGGCTTCTAAACATCAGTTTAACACTTCAAATGCATACCCCTTCAGTTCTTATCTAGGATTCTTACAGCTGCATGTTAGCACTATTTGGCAATTCCCAAGCAAACAGAAAAATCCTCTACCATTTACATCTTGATACATGCAACAACTTGGGAAACTCAAATTCCTCATACTTCTTCAAAGCATTTGATAACACAAACTATACTCATCGACATGGGCAGAGCCAAGACAGGCAAGGGGGGCAACTGCCCCTCTCAATATTCTCAAATTTTTCTTACGCATACATATAATGTGGTGTAATCAGACTGACCAGTGACCAGACTAGTGAGTAGACCAAGGTCAATTGGAACTGTCTGATTAAAACTAGGGAACCGTTTGACCCAGTAAAGTTTCTGACCTAAGTGGGTCACTTGACACATAAAACACAGTTTTAATTTTACTATTTTTGAACCAATTCAATTTAGAGTGAGGGGGAAATGGGTAAGATTTTGCCTGTTTTGTTCTTGGAAAGCTACCTAAGTTGGATTTTAATGTTTCCAATTGAAAGACCTAAAAGTTCACAGCAATGTTGTCAGAACAGAACCGGTCAGATAACCGGAAAAGAGAATGGATAATGGTTCTCTGGTTCAACCGGTTTTAAGATTAAAACCCACCTAATTACTCTTCCCTAATATTTCTCCCATTTGTGTGTGTGTGTGTGTGTGTGTGAGAGAGAGAGAGAAGGGGGGGGAGATTGTTTTTATAATTACTTACCTTTTTGGAGCTTTAATGGTGAAACTTTAGCGGTGACTGGTGAGAGAGAGAGACAGAGACAGAGATAAACGATAAAAAAGTAAGTTCAAAAGGCTATAAAACCCTAATTCCCTAATCAAAGAAGATTTGTTTCCTAAAATTGTGGTAGAATACTAATAAGAGTAATTCTCAAAATCCTAATCAAAGAAAATTCATTTCCTAAATTGCGGTAGAATACTAATAAGAATAATTCTTTGATGAGTCCTTAACAAAGAAGGAAGACCATGGTTCATTTGGTAAGTTGTAAGATTTTTTTTCTTTTGTACAATTGATGGTTTGGTAAGAGGTAACTTTGGTAGCCCTCTCGTCCTTTGGGACGTTGGTAGGACATCCCCTCAAATGAGGGCTGGGATGGGGAGGGTATGAGGTTCGATTCCCGCGTCTCCCCTATGGGAGAGTGGTCGAGTGACCACCAGTGCGGCTACCGAAAAAAAAAAGAGGTAACTTTGGTAAGTGGTAACTGTAAATTGTTATAACCGATCGGCTTACCTAACCCATGGCCGGTTTGTTAAAATCCCCAGTTCAACCGGTCGGTTCAAATGGCTTTCTTATACAAACACATTTTGTAGACAATACAGGTATTGGGGGTTTTCAGAACCAGTGTTTTTTTCTTACTTTTTTTTTTTACTGTTCAACCAGTTGGTCTGGTCAGGTTTTCAAAACAGTGGGTCAAACCATCACACTCTTTCTTCACCCAGCCTTTTGTCCTTATGATGAAGAAGAAGATGACACTGATTTGGAGGTGTTTTTTGTTTCTTTCTTCATTTTTTTTTCCTTTTCTTTTGACACTTTTTTTTTCATAAATAGAATATTTCTTGTTTCATATAATTGTTTGCTTTTAGATGATTAGAAAGATATAGAGAACAACCTAAGTGAAGGCTGGTCTGGCTGTTTGAATAAATTCTTCTGTACCACAAAGCATATAGTCCATTGTTGCTATCTTCAATAGTTAGATGATGGGGCTTCTCTTAATGCATCATGACCTAAATTGTTTTCCAATGCTTATAGCTGTAATTGATGTCATGCCTTTGTGGGATAAGAAAGAACTGCTATGGACATTAATCTTTGTTTGAATTTATGCATAAGTTAGTCAGAATCCTAAACAAACTGTCTATATTCCATAATATCCAACATTGTGCATTCAATAAAGGTACGATAAAACAATCTTTACTTCGATGCTATTTTATTGCACATCATTCAAAGATACAATAGCAAAACATGAGTACTTGAATTTTACAAATATCCATTGGTGAAAAAACATATTTAAATGCCACATAACAGTTCCAAAACATGAACACCAATCGAGAACAAATAGTAATAAAAAATCTCTATTTAAATGGAGAAATAAACTTTTCTCAGGAAACAATGATATTCAATGTATTTTATCTTTTTTGTATTATTTTTTATTTAATCATGTGAATTACAAAAGAAAACTGTGGCAAAGTGTGGTAGCATAGTATGTTTCTTAACTCTAGATTTATGGAGTTAATAAATGCATTATCAATTGACACATTGCATATTTGCAACCCCCCCACCCCCACATAGGAACATTAGAGGCCCAAAATATCTAGCTGTAGAAATAGGACCATGCAATATAACATCCATGTCACCAAATTCCATTTTTTGAGGGATTTGAAAGGATTTCATAGCTTATTGTGGATTAAATCAGCACCAGGATAATGGTCAGTCCCACCCAAGTATCTTATCTACTAAAGTATTTCCAGAAGTGTTAAAGTTATAATAAGTCCATTTTTTCCGGGATGAATTAGGAAGCCTTGATATTAAAAGTTCATAAGAAGATTGAGAAGCAACTTTTTTTATCGATATGACTAAGGAGTAGCTAGAATGTTATTTTATTAGTCCTACAAGGATTGACTACACTTTGCAAGTATAATGACTATGGAGTGACAACTTAAACTTGATATGCAAAAGGCTCCATTTTCCAGATTTGAATTGATATTGTCTGAATTGTGAATATAGATTCGAGGTATCTTGGTTATTTAACACGGAACTTCACCATAAAAGTAATTATTAAGTCCCTGTTTGGCATTTTTCCTAAAAGGAGAAGCAATTCTGGCGGAATTGATTCCCATAAAGTGCTTTGTAAAAACTGCCTTCGACGAAAAGATAAGTGTTTGGTAAAGGCCTATTTATGAAGTGCTTTTAGATGAAGAAGATAAAAAAAATGGTAAGAATGGTATTATAAATTAGTATTAAGATAAAAATAGTCGCAACAAAAATGTCATTTAAGTGAGCAAACTGATTCTCACTAAAGCAATTTGAGGAAGCAGGTAAACAACAGCTTCAATGGAAATAAGCTTTTTGGTGAATCTCTTCATTTGAATTGCTTTTTGTAAGTGTTTTTACCAAAAGCAACGACATATCTCATCATCATTATCCAAGCATTACAAGAACTCACTCACCAATAAATAACTAAATAATTCTATTTGGATTCATTTAGAATCAAATCTTGGCATGCCTAACTTATATAGGTAACAAGACAGTCAAATAGGGCATCTAATCATGTATTTCGAAGCAGACATGAAATCCTCAGTTGCAAATACATCATTGTTCATTTCATCACATTCCAAGATGAAGCTTGTGGTTATTTGATTGAATATTTTTAAAAAAAAATTGACGAAGACAAAGGAAAAGAAGTAGAACGAATAAAGGATAATAAAAAATAAATCGATAATTGCATAAACATTACTTCTATCTTTAGCCACATCTTCACTAACTTTTACACGGTCAACATCCTTGATTCACAATGTTCCAAACGAAAATTTCGAAGGCAAAGACCTACAAAATCCAAGATATTTGGTTGCTGGACTTGTGATAGTCCACCAATGCAAATTATTAAATCCTCTTAAACTGTATAGAAATAATATCTATGACAACGAAAACACCCAAACTAAAACGGTGTTAAAAAAACTGGCATTCAATAGCAGAAGATCAGTACTCAAAAAATCTTGAGCGAGTGGATAAACAAAATTAGGCAAGTGGAACTTATTGTAATGTACATCAACAATCTCATACTCAGCCAATGCTAAAAAAGAAAAAAAAAATCTTCTCTTTATTGTCCAATGGGATCCAATAACATGGATTTACCTGTTTTAGCAATAAAGTGTCAACAGATGTCAAATATGACAAATAATGGATCTCAAAAATGGTACGTACAAGTAGGGCTGTAAACGAGCCGAGCTTTGCCCAGCACGGCTCAGGCTTGTAAAATTTGGGCAAGGCTCCGGCTCAGTATAATTTTTCGGGCTCATTTTCAGCTTGTGAAAGGCTCAACAGTGTGTGTGTGTGTGTGTGTGTGTGTGTGTGTGTAGGGCTGTAAACGAGCTGAGCCGATCCGAGCCAAGCTTTGCCTAGCTCGGCTCAGGCTCATAAAATCTAAACAAGGTTCGGACTCCGCTCAGGCTCTTTAAAAAATTCCGGGCTCAGGCTAGCTATTTTTTTCAAGGCTCAGGCACGGCTAGCAAAAGCTCAGCTCGGCTCGTGGTAGGCTGAAAAAAAACAGCTAATTAAGTGCTCTGTATTTAATACATGAGACTGTCATTAACTTTGTATTTAAAAACAACAAACCTTATTTAATGTTGTCTCCCATTAACTTTGAATTTAAAAAAAAAGCTAAACTCAATTTAATGTTTTGTATTTAATATATAAAACAACCACCACCATTAACTTTGTATTTAATGCTTAATATTACATATATATATATATATATATATATATATATATATATATATACATATATTTATATATTATATATTAGACCGAGCCGAGCCTACCTAAGCTCGGCTCAGGCTTGTTAAAATAATGAGCTTTGTTTTGGGCTAGAGCTTGGCTCGCGAGCTTAAACATTGGGCTCAAGCTCAGCTTGTTTACACCCCTGTGTCTGTGTGTGTTTGTGTGTGAGAGAGAGAGAGAGAGAGAGAGAGAGAGAGAGAGGGAGAGGGACGCACCATATACGTTAGTGCGTGTGAGTGAAAGGGCGAGAGAGATAACAAATAAGTATTTATATTGAAAGAAAAGAAAAAAGGAAAAGCCCAATGAGATATGTGTGAGAATGTGAGGGTAAACAGATAAGTATCTATATTGAAAGAAAAAAAAAAAGAAGCAAAAACCCAATGAGAGAGAGGTTGTATTCGTATCTTAACGAGGATGAAGAACTGAAGAAGCCTCCACTGTTAGAAACTTAGAATTGGAAGTCGGTTCGTCACAGAGATGATGATGGGAGAAGAAGGGACGGTGATAAACGACTAAAAGATGGGCTTGAAAGTTATTTAGGATTTTTTAGTCTTAACACAGTCCATACTCCATAAAGATTTTAAAAAATTAATTATTCTTTACATCTTAAATTATTATTCTCATGATTTTAATTTATTAAGTCTTAACTTAATAAATAAATAAATAAATATTTGACTTAAACACATTAAATCATTAACTTTGTACTTAATGATTAGTATTATAAATATATAATATTTTATTATATATGAATTTATATATCATATATATGACCGAGCCAAGCTTTAACCGAGCCTAGCCTACCCAAACTCGACTCAAGCTCATTAAAATAATGAGCCTTTTTTTGGGCTCAGGCTCGGCTCGCAAGCCTAAATATTGAGCTCAAGCTTGGCTCATACGAGTCGAGCCCGAGCCGAGACAGCCCAACTTACAAGCAATGACCAAACCATAAAGAGAACAAGCGTGCTCAACCTTAAGGTTTGATATGGAGATCGCAGAAACCATTTATCTAACTAGTACCAAAGTAAAGCATCATATGCTACATTACCTTATAATTACATTATTAATTCATGAGCAATTTGAATTGTTTATTCTTCATTTCCTATACAAATGTGAAAAAAATAGCAACTTTGTTTTGAGTCCCATGTATAAAAAAAAACGAACATTAAATGATTTGTTTATTTACAGTTGTAAATACTAAATAATGTTCATAACATATATAGTTTATATATGTAAGTAATGCCACATGTATGAGAAATGTAAACTACATACAATACATGAAAGTTGATAGCAGCCATGTTAAAAAATAGGGTGTCTAGCCTCACAAACTCTAACAATGTTTATCCTAATACAACAACAGAAAAGTAGGTAATTAGATTGTTGGACTTCTTAACTATCTCTTGTAGTGACCCAAAACCCTTAAGGAATTTTTTTTCTTTCCTTTTAGTGTATTTTTATTTCTTTATTTTATTGATTTGTGTATTGCTTAGTTAAGTGTTTATTTTAAGTCTTTTATTAAGTTGGTCTTTAATCTAACTATTTTATTATTGGGTTTATAGAGTAATTCAGTTTGTTCTTTGAATTGGTTCAACGCACTAACTGCGTTGAACTAGTTTGAAGGGAAGTAGGAGACGTGGGGTGAAGTGGTGTGTAGGTGTCCTTCTCTACAGTGTTTGAAGGAGAGAAGTTAGGGAGAGAGAGAGAGTTCCTTCCTTCCTTCTTCGTTGGTGGGTTGAGTCTAGAGAGGAGAGACGTGGTTGAAGGAGAGTTCTGAGATTGAGAGAGAGTGCAGAGTGCTAGAGAAGAAGAAGAAGACTAAGTGTTGTGTTCTGGTCTGGTGTTGCAGTGAAGAGATCGTGAGAACGTGAAGTAGAAGACGAAGGGAGGATCATCCACCTTGGACGATTTCGTTTCTTAGCCTCATCCGAACAATAAGTAAGTAGCTTATCTAGTCTTCTTTGTATTACATGTATGATCCCTGTTTTTCCACCATGAATGAATATGATATTTCTGGTTTAGCATCACTGGATTTGTAGCTTAATCCTTCAAGATTTATCCTTCTATTGATATGAGGAATGTGATTTAATCGTACACATCATCTATATATGTGTGTGGTTGTAGGATTTCATGAATATGATTTCTATATTTCAGTTTATCCTTTGTAGAACCTTGATTTTAAGAACCCAGAATTCCGGGCAAGGTAAAAAAACAGTCACCTTGCGACTAGATTTTGACCCCTCAAACATCTGATTTGGGAGGAGGGCATTAGATGCAAGATTGTAGAGGGTCGTGTCCTCTTTCCAACGCATCCGACATCGCCAGAATCCGATATCGGATATGAGAGTTATGGTACAAACAACAGGCTGCACCTGTCATGTTTTGTACAGCAAAAACAGAATATGATTTCTGGGTGAAGTGACAAACAGTCACCTTGAGACTAGATTTTGACCCCTCAAACATCTGATTTGGGAGGAGGGCATTAAATGCAAGATTGTAGAGGGTTGTGTCATCTTTCCAACGCATCCGATATCGCCATCCGATATCGACTATGAGAGTTATAGTACAAACAACAGACTGCACCTGTCATGTTCTGTACAGCAACAGTGATATCTTTTTGACCCGAATGTTGACCCGGTTAGTGACCTGGAACTTAACTCTGTTAGTGACCGGTTAGTGACCCGGAACTTGAACCTGTTAGTGACCCGGATATCGAACCGGATTTCAAACTTGACCCGGTTAAGTTGAGGGTTTGGATGTCTTATGGGTAGCTCATTGGGCTTTATCATGGGTTCAAGTGAGATCTAGGGTCAAGAACTAGCAATGATCTACTTGTTACCCTTAGCATGAGTGGTCTACTAGACACACTCCTCATTTAGTCTACGCTTAAGGTAGAGACTATTAATGAGACTCTAAGATGATTTGTTTTGACATCATAGGAATGTGAAGGATGGGTCTCAATGGATTATGCACGTTTATGGGCGCGTGTATAACTTCTGAGAGGATCAATCGTCCATGTTCCCTAGGAGAGAGCATTCATACTGTGTTAATGTGAATTGTTAAGTGTGTCCGGTTGGTGGAAAAGAATATGGTTGCCTAGTCCCTTGGGTTGAAAGTCCCATAAACAAGTTTGAATCACAGTTGGTTCATGAGGTCGAATGCACCTTGAGTATTGTACATTCTAGAGATCAGCATATGGTCAGCTTAGAACCATGGGTTAGCGCCCGAATCTGAGAGGGGACGACCGGACGTTCCTGGGTCACAAAGCCCGAATTCACGTGAAGTTTATGAGGGGCACTTAACAGATCACGTAAACATAAGCATAATTCATCATATTGTATTTCTTGATTGAGCATACATTAAGCCATTTGATTGAACATTCTCGCATCATAATCATATCATATCATCTACCTCTCGTTTTCGTTAGTGTTATCGATGCTTTTGTTTTTATCAGATATATTGTGCATAGGTTGACTGGATCATGCTTGCTGAGTACCCAACTCACGGAACTCATCATGTTGCAGGTCGTCATTAGTGATGATGATCGTGGATTCGAAGACTGTTGATAATTTTATTTTTCAGTTCTCTTTATCTTTCCAGTTCAGACTTGACTTGATTATTTTATTTAGAGAGGATGTATAGGGCTCTTCTGTAGCCACAGCTTTCAAATGTAATTTGAATTCAATTCTTTATTTATTTGTCTTCTGCTACTCTGTTAATGAAATAAAATCAACATTTATTTCATTCATGCTTGGTTTGTTGATGACGATCCGCGGTCCAGAAATGGATCCCGAAAGTCGCAACTCGAAATTCGTGCCATCCCACCCAGGGATTCTGGTACACGGAGATCGGGGCGTGACATCTCTCAGGATATATACAAAAACTTTAAGAGAATTCCACTAAAATATGAAACCATATGGGAGTATAAGAAAATACTAAAAATAAAAAAATCCGATTGACACATCGGGTATGGATCTTATCTACAAAATTGTCTAAGATTCCCATCCTTCTATGTTCATGTAAACCTATATAGCATACCAATTTGATTCAGAGATTAACAAAGTGCACAAATCTTATCACAAGTTGCACCAAAATAGTTGTTAGCAATGAGAAGAGGTAATTTCTCGCCCTTTATTCTCGTAATTATGCATAATAGACAATTTTTGAATTCCCAGGACAAGGGTATATGACTGGAATTATAAATGATTATAAAATATATTATTTGGACGAACAAAATTCCCTTTGGCAGAAAACAAATTGGCTCCAGATGTTTCATATATATTTTTTCAAGTCATATTCAGAAAAATGCAATTGTGAATGTTCATAACAATGTCCTACTAACAAATGAACATAAACAAACCTTCAAAAGAGAGAGAGAGAGAGAGAGAGAGAGAGAGAGAGAGAGAGAGAAAGAACCCCATTTGCACTGCAAGTCTGCAGCCCATACTTTACTTCTCTCTAGATCTGAAATGCTCGTTAATTCATCGGGTTAAATATTTTCCCCATTTTGGGTGTTCAAAAAAGGGATTGATTTGTCGGAGCATTGGCAAATGCCCTCCTCTTGGTTTTCAAATCAACAAAAGCCTTGACATCAGCATGCATGCTGAGAAAAGGCAATTATATGGGATAGAGTAAACTATTAGATAAAATTAGCATAAATTTTCGCACATCTCTACCGACGTTTCTCCACCCTAGTAGTTTCCGCCACTTTAAATGCTTTCCAAGAAAGTGGAATTTAGTAATTAACATCTTCCAACATGAACAATATCGATTGAACAGTTCATTAATTCAGATACATTTCATAGTACAACAGAACAATATTGGTTTCCAATACTAAAAACCCTATCGAACAAGTTCAAACAATCTTCAACCGTAACTGTAATCTCAAATCAAAAGAACAAAAGTAGCGGGAAAAAATCTGATTATCCAACAGAAACAGATAAAAAAGAAACGCAAATAGAAGAGACGCGTACCGTCTTTGAGAGGAATCAAACACTCATAAGAGATTTCGAACTGAAAGGGGTTGAGGAACGGCGAGGGATTGTCCAAAACCGTAACGTTTGTTATGTTCACAGCGCTCATTGTCTCGAAACAAAAATTGAATTTGCTTCTACGTCTTCAAGATCATTCGAAACCCTAAATTGCAGAAAACTCATCGAATCCAAAAAACCCTAAACAGATTTAGAGAAACGAAGAAGAACAGAAGAGGGAGGAAGAAGCTATATGATTACGAACCGGAAAAGGGAAACTTGTTTGCCGCATTTTTTTCGTCATTCATATGCGATGCGGACGATTTAAAAAGATCGCTGAATAGATTACCGGACAGATGACTGACAATTACCGGTAGTAGCCAGTTGCCAAAAGGGCGGAAATTCGGAAAACGTGAACTGCATTTGGCGGGAGTTCTAACATTTTAGAAGGAATAGAAGGAAAATTACCTTACTCCGCTACTTCGTCTCTCCCTCATTCTCCTCCGCCTTCGTCTCACTCTTCTCTATGGTTTACTAATGATTAAATTCAGGTAATTGATAGACGTGAAAGGCTGTGTTGGAGACGATTTTTCGAATCTGTAGATGGCCATCTTTCTTCAATAATTTGTGTTGGATTTTAGAGATGCATTGACCCGGTTGGCCTGATCCGTTTGAGCTGATTGGGCCTCTATTTAATGGAACATCCAGACTTAATTAGAAGTGTAGATGTCGATAACTCTCTCCTAATTGGATTAGAAAATAGAGTCCTAGGAGAAGCTGAGTTGAGTCTTTTATATGTAGAAGACTCATCTTCTCTACCCAAAGTTACTATTCACGTTTTTTGAAATCCAATAGAGAACTCTCTTTTTTCTTCATCCCTTCTTCCTATAGAGATTTGATTTTGCTATTAGAGTTCCAAACCCTAGGCCGATTGAGTGTGGATTCGTTGTATGTGGTTCTATTAATCACATATTCTAACGTGAGATGTTTTCCGATACGATAGAGATCTTTTGCTGCATATATGGCTTTGTGTGCATCGAGGGACGTGATCCGAGTTGTCTACAACCTTTCAATTTGTTACAAAATACAGGTAATTAATATGTAACCATTGACATTCAAACTACTTAAAACTGTATCATGCTAAGCATGTCTCCCTTCTGATCAAACCAAATGGAGTATTATCTTTGTTAAAGGATTCTTGATGTCAATTAATTTCCAATGAATAATTTTGAACTGACAGTATTTAGGACCTATTTGGGCGTTAAACTTGAATTCAGTTATTAATGGATCCCGAATGTCGCACCTCGAGATCCGTGCTATCCGCATAGGGATCCGGGTAATGGGATCTGGGGCGTGACAATTGGCAAGTAGAAAGAGACTAGAGCTATTCCTTCTTCTTTATCAAAGCAAGAATTAAAGACCTTTTTTCCTCTTAGGGTTTTCTCTAACTCTCTATTTAATACAGAAAATTGAAATTTGAATGCAGATTTGTAAGTCTAAAGAATCTATCTTAATTTCACTAAAAATAGGGTGTTTTTCCTTTGTCGTTCTCAGCACCGTCGTCTTCTTCGGAACGATGAACCAGAGAGAGATATCTTGATTTTCTTGTTTGATTACAAAAAGGGAAAGAAAAAGAAAAAAAAATATTAAAATATAAATATCTTAATTTCACTAGAAAAATAGGGTTTTTTTTCCTTTGTAATTCTCAGCAGCGTCGTCTTCTCCCGAACATGAACCAGAGAGAGATTTTCGATAATGGGTATCTTCTTCTCCTCCACTAAAAGGATTCCAATGATTCTTACTCTTATCTCTGTCTCGCTTTGGGTTTTACAACTGAAAAACGACTTCCCTCTCTCCTTCCATGTCTTAGAGATTAAATAGCTTAGAAATTAAAGATATCATTCACATCTCATAGAGAAATTGAAGGAAGAACGAAGGATCATGATGTGTCCATTACAACAGCATCAATGAAGAAAGAGAGCACAAACTCTAATCTATTCGAAATAGACCGATACAAATTATGGGCTTTAGCCGCGATTCTATTGGTAGCATTAGGGTTCATGTTCACTGGCACAATTACTCTCTAATGGTCTATTGGTTTGTCGGAAACATAAATCATAACTCCGACAACATCGACACTATGATCCTGGACGATCTTGATGTTCTGATTTGTACATCTTCATTCATTTAGCTTGTTTACACTTTTGGGTATTTGTTAATCTTCTAACACATTCGAATAATCTACGGCAACCTAAATCACATCTCCGACGACCCTCAACAACAGTTACAAGGGAGGGAGGGAGGGAAAGAGTTCCGACCGACGTTACTAAAGAAGATGGAGAGAGAGAGGGACTGGATTTGGGAGTGGATCGTCACTGGAGAAGATAATGTCGTGTCATGTTTTGTTGGACATGGAGAGAATCGGGCTAAACTTGTTTCAATTCTCAACTAAGGAATTGTAAAAAACAAGGGAACAGTAGATAATTGCAAATCTTATTTTTTAGCTTAAACACAATTCTCATAGAATTGCTAGAGAATTCTAAATCCAATTCTTTAGTATTCACCAAACTTAAAAATTGGAATTCTTTACCCCAGTTCCAATTATCACCTCCAATTCCCAATTCAATTCCTTGTGTCAAACACAACCTAAAGGATTTCTTAAGGGTGAGAATTAACTACTGAAACTTGGTGCAAGAAAGTCATAAAGAGGGCTCTTGATGGCTTTCCAAGGTGTGTTCAAGTGAGGAATGAGAAGGAGTATTTATAGGCCAAGGGTGGAGGTCTTGGGTTATTTTTGGGATTTTGAAAATGATAATTTGATATTTTAAGTAATATCTCATCAGATTAAAGTGCACTTAGATAATCTCCCAAATACATCTACCGGAGATTCAGGCCACAACGTTTCTTACACAGCTTTAGCACATCCAAAATCAGTAAACAAGTAAAAAAGAAAGAAAAAAAAAAGGAAGAAGAAACAAACAAGAAAGTGGGGTTAGGTGAGCACACATCTTAGACCGAAAACAAAAAAGTAGAGGGCTTAAACCCCAAAGGATGACAAGCTATCAAGTAATATGAGAGAGAGAGAGAGAGAGAGAGAGAGAGAGAGAGAGGGAAAGGAGAATGAGGGAGAGAGAAAGAGACGAAGGAGAGAGAGATGGTAGTTTGGGTATTAAGAGAGATGATAGTTTAGGTATCGAGGTTTTTTTCAAAATGCTAATACCGCGTGAATACATAGACAAGTCCTCTGTCATATGGCAGGAACCAAAAGGTAAATATTTTGGCTTTAAATTTGTGAAAGGTAATATGTTATTTTGGCTTAAATTTGTGAAAGGTAATATGTTGTTTTGGTCTTACCAGTTAAAAGAAAAAAAGAAGAAGAAAGTATTAGTATTTCTTGACAATAAGATATGTAAAATAAGGGAGTAGGTAATTCACCCCTCCCCAAACCAAAAAAAAAAAAAAAATCACTAACGGCCCAAATAAAAAAAAAATTACTAACGGGAAGAAATCTCGTCAAATGCATTTAAAAGGCCGCTGATCTACACATCATGGTTTCAAGGATCGGCCAGAATCGGTCCAAAGGTATGAGTACTTTTTGACAATAAGATATGTAAAATAAGGGAGATAGATAATTCCTCCCCCCAAACAGAAAAAAAAATCAATAAAGTAACTACTAATGGGATGAAATCTCGTCAAATGCATCTAAAAGCCCGTTGATCTATACAACATGGTTTCAAGGATCGGCCAGGATTGGTTCGATCTCAGGCTGCAATACAATTATTATATCAAGTGGCTTTGGATCAGATTAGTCCAATTGATACCGGTACGAATCGATTGGTACAACTGGTCTAGTGACCGGTACAACCGATTCAAAGTTTTTTTTTTTAAATTTATAAATAGAGCGATCCAATATGAATCGACCTGAACCGGTCCGATATTGACCGATTCTGCCAGTTTGGTGACCGATATCGCCAGTCTGACAATCGGTCTGACGACCGGTCCAACTGATCCAATTTTTTTTAATGGGCGATCCAACTTTGTATCGAATTTGGACCGGCCGGTATTGCCAGTCCGGATCGGAATCGGCCGGGACCAGTCCGATCCGTGATCCGGAGACTTACAACCTTGCTGTACGAAGACAATCATGAACACGCGGCGGCTATCCAACGGCACAGTTGGGATGGTCGGACTCTTTCGGAGTAGAGGAAATGGGCAAGTTCCAAAATAACCTGGACGCCAAATATTGGGTAATTTCCAAATCATAAATTGCGTTGACGTCCGCTAGTCTACTGACTCCGTTATTGTTCCTTTTAACAAGAAGCAAAGGCCACTCTTTACCCTTTTCTCTCCAAGGCAAAAGCAGAGGAATCAAAAAACCCAATGAGGATTCGTCTCCTCAGTTGCAGCACCAGTAGCAACTGATATAGCAAATATAACTACAAACCCTAACCCTAGAATTCTTCAAAAATCGTGTGGCCATGGCTTCTCGCAAGGTGTTATCTTCCCTTCTCCGATCGTCTGTACGCCGTTCTCCGTCTAAACCCTCGATCATCAATCCTAGAACTCCATCCCCATCTCCTTTATCTCGCCCTTCTCCCAAGGGATTTCTCCTTAACCGTGTTGTAGATTACGCGACTTCTGCTGCGGCTCCGGCGTCGTCCTCGGCACCGGCTCCGTCGTCACCGAAAGGGGCTGGCCTCAGTGGTAAGATCACCGATGAATTCACCGGTGCCGGCGCGATCGGTAGTGTCTGTCAGGTGATTGGTGCCGTCGTCGATGTCCGATTTAACGATGGCTTGCCACCGATCCTGACAGCTTTGGAGGTTTTGGATAATCAGATCCGTTTGGTTCTCGAAGTCGCTCAGCATTTAGGTGAGAACATGGTGAGGACAATTGCTATGGATGGGACTGAGGGGCTTGTACGAGGACAAAGGGTTCTCAACACTGGTTCTCCAATCACTGTAAGTTCGTTTTTCTTTTGTTTCGATCTATTACTTGGTTTACCGATGGAGTAGATGAGACACATTGGAGAATTTTGGATTTTGATTTCTAGTTCTGGGGCTTAGTTCGTTCATGACAATGTAGATGGAAGTTTCATATCTTTTTCCGATTTATCAATTCAATTTGCGGTCCTGTTTGTTTTCTTGGTAATTTACTAGATTTAGTTTTAATGTTGTAATTTGGTTCAGGAATCAGGATAGCCGACATATCTGTAGATCTTGAGGTTACATTTTATTTTTTCCCTTTTGCAAATTTTTTGTTTCTAGGTTATCTATTTTGATTAAGTTTAATGGATGATGAGATTCTAGAATATATATGTGTGTGCGCGTGCGCGTGCGGTGTTTATCTAATTGAGTACCTTTAGTTTAACTGTGCTTTGTGTGTTTGTGTGTGTATGTTTATCTAAATTGAGTATATTTAGTTTTATTATGCTTTATAAAATCTTAGTAAAGTTCAAAGTTGTTAGATTTTAGTTTTTCAATTCCCTATATCTGGATTCTTTCGACTTACATTGGAAATTGCTGAATAGCACTCAGGTATTTAAATTGAGTATCTTTAGTTTTATTATGCTTTGTGTGTGTGTTTATCTAAATTGAGTATCTTTAGTTTCATTATACTTTATAAAATCTTAATAAAGTTCAAAGTTGTTGGATTATAGTTTTTCAATTCCCCATAGAGATTCTTTCAACTTACATTAGAAATTGCTGAATAGCATTCAGATATTTTTCTGGATCTGGGTCTTGTGTCTATGCTTTTTCCTGTTTGGTTACTGAATTTAGGTCTAGACTTGTCTCATATATTAACAGTTGCATTCTAGTGGTATTTGTATGCTTTGATGCCAGGTTTAACTTGTTTTTTCCATTTATTTTGATATATATGTTGCTAAAGTGATTCCATTTCCTAATTATGATGTGTGAATGACTGATAGGTTCCTGTGGGTAGGGTTACCCTTGGTCGCATTATGAATGTTATCGGTGAGCCTATTGATGAGAAGGGCGATTTAAGTAAGAAATATTATAGCATTTTGCATATACACGTAATAATTTGTATTTATTTGAATTGGGTTAGAGTTACCATTGCTATATTCTCTGTTTCATTTTCTTTTCCCCATCCAACAGAAACCGATCACTATCTGCCCATCCATCGTGAAGCTCCATCCTTTGTTGAGCAGGCAACTGAACAACAGATTCTTGTAACTGGAATCAAGGTATGCCTTTTTAAAGTGCATTTCATGCTTCAGTTGTTCCTTTTACTTTTTACTTTTTTTCTTTTCTTGAATAAATAATATGAATTCACTGTCTTTTTTGCTCTAGATATTTGTCATATGATTTGTTTCAACTGTTGCATTCTTCTACAGGTTGTGGATCTTCTTGCACCATACCAACGAGGT
>JAUPMG010000002.1:6955792-6972015 GCA_031762675.1 Pachysandra terminalis | reverse complement strand
TGTTAATTTATCATATTTTGACCTTATCTTTGCATAAAAATAGGTATTGTTTTATGTATCCACCGTTTTCCTTGTGTGTCCACCGTATCCATGATTTTTACACCGTATCCATGCGTATCCGTGTCGATACTCGATACGTATCCATTTTCGTGCCGACCGATACGCCACCTCGATACGATATTTTGAACCATGGCTCACGGAGGCAAACTAGATAACTATGGCATACAATAGTTCAACAAATTCATAGGAAGACAGTAGGAGTGAGGTCCAAGACTTTCAATTTTGAGGTTCAACGAAGCTCAACCTATCATTAGGTTACATAGAGATGCGGAGGAGACTCAACTTGGATTGTGTTTGAAAGAGAGGATACGTATCGGCAAGTTGTATTTAAAATTTAATGTATCAGCTGATATGACCGATACGTATCATCACATTGGCCGATACCTAACCATCCCTTATCTTTAATGGAATCGGTGGCCGGTATCATTTCGACCGCTTTAAATTCCAATACGTAATGGTATCGGGCCTATCGGCTGATACTTAAAACCTTGGTTTCTGAAGAAGGTAGAGATGCTTCCTTGAAGAAATGATGAATATGGGGTTTCTTGGCTCTCATTGGAAAAAGGAATAGGGGGATTATGGCTGAATACAAGAATAACAGTAGGGGAAAGTTTCTGAAAATATCCGTGTTTGCGAAGACAGCCTGAACTAGGATTATCATATTTTCACAAGAAACATGGAGAATGGATGGGAATATATCTTATGGGCATGCTCAATGATCCTAGGATCAAATAACCAATCTGGGAATGGATCTAGAAAGACCTTGAATATATATTCGCCACCAGTTCTACTAGAGTCCATGTGTGGGGAGGCCTGTAATGAGAAATTCTATAGAACTGGTGCAGGTGAAGTCCACACTGTGTTCGGTGTCAAATAGCGGCCAGGTTCCTTCACTTTTCCATCATACGAACAGCTCCTCCAGCGGGTATGGGAATGGAACTTTCTTGTTCTAGGCAGAAAACAGCATATGATTATCAAGTGGGCAGGCGTGATTGCGGAGCTGTCCACGTCTTGGGTTTGTAATACACCTTGCAGATTTTTTTCAATATCAATGTCAAATAAGATCTTGTTCTTTTCATCTGAAGAAGAGGCAAACCATTTGGTGGCCATGAAGTCGTTCTCTATGAGATGGCAACTAAAGCACCATCATTAATGACACTCCTGGGTGGATAGATGTGGAAGTAACCATTTTCCGATCAGTGATTTTATGTAAGAGCTAGTTTTCACCACATGGAACACTGGCAAGAAAAGGTCCATGTGAGTGCCGGTGGCAGTAATCTTGATCTTATTCACAGGAATTTGGTAATGCCAATGGGTTTTCAGGCAGACAAAAAGAAGGTTGTGCAAATGATTCGAGGTTTCAAATTGACTACAATTATGGGAGGATACATAAGGAAGTTTAGAAGCCAACATCCTATCAACACTTTTATGCGAGAGCAAGTTTTTCACCATGTAATTCTGTGTACGAGAAACACTGGAAGAAATAGTGCATGTGATTGCCTATTGTGGCAGCAGTCTGGAACTTTTTTCTGGGTGCTTGGTAATGGAGATGGAGTTACAAGCAAATGGAAGAAGGTTCTGCAGACGCTCCGAGTTTCAAGATAAATTGTGTTAAAGGACTGAACTTTACGATTATTTACAAGCTTGTATTGGGAGATCTGTGTGAGGAGAGTTGTCACCTATAGGTACTCAATGTGTTTTACCTATCTTGGTTACTTTGACTTTTAAGATGTGGATCCCACCCATTATGCGCAATCAATACCTGTTAATTCAAAAGAGCAAATGATCTAATGATGTTGTATCTTCAATCTTTTTAATATGCGAGTTGAAAGAAATGGCAGGGTTGTAGCAAAGGAATCAATAGCAAATGGCAGAAGATTGTTAAGTTTTTTAGTCATTCTTTTAGATATCCAGGGTGTTTGCATAGATGAATAATCTAGTTAGTTTCTTCAAATTCAAAAAAATGCATATATATACAATATGGTTGTGGGGAGCAATTGCTTTCCCCATCTTTCCCCACCTTCATCAGCCCTCTATAAGAGATCATGCTGTTGAAAAGTTGACCATAGCTGCCTACAATGCAGTTGCACAAGAGTCAAAATCTTGGAGCCGGTACTGATTTGAGTCGGTCAAAGTTGATTTAGTTAGGTTACTTTTATTTTGTTAAGTTTGGGTTGCTGAACTCGTGTATCGATTATAGTTAGAAATTTTGTTCTTGTAGGATAGGAGGGTTGCTTTTAAGTAGAATAAGGATTTGCAACTTTAGGAATTCCTAGTGCAATTAGGAGTTGCTAGAGGGAGGAGCAGATATGATAGTTTTTTTTTTTTTAATATATATATTTCTTTTCTTCACTTTGTTTTTATTGGTTTTGAGTGTTGAATTATTGAGGAGCTCGACGACATTTTTTCTTCACTGTAGACTGGTGGTTGTCCACAGTCCACCCTCTTGAGGGTTTGGCTTGGTTTTACTCAATTTTTGTCTTAGAGTGCTTCTTTCCTGTTTTCCATATTAATGACTTGGCTCCTAATTCTTGGATTTTCAAGCATGGGCATATATAGTCTAGCTTGAAGTGTTGCCGAGATTTGTAGATGTATTTAAGGAGAGCTCCAGTAAATATACATGTTAAAAAATGTGTTCTTGCTCAATTTGAAATGCATTGTGCGTTCACTTCTGAATGTCAAATTAGTGACGTAATCTTTATATAATAGAAATATGTATAATTTTGGTTGGTCCATTTAAGACAACTTGTTCCTCTATTCAATTTTTTTCTGTAAATCTATTAAGAAGTTGTTTCTGCATTTTTGTTCAAATTTGGCCTGGAGATTTTTGTGTCGAAAAATTCACGTTAACATTGAGTGAATATATGGCCTGCTCAAACCCATGCCAGATAGCATATGTTTTTTTCTTTTCCTGTCTCTTGTTTCAATCAGAACTAATCCCCAAGTCATCCATCATTAATTTAAAAGGAAACATTGATCTAGGGATGAGAGACTTACTTTTCATCAATGTGCAAGAGTCTGCTGACGGATAGTAATTAGTCATTACAAGCACTTACAAAATTGTATCTCTCGTTCTTCTCATATGAAACTCCTTTCTTTATGTCCAAGTTAGAAAAGAATAAATGATGAAAAGTCTTCTCCTAGGGACCGTCAGTTGGTATGACGGTGAAAACCTCAGGCTGCCAGCATGAAAACGTGAGTTCAAGTCTGTTGCCCAAATGCCCCTCCAGGGACCCTGCTTTGTCCTATGAAAAATCTTCTCCTTAGGCTGCAAAAAAATTCAAATTCAACAACTTATATTTCAAAGAATGCTGTTTCTAAGATGATACCATAGGCAAACCTGGATCCTATTTTTTAAGTGGGAAGAATTTTTTCAATTTTATAATATGAAACTTTGAGCATTGTTGCGATTCTTGCGAAGCTATCTTGAGTAAGCTGATTACCAGGACAAACTTTGATAGTTAGTTCTCTTATGTCTCGATGAGCTAGCAAATTGAGAGACAACCTGGGCATGTTTCTAGAAGTTATATACAGCTTGATTAGTTTGATAGATTATGAAAAAGGTGGAATTACATGTACTTGTACAAGGCGTTAAGTTCTTGAGGGATGGAGAAATTAGAGTTCTGCTAAGAGTTAGAATTTTGCTAATCTCTTCATACTATTGATCATGTTGAGACATTAGTTTTCTAAACATACTCTTAGAGATGCTAATGTTCTAGCTGATTCTTGGCTAGAACAGATGTAAGTGTAACTAGGCATCCATAAGACGGGCAGCTCTATGCCAATGATCTTTGTTCTTTTTTGTTAACCATTTTTACTATTTTATGATTTTATTAGACAAAGTAGTTATTCATTATTAGGGTATTTTTATAAGTAGTTCCAATTAGGGCCGACAACGGATCAGATTTGGATCGAATCAGGGCATATCCAAATTTGATTTGATTAAAAGTCGGATCGAATCGGATCATACTTTATCGGATTGTCGGATCATAAATCCCTTACCAAATCCAATTAGTTTCAGATCGGATCGGATTCGAATATTTATTGGATTCTTTACCAAACCTATTTTACAGCTATAAAAAAAAAAAGTAGATAAAAAAGAAATATAATATGAATCTATGATATATATTTAATTTTTTAAATAGTATCCTAAATGAATGACTTATTTCTAATTAAATGTTTAATACTTGTAGTCACCCAATATTATATATGCATACATATGTATATCTATAATATACATTTTATATATTTATAGATAAAAACAAATGGAATCGGATCGGACTCTTATCAAATCAAATCAACCTATATCCGGATTTGATCCGATTAATAGTCGGATCAAATCAGATCATATCTTGTTGGATTATCAGATTGAGAATCCCTGATCAAGTCCGCTTTTTTTCGGATCGGACTCAGATCAAACTCGAATCATGATCCGATCCATTGACAGCCCTAGTTCCAACCATCTGAAAAGTAAAACTGGCTCATTCTGATGAGAAATTGACTTTATGGTGCACCATCTGATCCTAGCACCAAAGATCAGTAATGAGATTTTCCTTTTAGTCCCATATAAAGTTTTGCACTTTGTGCAGCCCCTCTTAACTGATTCCATCATCATATTTGATCAGTTGAATTAGTTAATGCTTAGTTGATCAATTGGCACCTGTTAACCACAATAGTTATTTCCTCGATTAAAGTTCTTGGCAGATCATTCTTCGGTTTAGTACTCCTGCAAAGCTTTCTTTTTACAGTGTTTTGCTCTTTTGACAGTATCTGCTTTTTACAGGAACTAACCTCTCTTCTCGTAGCCGATGGAGTCTCAATGGAGAAGATATTGAAGAACTTCTGACAACAAATCGGCGTGGAGCTCATCTTGTTGTATCATTATTGAATTGGTGGTTATATCGAATTCGTTCATTCTATAATTCTAAGGTGAAGTATCTTCACTCAAAATAAAAACGATTCTTGATTTATGAGCCTCTCCTGCATGTTCGAGAATGCAATACTGAGTCTGCATGCAACATCATTAATCATAGGGCAAGTCCAGCTCTGGCAGCCATGATCGTACCTCTTGCTTTCAATTTTATTTGAGAAAGTTATGGACGTAGCCAATACACGATGTGACATGCATTAATAAATGAAGACTTACATCCTTGTGAGGCAGCTCCTAGTAATTTCAAGAGTAGCCTGAGATCTGATATTGTAGTGATACAAGCCGTTGTGTCACGAAAATTTTCTTAGTTAATGCAAGTTTTTGTGTGGATTACTCATAGCCTGTAATATTAACATTATCCCTCTTTTCATGATTATTTCTCCATATGGTTCCTCATTCTTCATTTTGCCCTTTGCCCCTTTTATCTTTGAGCAGTTTTTGTTTTTTGTTTTGGTTGTTGTAAAAAAGGATGCAGGATATTATAGGGCAGCTGCTGAATGCACAGTAGCTAACCTGAGGTTTGTGTGTTACATTGAAATGAATTGCCTCTTCTTATAAATTGCAGCCAAATTGATATCTCAGCTAGCATTAAAACATTGAAGCCACAACAGTGTATTAGACAATTTGTGTGGCAGATAAGAGCTGTTGAATGGTAGGTTTACTGTAATGTCTGCATACAGGTTGGCCTTCAATCTAGAAGAAAATCAGAATATTCACTCATCACCAATTTGGAATCGCCAACGATGCTTAGAGAAGATCAAGTTTCTTTTATGAAAAAAAACATGCACAAGTCCTAACACAAGATTTCTTACGCTGCGTTTGGAATTGCTTACTTAAGTGCTTATTGGAGCTTATAACATATCAAAATACTTTTTTTGAACCATAATCCTTATCACTTACGTGGGAGGTGGGGTTTAAACATTAATGATACTTTGAAAATGACACTTTTAACCCTGAGCACAGTGCTAAGCTTTTTGAAAATAACTTTCTTTTTTTCTATCTCTAAATTTTTGAGTAAGCACATTTTTTTCAAACCAAGTAACTTATTGAGGCTGTTGATAAGTGTTCCCATTGAGTTACTCATCCAATGAGCGCTTATCCAAAACCACAAGCCTGGCCAACACAGTCATTGTGCATAATATGAATGCCACTTAATAACATGCAACCCTTCTGTTCGGAAGCTGCAGAAACACCATTTGATTCTCATATATTCGAATTTTTTCCTTGAGCTCCGTTTGGATTAGTTGGATTTTGTGGGAAAATAAAGAAAAGACAATTTACTTGCATAATATGCTTGTTCAGATATCTAGAAAGTGTGAGTCCTATAAAAAATATTTTAGTCAAACCCTATTGATGGTAGAAAAAGAATCCTTTTGTTTTCCGATAAAAAAGAAAAAAAATTTACCACCTAAGCTTCCTTCTTCCTGCACTTGTACAATGAAGTGTAAAACGGACTGATAAAAAACTTTTTCTCATTCATTTCTACATTTTCTTGATAAAATCGTACAACCAACTAGTTTTCAGGAAAATTAACTAACTTTTCTCATTTACCTCTAAAAAAAAAGTTAAATTTTACTTTCCAACATATTACTTTCTAGCATTAGTATCCAATAAAAAAAAAATAGTATCCAAAAGGAGCCTGGGGCTTCAGACCCGATGATTTTAATTTCATGACAAATTTATGGTTTGGTGGCTCCAAATATAAATTTTTAAAATTTAGGGGGCTTTTTTGAAAAATTAAAAAAGTAGTGATACCTTTTGCAAAAGATTTAATAACAAGTGATATTTTTTGTGTTTGGACATAAATGCCCTTTAATACAATTCCTTGTATCATTGATGAATGCGCTTGTATCCTTGATGAATGCGCTTGTATCCCATGATGAACGCTCTTGTATCCTTGATTTGTGCGCTTCTAATGAGCTTGTATCCCCGATGAGTGCGCTTGTATCCTTGATGAATGTGTTTAGAAGTGCACAAATCAAAGATACAAATGCATTCATTAAGGATACAAGCGCATTAGAAGCTCACAAATCGGGAATACAAGTGCATTCATCGAGGATACAAGCTCATTCATCAAGGATACAAGCGCATTAGAAGTACACAAATCAAGGATATAAGTGCATTCGTTGGGATACAAGCGCATTCATCATCTTTGCACATTTTAAAGGGCATTTCTGTCCAAACACAAAAAACATCATTTGTTATTAAATCATTTGCAAAAGGTATCACTACTTTTTTTATTTTTCAAAAAGACTCCTTGAATTTTAAAAATTTACATTTGGGGACACCAAACCATAAATTTACCTAATTTCGTCAAGTCTAAAAGACTCTAAACTAATCCGAACCCCATCCAACCCACCCTATTCACAACCCAATTCATCTAAAGTTTTTTTTTTTTTTTTTTTTTTTTGGTAAATCCCAATTCATCTAAGTTTACACTTAATTTCCTTGAGAAATGCTAACAAGCAACACGTTGCACTTAATTTCCTTTTCCAAGTGGGCTGCACGTTGCTTCCTCCTGAGGCCTCAAATTTACCGGCGTTTTCTTTTCAAGAAAGGAATTGATCTTGCACCGTAGACCTCCTCGATCGTCTTCGTCGACTCCCACTCTTTCCGTACTATTTCAATTCAATCCAATCTCAGTCCAATTCCACCGGCAATGGCCGCTCCGGCGACGTCTTCATCGGCGGCGAACGTGATGTTGGCGATCCACGAGAAGAAAACAGTCTCGGTCGAGATCTACCGTCCTCTACGGCAATACATCGCTTTCCATTACTCCGAACGCGAAGCCCAAAACCTCGAAGACGATCTCCAATCCCTCAAGCAAATGCGTTCCGACCTCGAACGTCCCTCCGACTCGCCGGACGTCCGACGCGACCTTCTCCAGAGCTACTACAAAGCTCTCTGTGTTATGGAGTCTCGATTTCCGATCTCTGCTGATAAGGATCACATCAACACCATCACCTTCACATGGTACGACACGTTCAAGCAGAAATACAAGGCGTCTCAGCAGAACATTCACTTGGAGAAGGCTGCCGTTCTGTTCAACCTCGGCGCTATTCACAGTCAGATTGCTCTCTCCTTCGATCGGTCTTCTATCGATGGTCGCCGGCAAGCTTCTCACTCGTTTATTGCTTCTGCTGGAGCGTTTGCGTTCCTCAGGGATAACGCGTCCATGAAGGCTTCAATTGGGCAGTCGACGACGCTAGATATCTCGGTCGAGTGTGCCGGGATGCTCGAGAGGCTCATGCTTGCTGAAGCGCAGGAGTGCGTGTTTGAGAACACCATTGCTAAGGGAAGCACACCTGGTGTTTGCTCCAAGATCTCGAGGCAGGTCAGTAGTAAGTAGTAGCCCTTTGTAATTGAATTGAATGTATCTGATTATTTTCTAAAACTGAGAAAAAATTGCATCTTTAGATGTATATGTTACGGACCTAACCATTGTTCCAAAACCCTAGGACTTATGACTCATTTGGTTAAGCACTTAACACATAGGATCGTAACATTCCACCATAGTTTCCGTAGCTGACGTCCATAGCGGCCCACTCTATCAACACTGACCCTCCAATAGCCCTTTCCTTATTGGCAGCTCCACTCACCTATCAGTATTGAATGACTTAGCACCATGCTCATACATAATATGAACGCATTTGAATCCAGCCTATAGGTCGCCCCTTCCGTGACTCGAACCCGTGACGTAGTGCCTGCTCTGATACCATCCGTTACGTGTTTATCCATTGTTCCAAAAGCCCCCAAAGCCGCAGGACTTATGGAAACTCATTTGGTTAAGCACTTAACATATAGGATCGTAACAGTATATTTCTTGATGGTTATGTGAATTCTATTTTGGTACTCATACATGACTGAATTGAGTCAAGGAATAATATATTATATTGTGTTTGATTATTGCTGAAATTGGGAAAAAAATTGTATCTCTAGGTGAATATTTTGCTTGAATATCACTTGAGTTCTATTTATTGGAAATGCTTTGGAATTGGGATGATTACAGGTTGGGATATTCTATGAGGAGGCTTTGGCAGCATTAAATGCTGCTCCATTGAACCAGCATTTTGACAAGACGTGGACACATCATGTCCAGGCTAAGGCAGCTCTATTTTATGCGGAAGCTTGCTATAGGTATAGTTTGGAGTTGCATGAGAGAGAAGAGATTGCTGAGGAAATTGCACGGTTGAAGAGTGGGATTAATGCTTTGGCTGATGTGAAGAAATCCACAAAAGGGGTTGCCCAACAGCTTTTGGATGCTTTCACCAAGTTAGAATCCAATCTAAATCGTAATCTAGAGAGGGCTCTCAAGGAGAACGATAGGGTTTACCTGATGAGGGTTCCTCCAGCCAGTTCTTTGTCGCCTCTTCCAGCATTTTCTATGGTGAAGTCAATGCCTATGAATGAAGTGTTGGATGCAAGCAAAGAGAAAATGTTCGCAAGTCTTGTTCCTGATAACAGTGCAAAGGCTCTTTCTAGGTATACTGAGATGGTAGATGACATCATCCGGACACAAGCTGAGAAATTGCAGCAAGGAAGTGAGGTAACACGCGTGAGGCTCAAGGAAATGGACCTGCCCGACTCCATTCTTGCATTGGAAGGGAATTTCACTCTACCTACTGATCTCAAAGAAGATGTGGAGGCTGTGCAGATTAGTGGGGGTCCATCTGGTTTGGAAGCTGAGTTACAGCAACTTAGAGATTTGAGAAGGGTGAACCAGGAGTTGCTGGTCCAGACCGAAGAGCTCTTGCAGAAAGAAGCTAGAGAAGATGCTCAATTTAGAAGTCAATTTGGGACGAGATGGACTAGACCTCAATCCAGCACTCTAACAAAGAACTTGCTGGATAGGTTAAACAGATTTGCTGCAAACCTGAAGCAAGCTGCAGAAAGCGATGCACGGATTGAGCGTGCTGTAAGAGATCATGCAAGCCTCATGTCAATCCTTGACCGCCAGCCGGTATGATTCTTCTTCTTCAGCCTGCCCCATTTTCGTTGGTAATTCTTGTTTGAATGGGTGCAGGGTTATAGATGTTGATATCACAGGTAATATTGCATCTATCTGAAGGAAATTTCACACTTCTGCAATATTTTCCATAAAAGATTTATAGATCTTTTTGTGGAAAGGAAACTATTAATATAAAGAAAATTTCTATGCGATTCCAAATGAGAAATTTCGTGAAAATTAAAACTATGAATAGGTGCATAGAAGAAGCCTTGAGGGTTAGGTAGGAAACCCCTCTTTAATAAAGGAATTATTAATCTTGCACAAATTACAAGAAAACTTTTGAGACTATTAGTGCCATGGCATGCACTGTTCATACTTTCCAGGGTTGGTAATTTATCAAGGTCAATTTTGTAAATGTTGCAAAAACAATGATTAACTGAGTTATTGAATAATTTTTTAAAGTTTGTGTTTGTGAAAGCAAAACTGCTTTTCCAATTTAAGTACCACCTATTTATGCTTTCATGGGAGGTTAACTGCAAGTTTTTTGGAGTACACTTGTGCTTATCTATCTCTGCCTTCGTTTTTCCATCTCTTTTAAAGACACGAGTATTTGATATTTTGCTAGCAAATCTTTATTTATTAAAAATATTTTGTCTAATATCTTCTTTGCTATAAGCTCACCGCTTTTGGGCCTGTAGAACATAAAAGTTGTGATTTTTGGACATGGATATTTTTACCGCATTTGACACGGAACAAATAATGTGACCATGATATAAATAATATTACACACGCTTCATGCATTTTCAATATTTTCATGTAATAGGAGTAAGAATTATGTAGTGGGTCACACAAACTGCAACTTGCACCTTTCTTTTTCCACATCTCAAAGGCAAGAAAGAGATATTCTTAAATTTCCAACCTTGTATCTCACATGTATTGACATGCATGTTTTCTAGGGCACATGTCGACACACTGACTATTCATTGGGAGAAATGTATAACATGTCATAATATAAAAACCTTTTCTTTCTTACTGTACCATTCTCTCCGATATTTGTATTGTCTTCTTTATCAGTCCCTGCTCCAGGATATGACCTTTCTCCTTACCTTTGATAAGCTCTCAGTTCTTTGTTTCTTTCCTCCTCACATCCCCTCTTTTTCTTTTCATTTTCCCTTCCTTTCATCATTTATTTTGGGTCCTTGGTTTTGCTTGATTTTGTTATCAATCCAGCAATATGGATTGCTCCATAATGCTTCTTGTTGTTTGTGTGTGTGTGCATGCGTGTGTGCGTGTTTGTGTCTTTTTTTATTTTAGTAAATTAAGTTAACAAATACGAGTTCATTTTGCTATGTGGGAAGTGATATCCTAACCTGTAACATGTCAACTCTTCACTGAATCAGATAGAATCTGCCCTTCCAACTCTTGCAAGGCCAATAATGTCTTTGGATGCCAATGAAGATGCTGTTGTGGGAGCATTGAAGCAGAGCTTGGTAAGCTCTTTCAAAATATATGACCTGCATTCCTTGTTTTATGAATTTATCTTTTTGTAAAACAACTTTGTTTATTGTTCATTCTTTTTTGTCTATAAGCTTCATGTTATTGATCTGTTAGAGGATCTAGGTGGCACTTTCTTTCCCTCATCATGAATAATCTCTCTTGTCTTTTCAATTTTTTTTCCCTTCCTCCCCTTACTCTTCTTCCAAATTTCCATTTTTTCAAGTTAAATGTTATCTCGTGGTAACATGGAGATTGATGATTTGGTCGAACTCATGCTATGTTATTCAGCACATGCTTCATTTTGTGATAAAGAATATAAGATATTGTTGTCTTCCAAAATCAACTCTTTTAAATGTATTCTATTGATGAAAGTTTAAGTGATGAGTGATTTATTATTTTTTTAGCACAATGTTATCTTGTTATTACCCTTCTATGAGAATATCAATTGCTGCTTACTTATGGATCTGCCTGCTGTTTCTTTTGTGTGTGCATGCTTGTAATTTATTTGTCTTTCACTATCTAATGGTGTTCTTTTACAGAATGACACCTTTAGGTATTAGAATAAATGCTTTATAAGTTCTTTATGTCAGTTCCTCTGGAAAAGGTGCTAGTTTTATTAGAATTTTGAAAACATGTAACAGCATTATTATTTGATTTGGTATATCATAGCAAGTTTTTGGATGAAATTGCACATTCTTAAAAAAAAAAAAGGTAGGGTTCAGTGAAGATGAAGATAATTTAAGTGTGTTGTATGCAAAATTTATTGATGGGCTGATCTTTGGTATATTATAGAAGATACTATATCTGGATGGAATTCAAATGAGAACATTGGATAATTTTTGTTTTTCTGTCATAGGTTGACTTTGTAAAAGTTTTATTGTTAAGAGGATTAATGTTGCCAACACAGAATGCACCAGTCAAACTAATGGCTGGGTAGCTACTAGTTTGCTAGTGTCTTTTTTACAATGCTAGAGGTATTCCTGATCTATTCATTCATTTGCCAAATCTTTTCTCAAGGACAAAGAAACTTTTAAGTGTGAGTGACAATTTGAAACAAAGGGTAGTGGATTAGTGGGCTTCAATTGTAAGGAATTGCCAGAGGATGTTTACACTGAATATGTTTAATAAACGAACAAAAGAAATGACAGCAAAATGGCTTATCCTAACTAGTTGGGATCCGCAATACGAATCTTATTCTCTCATCCCAACTTGTCAAAAACCATATTTTTTTTATCAGATTGTGAATTTAATTTTTTATTTTTTACCAACTCGACTCAGGTCCTTTTTGGTCTTCCTCGTTTTCTTTTAGATCTTTTAATGTACTCCCCTTTGCACCTTCTCGTGGCAACCTTCCTAGGTCTTTGCTTTATATGCCTAAACCATCTTAACCTACCTTCTTTTACTATTTGGGCAACACTTAAAACACTCTCGGATAAATTCTTTTCTTATTTTACCATTCCTAGTATTCCCACTCACCCACCTCAACACCGTCATCTTAGCAACACTCATCCAATCAATGTATAGCTCCTTTCTTGTCTAACATTCTGCATAGTGGATCTAATATCTGTTTTCTAAAATTTGCCTTTTAGCTTGAGTGGGAACACGACGATCACATAACATTTTAGAATTTTTAAGACAACTAGTCCTAATTGTATTGGCAACATCCTCGTAAATACCCCCTCTTTATGGAAAATGATCTAAGATAACAGAGATGATTGGTTTTAGAAATCTCCTAGTTCTTAATTCCTACCACTGGTTCACCTTTACATTTCATATACCCATTCTCGACTTTTAAACCTTTTGACTCTAAGATACCTTTCCATAATTCTAATTTTGCATTTACCCACTCTTTCTCTAAATTGGTCCAATAAGACCATACCATCTACAATAGCATACACCAAAGCTCCTCCTCTTAAATATGAGCTACCGATTCTAATTAAAAAGTTATGGACTCACAGTTGATCCTTATTACTTGGGAGTAAATGAGGCTTGCTTAGGATGATATTGGATAGGAATTCATATATACGGTGAAAAGTATTCTTCTAGATGAAAATTGTTGTCCCCAAATTTATTATGTGAAGCTGTTCTACTACACTTTGGGCAATGCTAGGTCAGGTAATCTGACCTTTATTTCTAACCTTCACAATGAGTAGCTGAAATTTCTATCTAAGTGATAAATACATGTGAAGTTTTTTTCAGGAAACTCCGGTTATGAGAAGTGTAAATTTAAAAAATAAATAAATAAATAATATATGATCTGAATGATTGATAAAGCCTCAAGATCATTTTCCTGTTTGCTATACTTTTCTATTTTGATATTACCCCAACTAGGTATATGGTTGCTCTTAGCTATTCCGTGTTGTTGTTTGTAACTATAATTTAATTTGAATGCGAAGTCATTAAAATCATATTGACTGAATATTCTTTAATGCTGCTTACAGTGATAGCATCAAGTGATTGAATATAACCAGCTGAAATTTGCCGTATTATAGGCATACAAAATCATAAACATGAATCGGTTGAGAAAATAAAGAGATATACATCAATCAATCAACAAAAGAAAATTGCCTTTTTTCCTATTAATTGAGATTGTTTTTCCAATAACTAATGCACAATCGTTTTAGCTGAATTTGGTTTATCTATTCTTGAGTCATGCTTTATTTCTGGATACAAGTAATTCCTTACTAACATATGCTCATCCTATCAGAGGCAATTGGAGATTCTTGGTGCACAACGGGCAGGCCTTGAAGACATGCTCAAAGAGATGAAAAGGAAGGTGATCTCAATATATTTGTGATATTGTCTTGGGGTGCTTTTCTTAATTTGTGGTTGGGTTTGTCTCCAAAAGCATGGGATATGATGTAGGCACATGAAACTACATGACAAATTGACAAGTTACAGTCAGCATCCATTTTGTGGTTAGATCATTTTTCCCTTTTATACGTCTAACTGCTTAATTTTTGAATTTGCAGTGGAAAAATTTCAATCCTTTCTAGGATGTGTAGACTTTTCAATGTTAACAATTTTGCCAGCTTAGTTGATGCAACTATAGAGTAGGAGTGACTGTGCCAGTGTTTGGAATAAGAACTTGTCTTTCTGGTAGTTCTTTTTTCAAGCCCTGCTTTAATAAGAGATGGAATAGATTCCAGCTGATCTCATTTGGAGAACCCTGGTACTGTCTAAGGTCACTTTCTTCCTGTGGATGACCTCCCTTAGGAAATGAACCAGTCCAAATAGATGCATAATGTGCAAAAGTCAGCTTGACCCAGTTAATCACGCACTCCTACACTGTCTGTTTGCCATTGAAGTTTGGGGATTTTATTTTTTTGGAGAGTTTCAGAACATCTTGGGTTATGCCAAGGAGCCTTTTGAGTACCTTAAGCTCTTAGAGGTAAAAGGAAACAAGAGGGAGGTCTTTAATTCTATGGAACCTATGCCCCTTTGCCATCATTGGGCCCATATGGAAGGAGAGCTACCTTTCCATTAACGACGAAGTGAATAATGTTTTATTCTTGAGTAACCATGTGCTCCAGCTTTTATTTCATTGGGTATCCATATATTTTGAGTTCATTGTGCATCCATAGGGGTTAGAAGGTGTGTTTGTAATTGATCACATCTTAGCTAGCTTTTTGTGGCTAAAAATTCATATGGTTTGATGAACCAAAAAGTGGAATTCTATTGAAATTAGAAACTACTAGGGTTTGATGAACACCAAAAAGTGAAGTTCTATTGATAACTAAAAATTCCTGGGACTCATAGAAACCCTAACTAGTTTCTACCTTTGTCAAAATTGGGACTGAAGTAAGACTACTTGCTAAAAATGGTTCTACTTGACCAGAACAAAATTAAGACATTAATTAAGAAATCATATCCAAATTACATAATCTTAGAATCATTGAATGGCTAATTAACCAAGTCTATAGCGTATGATTATCAAAAGAAGAAAAAAAAAACTTTTTTAATGGTGCAATAGTGAATAAAAACCATTATTTATGTAGAAGAAAATGGTTACTGATTCTGAGCTTCTTGATCTATGGCGTTTCACACGTTGATCCATGTGCTTTCCTTTGAATCCTGGTCAATGCCATCCTCATGAGAAGGTTCTCAGTTGTTCATTTTGGTCGCCTTGTACTACTTGTTGTTAATGCTATCTTTCTGCAACGAATGCACTTTAAGTTTATGTTCAATTTGTTTCCAGGATAATATACTGCCCAAGTTGATGACATCGACTGGCTCATACGAGGATCTTTTCAGGAGGGAGATGGCGAAGTATGATCACATCTGTGAAGACATTGCCCAAAATATCGAGGCACAAGAACAATTATTGTTGCAGATTCACGTTAGTTTCTTTCCCTTTGTGGTCATGCTGCTAAATTGACTATCCTTTCACTTGAATTACAAGCTTTTATTCTGCAAATAATATTTTTATTGGCTTGACAATCCTCATGACTATGCTTTTACCAGTGCCTGATTGTTAATTATGTCATATTAACTGAAGATTGTGCTTCATTGTTCAGTAACTTTCATTTCATATTTATTTCACGCTGCTCAAAGGCCTTTGTATGGATTCACTGTCGGATATGGAGTGAAAAGATTGTTTTTCTATTTTTTTTTAAGTCTCTGAAAGTTGAGAATAACCTCTTTTAATGGAGTTTCATTGGTTTTCCTCGAAAAGAGAGGAACTTCACGACTATATACCCTATCATCACAATTAGAATTTGAGTGGCTTAAGTTGGCAAGAGAGCAGTGTAGATAGAATTCTTTCTCATAGCATTCTATATTACCCCC
>JAUPMG010000002.1:6930710-6955692 GCA_031762675.1 Pachysandra terminalis | reverse complement strand
TAGGATCCGAAGCTTTGATCTAATGAGTAAAGAAATATAAAATCAGAATATGCCTTAAAATCATGAATCTTAAATCAAGATGAATCCTAGAAAGATTACTTGTCTTCTTTTGAAATATGATTTCTTCAGAAATTGTTAAAAAAAATAACAAATTGTTTGATATTATAACAACTTTATATGTTTTTTAACAAAATGTAATATGATTTCTTCAGAAATTATAAAAAAAATAACAATTTCTGGATGTTTATAACAACGTGTTATATTGTTTAACAAATCACCAACAAAGATTTCATAAGAAGATAGGTAATCTTCCACAAAAAAGCCACTGCGTAGCAGAAACTGTTGGCACTGTAGAAGAGGAATCCATAACACTCTAGCTGGGTTCAACACATGTTCTCTTGAAATTTACAAACTACCAGTTTCTTCGTGGTCCTTCCACTGAACTCTCAAACTTTGTCCCCAAATTCTTATATAATTTCATCCTTTAAACCTAACCATCTTAGATCGAAACAATTCAATCAAAGCATTCTAATTCTCACTTTCAATCTCTGCAAATTCTATTTTCTCAGTTTCAATCTTTCTGTTATTCTGTTTTGGTTCAATACGAGCTCCAGCTCCATTAATGGTGTCAAAGACCGAGAAAGTTATTGGTATCGACCTGTGTACCACTTACAGTTGCGTCGGAGTTTGGCTGAATGATCGTGTTGAGATCATCCCTAACGATCAAGGCAACCGAACTACACCCTCGTATGTGGCATTCACTGACATTGAATGGCTGATCGGAGATGCGGCGAAGAACCAAGTCGCCATGAATCTAAAGAACATTGTTTTCGATGCCAAGCGACTTATTGGCCGTTGTTTCTCCGACCCATCTGTTCAAAACGACATGAAGCTCTGGCCTTTCAAGGCTATTCCCGGTCCCGGTGACAAACCCATGATCGTCGTTCGGTACAAAGGTGACGAGAACCAATTCGCTCCTGAGGAGATTTCGTCAATGGTGCTTACCAAGATGAAGGAGATCGTGGAAGCGTTTCTGGGTCAGATGATCAAGAATGCTGTCATTACTATTCCGGCTTACTTCAACGATTCTCAGAGGCAAGCGACCAAAGATGCTGGTTCGATTACAGGGCTTAACCTGATGAGGATAATCAACGAGCCTATTGCAGCTGTGATCGCTTATGGATAAGAAGGCGTCGAGGGTAGGCAAGGAGAACGTTGTCATCTTCGATCTTGGTGGTGGAGCATTTGATGTGTCCTTGTTGACGATCGAAGAAGGAATTTTCGAGGTGAAAGCCACCGCTGGAGATACCCATCTCGGTGGGGAAGATTTCGATGACCGGCTTGTGAATCACTTTGTAGCTTAATTCAGGAGGAAGTATAAAAAGAGTTTGGTTGGATTCGTTTGAAGAGAGAAAATGAGAAAGAGGGAAGGGTAGTTTAAGAATTTTTTTTAAATAGCTGATACAGGAGACAATGTTTGACCGGTCTTCTGTCACGTCACATAGGATCCTATTGCAAATAATCTAGTATAATTATACTAGACCTGTAATTTATTTCAGTGAATATACTTTTGGAAAATAATTTATTCAATTTAAAGGATTTTCGTAATTTTCCTTTCGGAACTGGTTTTGCACCGAAGACCATCAAGATCGTCTTCGTCGACTACCAATCTTTCCTTACCAATTCAATTCAGTCTCAGTCTAATTCCACCGGCAATGGACGCTCCGGCGACGTCGTCATTGGCGGCGAACGTGATGTTGGCGATCCACGAGAAGAAAACAGTCTCCGTCGAGATCTACCGTCCTCTTCGGCAATACATCGCCTTCCACTACTCCGAACGCGAAGCCCAAAACCTCGAAAACGATCTCCAATCCGTCAAGCAGATGCGTTCCGACCTCGAACGTCCCTCCGACTCGCCGGATGTCCGGCGCGACCTTCTCCAAAGCTACTACAAAGCTCTCTGTGTTATGGAGTCTCGGTTTCCGGTCTCTCCGGACAAGGATCACATCAACACCATCACCTTCACATGGTACGACGCTTTCAAGCAGAAGTACAAGGCCTCCCAGCAGAACATTCACTTGGAGAAGGCTGCGGTTCTGTTCAATCTCGGCGCTATTCACAGTCAGATTGCTCTCTCCTTCGATCGGTCTTCTATCGATGGTCGCCGGCAAGCTTCTCATTCGTTTATTGCTTCTGCTGGAGCATTTGCGTTCCTCAGGGATAAAGCGTCGATGAAGGCTTCAATTGGGCAGTCGACGACGTTAGATATCTCGGTCGAGTGTGCCGGGATGCTCGAGAGGCTCATGCTTGCCGAAGCACAGGAGTGCGTGTTTGAGAACACCATTGCTAAGGGAAGCACACCTGGTGTTTGCTCCAAGATCTCGAGGCAGGTCAGTAGTAAGTAGTAGCCTTTTGTAATTGAATTGAGTATATCTGATTATTTTCTAAAATTGAGAAAAAATTGTATCTTTAGGTGTATATGTTACGGACCTAACCGTTGTTCCAAAATCCCCATGACTTGTGGAAACTCATTTGGTTAAGCACTTAACATATATGATCGTAACATTCCACCACGTTTTAGTAGCCGACGTCCATGGTGGCCCACTCTATCTACACTGACCCGCCGGTAGCCCTTTCCTTATTGGCGGCTCCACTCACCTATCAATATTGAATGACTTAGCACCGTGCCCATACATAATAGTAAGACATTTTAATCCAGTCTATAGGTCGCCCCTTCCGTGACTCGAATCCATGTGGTTCTTGCTCTGATACCATTTGTTACGTGCTTAACCGTTGTTCCAAAAGCCTCAAGAATTGTGGAAACTCATTTGGTTAAGCACTTAACGTATAGAATCGTAACATTCCACCACACTTCTAAGCCGACATCCACGGCGGCCCACTCTATCGACACTGACCCCCCAGTAGCCCTTTCCTTATTGGCGGCTCCACTCACCTATCAGTATTCAATGACTTAGCACCGTGCACATACATAACACTAAGGCATTTTAATCCAGCCTTTAGGTCGCCCCTTTCGTAACTCGAACCCGTGACGTGGTTCCTGCTTTGACACCATCTATTACGTACTTAATCGTTGTTCCAAAAGCCCCAGGACTTGTGGAAACTCATTTGGTTCAGCACTTAACATATAGGATCGTAATAGTATATTTCTTGATGGTTACGTGAATTTTGAATTCTATTTTGGGATTCATACACGACTGAATTGAGTTCCAAGGAATAATATATTATGATGTGTTTGATTATTGCTGCAATTGGGAAAAAAATTGTATCTCTAGGTGAATATTGCTTGATTATCACTTGAGTTCTATTTATCGGAAGTGCTTTGGAATTGAGATGATTACAGGTTGGGATATTCTATGAGGAAGCTTTGGCAGCGTTAAATGCTGCTCCATTGAACCAGCATTTTGACAAGACATGGACACATCATGTCCAGGCTAAGGCAGCTCTATTTTATGCAGAAGCTTGCTATAGGTATAGTTTAGAGTTGCATGAGAAAGAAGAGATTGCGGAGGAAATTGCACGGTTGAAGAGTGGACTTAATGCCTTGGTTGATGTGAAGAAATCCACAAAAGGGGTTGCACAACAGCTTTTGGATGCTATCACGAAGTTAGAATCCAATCTAAATCGTAATCTAGAGAGGGCTCTCAAGGAGAATGATAGAGTTTACCTCATGAGGGTTCCTCCAGCCAGTTCTTTGACGCCTCTTCCAGCGTTTTCTATGGTGAAGTCAATGCCTATGAATGATGTGTTGAATGCAAGCAAAGAGAAAATGTTCGCGGGTCTTGTTCCTGATAACAGTGCAAAGGCTCTTTCGAGGTATACTGAGATGGTAGATAACATCATCCGGACACAAGCTGAGAAATTGCAGCAAGGAAGTGAGGTAACACGCGTGAGGCTCAAGGAAATGGACCTGCCCGACTCCATTCTTGCATTGGAAGGGAATTTCACTCTACCTACTGATCTCAAAGAAGATGTGGAGGCTGTGCAGATTAGTGGGGGTCCATCTGGTTTGGAAGCTGAGTTACAGCAACTTAGAGATTTGAGAAGGGTGAACCAGGAGTTGCTGGTCCAGACCGAAGAGCTCTTGCAGAAAGAAGCTAGAGAAGATGCTCAATTTAGAAGTCAATTTGGGACGAGATGGACTAGACCTCAATCCAGCACTCTAACAAAGAACTTACTGGATAGGTTAAACAGATTTGCTGCAAACCTGAAGCAAGCTGCAGAAAGCGATGTACGAATTGAGCGTGCTGTAAGAGATCATGCAAGCCTCACATCAATCCTTGACCGCCGGCCGGTATCATTCTTCTTTCTCTGCCTGCCCTTTTTTCATTGGTTATTCTTGTTTGAATGGGTTCAGGGTTATAGATGTTGATATCACAGGTAATATTGCATCTGTCTGAAGCAAAATTTCACACTTCCGCAATATTTTCCATAAAAGATTTATAGATCTTTTTGTGGAAAGGAAACTATTGATATAAAGAAAATTTCTATGCGATTCAAAATGAGAAATTTCGTGAAAATTCAAACTATGAATAGGTGCATAGAAGATGCCCTGAGGGTTAGGTAGGAAACCCCTCTTTAATAAAGGTATTATTAATCTTGCACAAATTACAAGAAAGCTTTTGAGACTATTAGTGCCATTGCATGCACTGTTCATACTTTCCAGAGTTGGTAATTTATCAAGGTAAAATTTGTAAACGTTGCAAAAACAATGATTAACTAAGTGAGTTATTGAATATATTTTAAAAGTTTTTTGGAGTACACTTGTGCTTATCTATCTCCGCCTTCATTTTTCCATCTCTTTTAAGGACACGAGTAATTAATATTTTGCTAGCAAATATTTATTTATTAAAAATATTTCATCTAATATCTTCTTTGCTATAAGCTCACCTCTTTTGGGCCCGTAGAACATAACAGTTATGATTTTTGGACATGGATATTTTTATGGCATTTGACATGGAACAAATATTGTGACTGTGATATAAATAATATTACACACGCGTCATGCATTTTCAATATTTTCACGTAATAGGAGTAAGAATTAGGTAGTGGGTCACACAAACTGCAACTTGCACCTTCCTTTTTCCACATCTCAAAGGCAAGAAAGAGATATTCTCAAATTTCCAACCTTGTATCTCACATGTACTGACATGCATGTTTTCTAGGGCACATGTCGACACACTGACTATTCATTGGGAGAAATGTATAACATGTCATAATATAAAAGCCTTTTCTTTCTTACTGTACCATTCTCTCCGATATTTGTATTGTCTTCTTTATCAGTCCCTGCTCCAGGATGTGAGCTTTCTCCATACCTTTGATAAGCTCTTAGTTCTTTGTTTCTTTCCTTCCCACATTCCCCCTTTTTCTTTTCTGTTTCCCTTCCTTTCATCATTTATTTTTGGTGGTTGGTTTTGCTTATTTTTTTTTATTGTTGTAACACAACTCATTACTCTCTCAATTAGAGAGAGCATCTATTTATAATAGAGAATTAGGGTAAACCAGAAAAACATAAAGAGAGATGAGTGAGATGGGCTTTAGGCCCATTAGCTACTCTAACACTCCCCCTCAAGTTGGAGCATAGATATTAACCATGCCCAGCTTGTTACAAATATAACCAATCCTGTTACCAGATAATGACTTAGTAAACACATCTGCAAGTTGTTCAGCTGTCCTCACATGTTGCAATGATATTTCTCCATTTTGTAACTTATCTCTTACGAAATGACAATCAACTTCGATATGCTTGGTCCTTTCATGGAACACCGGATTAGAGGCTATATGAATGGCTGCTTGATTATAACACCACAGCTTGGATGAACTCGACGGGGTGTATCCTAGTTCATTAAGAAGCTGTCATAAATAAGTGATTTCGCTTGTGGCATGAGCCATAGCTCGATATTAAGATTCAGCACTTGAACGATCTATCATAGGTTGCTTCTTACTTTTCCAGGATACTAGATTACCTCCTACGAATATGCAACATCCAATAGTAGACTTTCCGATCACTAGGAGATCCTGCCCAATCTGCATCTGAGAAACCTTCAATATTTATATAGCCTTGATTACTATATAATAGACCATGACTGGGAGTACCCTTGATATACCGAAGAATATGCAGGACTGTGTTTCAATGAGGAACCCGTGGAGCTGCCATAAACTGGCTAGTTACACTCACAGAGAATGCAATATCTGGACGAGTTACTGCTAGATAATTCAATTTGCCAACAAGACGCCTATATCGCTCAGGATCAGTAAATAATTCTCCGTCTTCCGGAGATAATTTCACCCCAGAAACCATAGGAACATCAGATGGCTTGGCGTCAATCATTCCTGTATCACGTAACAAATCTAAAGCATATTTTCTCTGAGACAGAAAAATCCCACAATGACTTCGGGAAACTTCTACATCCAAGAAATACCGCAGAGGACCAAGATCCTTAGTCTGAAATTGACTCTGTAGAAACAATTTCAGAGAAGGTATACCAGTAGTGTCACTCCTTGTGATGACAATATCATCCACATAGACCATCGAGAGAATGCTCCCTGCATTCGCTAAGATATGGGATCGAGCGGGGTCAAACTTCGACCACAGACCACTAAGAAATGCCATAACCGCTAATTGTTCCCGCTGCTGTCTTATCTGATTAACATCGGAAGTTAAAGGCATCAAGATATTAAGCTCTTAATACACCCGTTTAAAGGCAGCAAAATAATCATTAACTGGAATATCGCCTTGCTCAGTTCGAAAGAAAGATAGAGATATATTGTAAAGGCGATTCAGATCATCTTTGCCAGAATATAAGACCATAGATATTCTTAAAGTTCTTTAACCGTATCACAATGGGTAACCAAGACAGTCACCTTTGGATCCATGGAATTAAATAATTGATTTTATAACTGAGCGTCATCACGTAACCAAATCTTGGTACCTGCATGATCTGTATTGAGATCCGGAGAAATACTCGTGAGATGCTCCTCTTTGTCCAGGCCACGAATGGCAAACGAAACAATTTTCTGCCAATGCTGATAATTTGTTCCATCTAATCGCTGATCGGTAAGAGGGATGGACGACGACACAACCTCAGACACAACCGGCTTTGGTTCGGAGGTACTCATGAGGAGTTAACACAAGAAAGATCCTGGAAACATAATTCACTAAATAGGAGACACCCTTGAAGAAATATGGGAAATTCACACCTCTCCACAGGCAAACAAATAGAGATGTACGTCAGATATCCATCAGAGGATCAGCAAACTTGAATTAAAAGAAAAAACTGTTTTGACGCAAAGAGCAGCCACCTCCCGCGTTGTGCATAAAACAGTATCAACACACCATAAGAATATATCAATCCAAACATAGAGAAATAAATCTATGCACAAACATTAATCAAGAAGAAACCCATCACCATTACAAATTCAGACACCCATGGAGGAGCTGCCGTGTTACAAGAAAGGCCCTGGAGGGGCTGAAATGTGCCCAGCAGGCCGAGAGAGCCGAGCGAGAGAGAAGATGCCGAGAGAGAGAAATCGGCGTGAGTTTTTTTTTTTTTTTTCAGTTGTGTTGCTCTAATACCATGTTGTAACACAACTCATTACTCTCTCAATTAGAGAGAGCATCTATTTATAATTGAGAATTAGGGTAAACCCGAAAAACATAAAGAGAGATGAGCGAGATGGGCTTTAGGGCTTTAGGCCCATTAACTATTATAACAGTTATCAATCCAGCAATATGGATTGCTCCATAATGTTTCTTGTTGTTTGTGCGTGCGTGCATGTTTGTGTCGTTTTTCATTTTAGTAAATTAAGTTAGCAAATACGAGTTCATTTTGCTATGTGGGAAGTAATATCCTAACCTGTAACATGTAAACTCTTCACTGAATCAGATAGAATCTGCCCTTCCAACTCCTGCAAGGCCAATAATGTCTTTGGATGCCAATGAAGATGCTGTTGTGGGAGCATTGAAGCAGAGCTTGGTAGGTTCTTTCAAAAATATGACCTGCATTCCTTTGATTTATGAATTTATCTTTTTGTAAAACTACTTTGTTTATTGTTCGTTCTTTTTGATCTATAAGCTTCATGTTATTGATCTATTAGAGGACCTAGGTGGCACTTTCTTTCCCTCATCATGAATTATCTACCTTGTGTTTTCATTTTTTTCCCCCCTTCCCCCTCTTATTCTTTTTCCAAATTTCCAATTTTTCAAGTTAAATGTTATCTCGTGGTAACGTAGGATCTTTGAAGACTTCAAGATTGGTGATTTGGTCGAACTCATGCTATGTTATTCGGCACATGCTTCATTTTGTGATAAAGAATATAAGATATTGTTGTCCTCCAAAATCAACTCTTGTAAATGTATTCTATTGATGAACGTTTAAGTGATGAGTGATTTATTATTTTTTTAGCACAATGTTATCTTGTTAATACCCTTCTATGAGAATATCAATTTCTGCTTCCTTATGGATCTGCCTGCTGTTTCTTTTGTGTGTGCATTCTCGTAATTTATTTTTCTTTCACTATGTAATGGTGTTCTTTTACAGAATGACACCTTTGGGTATTATAATAAACGCTGTATAAGTTCTTTATGCCAGTTCCTCTGGAAAAGGTGCTAGTTTTATTAGAATTTTGAAAACATGTAACAGCATTATTATTTGATTTGGTATATCATAGCAAGTTTTTGGAAGAAATTGCACATTAAAAAAAAAAGAAAAAAAGGAAGGGTTCAGTGAAGATGAAGATAATTAAGTCTGTTGTATGCAAAATTTATTGATGAGCTGGTCTTTGGTATATTATAGAAGGTAGCCATATCTGGATGGAATTCAAATGAGAACATTGAATAATTTTTGTTTTTCTGTCACAATTTGACTTTGTAAAAGTTGTATTGTTAAGAGGATTAATGTTGCCAACACAAAATGCACCAGTCAAACTAATGGCTGGGTAGCTACTAGTTTGCTAGTGTCTTTTTTATAATGCTAGAGGTATTCCCGATCTACTCATTCATTTGCCAAATCTTTTCTCAAGGACAAAGAAACTTATAGAATAAGTGACAATTTAAAACCAAGGGTAATGGATTAGTGGGCTTCAATTGTGAGGAATTGCCTGAGGATGTTTACACTGAATATGTTTAATAAACAAACCAAACAAATGACAGCTAAATGCCTTCTCCGAACTAGTTGGGGTCCGCAATACGAATCTTATTCTATCATCCCAACTTGTCAAAAACCATATTTTTTTTATCAGATTGTGAATTTAATTCTTTTTTTTTTTACCGACTCGATTCAGCTCCTTTTTGGTCTTCCTCTTTCTCTTTTAGATCCTTCAATGTACACCCCTTTGCACCTTCTCGTGGCAACCTTCCTAGGTCTTTGCTTTATATGCCTAAACCATCTTAACCTACCTTCTCTCGGATAAATTTATTCCTTATTGGTTTATTTTACCATTCCTAGTTTTCCCACACACCCACCTCAACATCCTCATCTTAGCAACACTCATCCAATCAATGTATAGCTCCTTTATTGTCCAAGATTCTGCTCCATACAGCATAGTGGACCTAATATCTGTTTTCTAAAATTTGCCTTTTAGCTTGAGTGGGAACACAGCGATCACATAACATTTTAGAATTGATTCTGCTTTTAAGATGACTAGTCCTAATTCTATTGGCAACATCATCGTAAATACCCCCCTCTTTATGGAAAATGATCTAAGATAACAGAGATGATTGGTTTTAAAAATCTCCTAATTCTTAATTCCTACCACTGGTTCACCTTTACATTTCATATACCCATTCTCGACTTTTAAACCTTTTGACACTAAGATACCTTTCCATAATTCTAATTTTGCATTTACCCACTCTCTAAATTGGTCCACTAAAACGATACCATCAACAATAATATACACCAAGGCACCTCTTCTTGAATATGAGCTGCCGATTCTAATTAAAAAGATATGGACTCATGGTTGATCCTTATTACTTGCGAGTAAATGAGGCTTGCTTATGATGATATTGGATAGGAATTCATACATACGGTGAAAAGTATTCTTCTAGATGAAAATTGTTGTCCCCAACTTTATTATGTGAAACTGTTCTACTACACTTTCGGCAATGCTAGGTCAGGTAATCTGACCTTCATTTCCATCCTTCACCAAGTGTAGCTGAAATTTCTATCTCGCTAAGTGATTACATGTGAAGTTTATTTCAGGAAACTCCCGGTTATGAGAAGTGACTTAAAAATAATAGATGATCTGAAAGGTTGATAAGGCCTCAAGATCATTTTCCTATTTGCTAAACTTTTCTATTTTGATATTACTCCAACTAGGTATATTGTTGCTCTTAGCTATTCCGTGTTGTTGTTTGTAATTATAATTTAATTTGAATGCAAAGTCATTAAAATCATATTGACTGAATATTACTTAATGCTGCTTACAGTGATAGCATCATGTCATTGAATAAAACCAGCTGAAATTTGCCGTATTATAGGCATACAAAATCATGAACATGAATCGGTTGAGAAAATAAAGAGATATAGCATCAATCAATTAACAAAATAACAATACCTTTTTTCCTATTAATTGAGGTTGTTTTGCCCAAGGTTTTAAATTTCGATTTCGCTAGACATTTCGCCAAAGGGGGGCATGGCGAAATTTCGCCATATTTCGCCGAAATTTCGGCGAAATGGAGAAATATCATCATTTCCCCACTTGGGGAAATCGGCGGCATGCCGCGGTATGCCGCCGAAATTTAAAACCGCGGCATGCCGCCGAAATTTAAAACCATGGTTTTGCTTATAACTAAATCACAATTGTTTTAGCTGAATTTGGTTTATCTATTCTTGAGTCATGCTTTATTTCTGGATACAAGTAATTTCTTACTAACATATGCTCATCCTATCAGAGGCAATTGGAGACTCTTGGTGCACAAAGGGCGGGCCTTGAAGACATGCTCAAAGAGATGAAAAGGAAGGTGAGCTCAATATATTTGTCTATTGTCTTGGGATGCTTTTCTTAACCTGTGGTTGGGTTTGTCTCCAAAAGCATGGGATAGGATGTAAGCAAGTGAAACTACATGACAAATTGACAATTTACAGTCAGCATCCATTTTGTGATTAGATCATTTTTTCCTTTTATACGTCTAACTGCTTAATTTTTGAATTTGCAGTGGAAAATTTTCAATCCTTTCTAGGATGTGTAGACTTTTCAATATTAAAAATTTTGCCAGCTTAGTTGATACATCAATAGAGTAGGAGTGACTGCCAGTGTTTGGAATAAAAACTTGTCTTTCTGCTAGTTCTTTTTTCAAGCCCTGGTTTAATAAGAGATGGAATATATTCCAGCTGATCTCATTTGGAGATCCCTGGTACTTTCTAAGGTTGCTTTCTTCCTGTGGATGACCTCCCTTAGGAAATGAACCAGTCCAAATAGATGCATAATGTGCAAAAGTCAGCCTGACTCAGTTAATCACGCACTCCTACACTGGCTCTTTGAGTACCTTAAGCTCTTAGAGGTAAAAGGAAACAAGAGGGAGGTCTTTAATCCTATGGAACCTATGCCCCTTTGCCATCATTGGGCCATATGGAAGGAGAGGAAACCTTCCATTGACGATGAAGCAAATAACGTTTTATTCTTGAGTAACCATGTGCTCCAGCTTTTAATTCATTGGGTATCCATATATTTAGAGTTCATTGTGCATCCTTAGGGGTTAGAAGGTGTGTTTGTAATTGAACACATCTTAACTAGCTTTTTGTGGCTAAAAATTCATATGGTTTGATGAACCAAAAAGTGGAATTCTATTGAAATTAGAAACTAATAGGGTTTGATGAACATCAAAAACTGAAGTTCTATTGATAACTAGAAATTCCTAGGACTCGTAGAAGCCCTGACTAGTTTCTACTTTTGTCAAAAATGGGACTAAAGACTACTTGCTAAAAATGGTTCTACTTGACCAGAACAAAATTAAGACATTAATTAAGAAATCATATCCAAATTACATGATCTTGGAATCAATGAATAGCTAATTAACCAAGTCTATAGCATATGATTATCAAAAAAAAAAAAAAACTTTTTAGTGGTGCAATAGTGAATAAAAATCATTATTTATGTAGAAAAAAAATGGTTACTGATTCTGAGCTTCTTGATCTATGGCGTTTCACACATTGATACATGTGCTTTCCTTTGAATCCTGGTCAATGCCATCCTCATGAGAAGGATCTTTGTTGTTCATTTTGGTCACCTTGTACTACTAGTTGTTAATGCTATCTTTCCGCAACGAATGCACTTAAGTTTATGTTGAATTTGTTTCCAGGATGACATACTGCCAAAGTTGATGACATCGACTGGCTCATATGAGGATCTTTTCAGGAAGGAGATAGCGAAGTATGATCATATCTGTGAAGAAATTGCCCAAAATATCGAGGCACAAGAACAATTATTGCTGCAGATTCACGTTAGTTTCTTTCCCTTTGTGGTCATGCTGCTAAATTAACTATCAGAATTACAAGCTTTTGTTCTGCAAATAATATTTTTATTGGCTCGACAATCCTCGTCATGATTATGCTTTGACCAGTGCCTGATCGTTAATTATGTCATATTAACTGAAGATTGTGCTTCATTGTTCAGTAGCTTTCATTTCATATTTATTTCATGTTGCTCACAGGGCCTTTCTATGGATTCACTTTGTCGGATAGGGATGTAGCATAGAAAAGTGAAAAGATTGTTTTTCTACTTTTTTTTTAGTCTCTGAAAGTTGAAAATAACCTCTTTTAATGGAGTTTCATTGGTTTTCCTCGAAAAGAGAGGAACTTCCCAACTATATGGGATCATACCCTATCATCACGATTAGAATTTGAGTGGCTTAAGGTAAGAAAAACGGTCCATTCAGATTCTTTGAAAGATATACTGCTGTTCCGATTTCAGAATCCTAGATTTTCTTTCAGCTGCATTGTGGTTTTTCACTGTCGTTTAAAATTCTATAATTTGGTAAAAATTTGAAGCAAAGTGGAATATGTTTACAAGTTCTTTTTTTTTTTTTTTTGGTGAATTGAAGTGCTGTGATATTCCCGTTTTCTGCTCATTGGTACTCAATTTTGTATTGCTTATCGGATGTGCTATAATTATTAATAGTATACTAGTTGCATGAATATTTCTTGTCCTAATAGGTTTGGTTCTTTTTGTTTACAGGCTCAAAATGATGAGTTTGCTGCTATCTTTAATCTTGACGACTACAAAGGTGGGTTTCATATTGCTGTTGCTGCAACAATCACCAAATTATGTCATTATGATTGGTGGTTTCTTAATGATTTGATTCATTTTTCTTCACTGATTTCAATAATGTGCTGCTTTTTTTTTTGGGTTGTAAATATTTCTGCAATTTTCTTGCCTGTGCAATGTGGTTGCTTGGAAAGACAACCTTTGTATATGATTGCTTTATTAAAAGCTATAGCCTTTTATATGTTGCCTATATACTTTATTATTTGGATTTAGTACACTTTCTAATAAATGAACCGAATTCAAAAGTTGATTGATAAAAAGAAGTTGAAAAGTTGATTGTTAATACTTTATCACTACTATTTTCTTTGGGTATCTGTTTACACAGAATGTAGGGAACTTAATTATACTGATTTTGACTATAAATGGGGAATGAAATCGGATACATAGCCTTACACTTGGGTATCTGTTTACACAGAATCTAGGGAGCTTGATTATACTGATTTTGACTGTAAATGGGGAATGAAATGGGATACTCATTGCTCTTTGTAAGGCTATTACCTTGTTTTGGGTTTTAACACTTATATATCATATACCCACTGTATAGTTTTAGGCCTTAGGGCCATATTAATACAAAGTCACATTTAACCAAATTCTGAATGATGTCTTTGAAATCCATTATTACAGTGTGAAAAATGCCATATTCGGTGAATGCTTCTGACGCTTTCCAAGGAAGCCCATTACATGATATTCTATGGAGAATTTAAAAGCTGACTTTTTATATATTTTCCGGGTATAATATGGAGAACTTTAAAATCAATCTCTTTTTATATGCTTCTCTGCTATGATGATTTTGTTGAATCCATATACCCTTTCATAATCATCAATAATAGAAGTGTACAATGTGCCAAGCTGAGCCGATACGGGGGCAAGCACGACACGGGCACAGTTGGCTGCCGTGCAGTGCCTACATATAGAGGGACCCCGGGCCTGGCATGGTCCACGGTCCATGATTCGGTTGTACCATGCCATGGCTGTTCGCAGGCTCACATTGTGAAGGATCACAATATGCCGTGCCCGTGCCTGAGCATGGCCTATGTATATCCCTAATCAATAATAAGTTGAGAAGTCATTCAATCAAATCACCACAAAAAATTAATAGCATTTTGTCCATATTGGGTGTGCCAATATGCATTGCTTTCAGCCTGCATGGAGGAAAGCGTTTAGAGGCGATTCTTTTGAATTCCTGTTGTGGTAGGGTTTCTTGTGGCAGCTATGGTGACAACAAATATGCCATGTGGCTAAAAAAACATTTTTTGAGTCTTTTCATATGATGAAAATTGGAAAAAGAAAATTGAACACCTTCTATTCTCATGGATATTCTCTGAGACAATAGGATGACATATTGGAATGAAATGATGTTCATGTTGTTGGCCCCAATTAGTTTGGAGAAGCATTATTGTTTTTCCGCTTTAGAAGGTTCTGATAGATGGTTTGGATTGGCTAAATCATATCAATTCTTCAAGGAGCAGAAAATCCAAAATGGAAAAAGAAGCCTGTTGTATCTGAATGGGTCCCTTCATTAAATATACCAAGTTCCTTAATTGTTGTTTTTTTTTTTTTGAATTCTCTATTTCAGCATCTCGCGAGAAGAGTTATAAACAGATTGCAGCTGCTGTATCGAAGTTTCGAGAAATCAAGGATAACATTAATGAGGGACTGAAGTTCTATGTTACTCTTCAGGTAACTAACTTATTGTATTTTGTTGCTAATACAAATTATCCAATATGTTATCATTACATGTTAAGTAGACTGTCTTTGGTGTCTTTTTCTGATGAACTGCCTATATTGAGATATTATCACTTGGTAGATAACTCAAAGTACATGAAATATATAGCACTATTATCATTACAGACATCTTTATATAATTACTCGAAATCTACACCAACGTGTAATGAACTCAGCATGTAGAACATGCAGTTAGAATATTGCTTTGAAAATAACACAAACATGAATGAACGTAGAATATGCAGCGTAGAACTAAGAAGCTGCTTCCTTTCCTTTTTCCCATGTTAAATACTTAAATTTTGGTAAATCTCTTGATCAAGATCTGTAATGGATTGTTCAACCAAGTTGGGGACAAGTCAGTAAGTAATCCATCTGTTTTGATTTATTAAACAGGATGCAATCACAAATGTAAAGCAGCAGTGCAGTGATTTTGTGATGACCAGAAACATCCAGTGTCGAGAGATGATGGAAGACGTACAGAGACAAATGGCAGGTCTCAGTTTTCAGGATGGTAAGAGTAGCAGTAGCTACAATAGCAACTACTCTTCAGTTGGTCAACCACATCAAACTCCAAGATCTGTTCCCCAGCAACAGCCAGATCCCCAGAGCTCACCACATCTTTCTCGTCCCCCATCACCTTATTACCAAGCTCCGGAGCAGCTGGCAGTGGCCGGATATTCTCACCCTCATCCACAATATGCCTCCCCACAGCAACTACCACCTCCTTACCACGTGCCGCCTGCTGGTAATCCCTACCCACCCCCACACACCCAGCAACAATCTAATGCAAGTCACGAGTATGGGCAACCTGCATATCCTGGGTGGCGAGGCCCGTATTACAATGCCCATGCGCAGCAATCTGGTTCCCATCCTCCACCCCCTTACACCATTCCGGGCCCATATCCTCCACCCCACCAAAGTGGTTACTATAAACACCAATAGTTCAGCACTACCTTTTTTTTTTCTCCTCATTTGATCTGATAGTTTGCTTTGTGTAATTTTCAGTCTATTCGGTAGATGGGATTGGTTTCATCTAGCTCATATTCCATCTGATTAGATATCCTCCTGCATAAATTCTGTGCATCTGCACACAAGCTCTAAATGTACAAGTTGCTAGCTAGTCTTTGATAGCATTTGTATGTATAATTTGCTATTTTAGATTGAAAACTGGCTCATATTTATTCATGTATAATTAATAAGACAGCTCCAGAGCCATTTTTGCAGCTAAAATTATACAGAAGATCATCCACCCGGTGTTTTGTGCTAGAAAGAGAACTGAGATGCACAAAAGACGGAAGTTTCCTTATCAGTTTAGTTGGATTGGAATTAAAGGGTCTTGGATGAGCTGAAAGAGTTTTCAGATGGCATCGGATGCTTTGCGCTTGAGAAGAGCAAATATATTGATCCCTTTCCCTGAGCCGAAGCAGAAGGAAGACTCCTCAAGTTTCTTGGAATACCGGTCAAATAGTTCGTCCACGATTTCATGTCCAAAGCATTCCTTGATAAGTCCCTCCATGGCAGCTCTCATGTGCAGGCTGCACAACTGGATGTTAGACGTTGCACTGCCACCGGTCGAGCGAGGTAATGCTTCTATCCTCTCTAAGCTGAAACATCCATTTCTCTTGACCAATTCCTCCAGCTCTAAAGGAGACATGGTGTATACGGGTAAGTTGAAGGAGTCCACTTTAGCTTCACTCACTAATCCCTGCATTAAGAATAACCTTTCAGACAAATTCGAAATCTCATACAACACATAATTTCAATATAGAGCTTGAAAACCATGGTTTCAGGGCAGATCGATCCGGTCTGTATCGGCTGATCTGTACTGGGATCGGCCAGGACCGGTCCAATCCCAAGCCATGATACAACTATTGTATCGTGAGGCTTTGGATTGGACCGGTCCGACCAATACCAGTACTGACTGCCAGGTACAACCGGTCCAATCGATCCAAAGTTTTTTTTTTTTTATTAAATTTATAAATGGAACAGTCAAAGTGGTATTGACCGATCCAAATTTAAAAAAAAAAAAAAAAAAAAAATTGAGCAATGAAAAAATTAGATCGGATCCGGACCGGCCGATACCGTCCGGTACCACTGGTCTGGATCAGGACCGGTCCGATCCAAGACTTAAAACCTTGTTGAAAACAGGTAATCACATACCATCTTGGCGATGTCCATGAGGCAAGATCCCAGCAACTCAAATAACATATTGGAGATAGCCTGAGAATGAGAAACTCCATTTGGGCGACCTAGTACAACAAGCACAATGAGTCCTCCAATGACAAGCTCTTCTGCTCTTGCATGAAGAAAGGACTCTATGTCCTTGGTGTATTGAGCTGAATAAGCTTCAACAACTTCATCTGGGGCATTTCTGTAATGGGCTCTCCCTTTGTTCCAAGCAGGAGAGGTATTGTCTAAGACCTGCTTTGGTACCATGGAGAGCCAATGGAGTGAATAAGAGTGAATGAAATGAAGAGATCCTTTGGGGAATAAGCGGCCGTAGAAAGAACCCGGTATGGCGACCACGAAGTATTGTTTGTTGGGAGGAAGGGATCTGAAGAGGGTGTTGAAATCATTGGAGGTGTGATCGTTAAAGAACACTAAACTCGAGGTTCTGAGATTGATATTTTAGTTTCATGGCTTCTATGATGTTTTGCATTGCCATGAATGTATTGGGTCCAACAGAACAACCCAAGTCTGCAATACAGAGAAGTATTTGAGAAGAAGAGGAAGAAGAGGTGTTTGATGTCAAGGTTATCAGCAATTGCTTTGTTGATCAGTTCCTTTGCAGGATCCCCAACTCCTCTCTAAAGGTAAGATAAAGAGAACCAAGTTTTGTCATTTTTAAAAGATAAGAGTGAACGCAGCCAAAACAGCTTATGGTAACAGCTAGGGGTGCAACTTGGGTCGGGCTAACCTAAATCGATCCAATCTGACTTTGGGTTGGGTTTTATATCACTCTAGGTCGGTTTTGGGTTGAAAAAAGCCAACTTGAATTTATTCGGTTTGGTATTTAATTAGGGTTTTGGATAACCTGAACTAACTCAGATAGAATTAACCTGATTAATAATATATATATATTAGAATTATGTAACTTTAGAATCTAAGTGTTAATTGCGCATTGTTCGAGTTGGTTTTAAGTCCAAATATATGACTCAAGCCCTGATTGTGCCCCGATCCAAACCAACCAAAAATTTCAGTTTGGGTTGAGCTTACGGTTTAGAAAGAAAAAAATCGGCTTGGTATTTGGGTTTGAAATCGGGTTGGGTTGGATTGGGGTCGACCTTCAAGGAGGTTGGGTTGATATCAACTCGACCCAAACCGAACCTGAGTTGCACCCCTAGTAACAGCTAATCTCTACCGCCCGCTTTCTGTGTTCTATAAGAGTAAATTAGCCCGGGCTCAGCTGTCATGAACCGCACTAGCTTGGCTCGCACTCGAGGGTCAGCTTGCATGAAACGAGCTTGAGCGAAATAAATAGGCTCATGACCTGAACTCAAGCTCGGCTCCTGCTCAGTTTTGCTCACTTTATATTATTTATAAAAATAAAATAGAACTATTAAATTATGAATAAGCTTTAGATTTAGAGCTAAAACAATGTAAAGAGCGAGCCTGAGCTCGGCTCTGTTACAACCCTCTCTGTGTATGTGTATAGAAGAAGGATGGATGGCAGAGAGATCGCAAACCATAACTTAGCATTTGATGATCACAGTTGTATATCATCGTTGTTAATCCCAACAAAAATCAACACAAGACAATGAATTAATGGATTATAGACTCAAAGAGACAGATCTAAGTAACTGATCATAATCAGAGAAGATAATACCTGATAAGAAGAGTTTCTGGTGTAGCTGTAACGCCCATCTCCACCGTTCATCGGAAATGATTCAGAAGACTCCATATCTCTCTCTCTCTCTCTCTCTCTCTCTCTCTCTCTCATTAATGTCTTGTATTTACAAGGGAGAATTTAAAGTGTAAAAGTACTTTTAAAAAGTCATTATAATGTAATAATTTCGTGACGAGCAAGACAGTTCCAAGGTCTTACTTACCCATAAAATTTTAAAAGAAAAATGAGTTGCTTTTTTTAAACTTCGGGCTCGGCTTGCGAGCCTAATTGAGCCCGAGCTTGAAACTGCATCGTAATTTGCATATTATTTTTTTTTTGGGTTAATTCCACTTGAGAAATGAGAGCATCATCCACAGGGGACCTACATAGGTCCCCCGCAATACAAAGATGACACGTAGCTTTGGTTGAATCCGTAAACCGGTTTCTTCTTTTTTATTCAGTTTCAAAAGAAAAAGGTAAATGAGACTAAAAATTAATTTTAAATTAATATTATTTTTGATATTATTTTTAATTAATGCCATGGAATATAATGAGAAATCTTTCCTCAATTTTTAACTCAACATGAGACTCTCTCTCATCGTTCATGCCTTCACACTTTTCAACAAAATGGTCGTGCAGAACGCAAACATCGTAACATTTTAGACAGGTAAGTGTTCTTCTCGCATCTGCTTCACTTCCTGACCGTTCTTGGGGTGAAGCAGCTCTTATTGCCGCTTACACGATTAATAGTGTCCCTTCACCCACTATCAATAATCAAACCCCGTTTGAGCGTCTACATGGAATTATACCTAACTATTCGCTGCTTAGAGTGTTTGGTTGTATTTGTTTTGTTACTCTACCTCCTCATACCCCACTCCCGCTTGTGTTGTTTTCTTGGTTATGGCATCACACAAAAGGGTTATCGCTATTATGATCCCATCTCCAAACGCCTTCAGGTCTCTCGTCATGTGGTGTTATGGGAACACAAGATGTTTACCAGCCACACGCCTTTTACAAACACTCCTTTCACTCATTCACCAGTTATCACTGATCCATCCATTGCATTGTTCCCTAACTCTTCTGCAGAATCGTCACGCTCATAGGATGAATCATCTACAGTTGCTTCTGATTCAATTGATTTGATTGATGATCCTCCTGTTACATCACACACCGTCGAGGCCTCATCGGAACCTCGACGTTCCAATCAGGTAAGAACCACTCCTGCCCATCTCCATGATTATCATTGTTTTTCTACTCTTGCTACTCTTCATGAACCTCACTCTTATCGTGAGGCTAGTGCTAATCCTCTTTGGCAGCAAGCTATGTATGATGAATTAGATGCCCTCTTCAAAACTCATACTTGGGACTTGGTGGATCTGCCTTCTGGAAAGTCTGCAGTGGGCTGTAAGTGGATTTATAAAATCAAGACTCATGCAAATGGATCTGTTGAAAGCTACAAGGCTCGCCTGGTTGCAAAAGGTTTTGCTCAAGAGTACGAGATTGCATATGAGGAAACGTTTGCCCGTGTAGCTCGACTGACCTCTATTTGATCCTTACTTGCTGTTGCCGCGGTTCGTCATTGGCAGTTGTTCCAGATGGATGCTAAAAATGCTTTCCTTAACGGAGATCTTGTAGAAGAAGTCTATATGCATCCTCCACCGGGCTATCAACATCCTCCACACAAAGTTTGCAGACTTCGTCGAGCACTTTATGGTCTCAAGCAAACTCCTCGTGCTTGGTTTGCCAAATTCAATCTGTGATTGCTCAACAAGGCTTTGCTCCTAGCTCTCATGATTTTGCCATTTTTCTTCGAACTACTAATGCCGGTACTATTCTTGTCCTCCTTTATGTTGATGACATGATCTTCACAGGTGATAACCTTTCAGGCATTCGCGATCTTCAATCTTTTCTTAGTGAAAATTTTAAGATGAAAGACTTGGGCACACTCAGTACTTCCTTGGTCTTGAGGTTACTTCGAGTACCGATCGTTATTATCTATCTCAAGCCAAGTATGCGTCTGACCTACTCTCTTGAGCTGGTCTGACAGACAGCAAAACAGCTAGCAGTCCTCTTGAGACTAATGTCAAGCGTCTTGCTATGGATGGTGAGCCCCTATCCGATGCTACTCTCTACAGGCAACTAGTGGGAAGTCTCATTTATCTTACAGTCATAAGGCCGGATATCTCCTATGTCGTTCATTTAGTGAGTCAATTTATCAGTGCCCCTAGTTCCTCGCATTATGCCGTTGTTCTACGCATTCTGCGCTATGCCAAAGGCACTTTATTTCAAGGACTTCACTTGATCATCGCATTCGTCTCTTAAGCTCGAGGCCTATTTTGATGCTGATTGGGATGGTGATCCCACTGATCGCCGATCCACCACTAGTTACCATTTCTTACTTAGGACTTCTCTCATTTCATGGAGTAGTAAGAAACAATCTGTTGTTGCTCGATCTAGTGCTGAGGCTGAATACCGTGCACTTGCTGATACTACTTATGAACTTCTTTGACTGAGCTGGCTTTTGTCCGATATGAGTGTCTTTCAGTCTGCTAGTTTTGTCATCCATTGCGATAATCGGAGTACCATCCAGATTACACAAAATGATGTCTTCCACGAACGCACAAAACACATCGAGATTGACTGCCAATTTATCCGACTTCATCTTCAACATGGCACTTTACATCTCTATTCTGTCTCCTCCGAAGATCAACTTGCTGATATCTTTACAAAATCTCTTCCACCAAGTCGTCTTCGTGATCTTGTCTCCAAACTCCAGTTGGCTTTGCCCCCTAGAGTTTGAGGGGAATGTTAGAATATGAAACCTACCATGTTTGGTGTAGAATATTTTTGGAATATACTTAGTATATTATGACAATATTCTACACAGATTTTGTCCCTAATTGATGTTGTTTATATTGTGAAACTCCTTCCTTTTGTGTATATTTCTGTTGATATCTGTAATTTCCTTATGTTTTGGTCTCCTTCAACTATAAAAGGATCACTCCCTTGTACAAAAAGGATACCGAAAATACAAGTTCTTTCACCATTATTGCGTGTTGTCATTTTCTTCATTGTGTTACCATTATTTTACACAGTTCTCTCCCTTCCTCTTTTCCTTTCCCCCATCACTGCACCTTCCACCAACCGACCTCCATCACCTCCAACGCAAATACACAAACCGACCCCCCTCCCTTCTCTTTTCGTCGTCGCACGACCCGCGGCAGCAACCCTCCCTTTCTTTCTTTCTCTTTCCCTTCCTCTCTCTACTCATTCTTCTTCCCCATCGCAAACCACAAAACCGACGGCCCCTCCGACCCTCTTCTGCCTTTCCTGCTGCTCGCCGGCCGCCACCCCGCCTCGTTGCTCTCTCTCTCTTCCTTTGCTGCTGCTGTAACTGCAGCAGCTTCGTTCCCTCTATCTTTCTCCGCCCAACACCACCACCGGCCACCCCCTTTCCCTTTCTCTACCTAGCAACACCATCCCCTCTCTCTCTCTCTCTCTCTCTCTCTCTCTCTCATGTTTCATCATCGTCTTTCCCTTCCCTATACAAAAAAAAAACAGAGACAAAAAATAACACAACCCCCCACCCCCAACAGATTGTGATTCCTTGACCAAGTCATTTTATGGTAAGCACATACTCTTTAAAAGTTATTGTGTTCGAGTATTTTTTTAACCTCAATTCTTCTTTTTCCCAAAATACCCTTCAAACAAATCTCCGAATGTAATGACCTAATTTCCCCTATTTATTCATTTAAATTTTGATATTTTAATTTCGAGAATTAGTATGGTCTGTGGATTAATTTGAACTTAGGGTGTTTTTGTGATTAAACTTTCTAGTTAGTGGCCATAATGTAATTTTGGTATTTTCTTCGGGGTTAGTCTTGTTAGGAGACTTTCTCCCCAACCGTTTGAACGCACGAGCTTGCGTTGAACCAGTCAAGGGGACGTGTCCCTGCTTGAGCCAATGTGGGAGGGAAGTTAGGGAGACAACTCCCTATACCTTCATCCTCACACCTTGTTTCTCACCATTCGAACAGTATAATTTTCTACAGTAGAGAAAGAGGTCTGAGAGAGAGAGAGAGATTTGATAAAGAGAACTGAACGAGAGGGAGAGTTTGTGAATCTGAAACTTACATTGTTTCAGAGAAGAAGAGAGGAAGAAGAAGAGGAGGCTAGATCTTACCTGAGTTCCACGCGTTTTCTTTTCCAAACATTAGCAGCAATGTAAGTAGATTATCCGGTTTGCGTCTTCATCGTTTTATATGATGCTATAATTGATTTTCATTGTTGAAACATGATTTCTATTTTAGCATGATCGATCATGTTGTTTTCTGGAGATTATGATATAATCGATGAGAATTAGTATCTCACATGTGTTTGTTAAATCTAGTGATTTCAATACGGATTTGATTGAATCATGTTGTTTATATGTTCTTTATCTCGCACTACTTAGTTCTCATGATCAAATTCTATTCCCAGAAATTATACTGATATACTTGAGATTTGTGTCATACATGAAATAGTTTTAACATGTTTTCAATGTGGTTATAGTATTTGATTTAGATGGGAATTAATTTAGAAATCCTATTAAAGTTGTGTGAGAAATCCTTAATGATCTGAATGCCCAGAAAACAGAGTTTTCGTGTACTGCATTTTACGATCGAGCGCAGAGTGCACGGATCGAGCGTATTAGGATCTAGGGCACATCATGCGATCGATTGTATTAGGATTGAGCGCACACCATGCGATCGAGCGCATTAAGAGCATATAGAGACCTATTTGAGAAACAATGTGAGGGTTTGGATGTTTATTGGTTTGGGCTTAATGGTGCTTCGCGATGGGATCAAGTGGGGTCTAGGGTTGAGTACCTACAATGACTGAAACCTATTTGTTGCCTTTAGCATGTGCTAACCAATTAGACACACTCCTCAATTAGTCTCCACTTAGGAAGGAAATGGTGAACCCTATTTATTTTTATTTGTGACTTGCAACATAGGAATGTGTATGATGGGTTCCAATGGATTATTTACGTGTATGGGCGCGTGAATAGCTTATAAGGGGATCTACCATTCATATCCCATAGGAGAGTACATTTATATTGTGTTCATATGAAATGTTAAGTGTGCCCGGTTGGTGGGAAATAATAGGTTGCCTAGTCCTGTGGGTTGAAAGGCCTACGAAATAAGTTATGAATCATAGTTGATTCATAAGGTCGACTGGACCTTGAGTATTGTACACTCTTAAATCAATATATGGTAGACTTAGAACCATAGGTTAGCGCCCGGATCGAAGACGGGACTACCGGATGTTCCTAGGACATAGGTCCCGAAACCTTTTTGGAAGCTACAATGAGGGACACTTAATATATCATGTAAACATAGGCATAAACCACATTACATTGCATTTCTTGCTTGAGCATACATTAGTCATCTGATTGTTCATTTCTGCATCATAATCATGTCATAACATCTGTTGTTCATTTCTGTTGTTATTACTGTTTCATCGCTGGATTTTGGTCATACATAATGATGTGGATGGTGACTAGATCATGCTAGCTGAGTATTCCAAACTCACGCAACCTTTATGTTGTAGGTCGGTTTTGAGTGATGGACATTGCAGTTTCATTACTGTTTATCTAATTATTTTCTGTTGTAATAATCAGTGGGACCATGTTATTTGAATTCTCATGTAAGGCTCTTCTGTAGCCATTTGATTCATTTTATTTGCTTATTTGAATCTTTGTAATAGTTTCGTAAACTCTGAGTAGATCAAATAAAGTTAATGTTTATTTTATCTCCTTTATTTTTTGGTAATGATATGACAATCTGTGGTCCAGAAATGAATTCTGAAGGTCACGCCTCGTGATTCGTGCCATCCCACCTAGGGATCCGTGTCACGTGGATCTGGAGCGTGACACTGAAATTGCATTTTAGACCCTCAATCCAAATCCATCATTCTCCTTCATTTCTCGTTTTGGAGAAACCCCAACCCTAAATCTTCTTCTCAAACTTCTAAACCTTCTTCTTCGTTCTTCTTCTCAACCCAGCCAAATCCCTTCTCCCCTCGGTTTTCATCTCTCTTCCATTCCTTTCATCTCTCTTCAAGAAAACCTAGATTTCACAGCTTTGGAGAACCTGCGATTTGGGGAAG
>JAUPMG010000002.1:6910003-6921783 GCA_031762675.1 Pachysandra terminalis | reverse complement strand
TTAGTTATACATCAAGATAGAAGTACCTGATAGGAGGAAATCTGGGTATAGCTATTGTAGATAGTATAAATGGCATTGATAAATGGTACAATGATAGTGTGACACATGACAAGATTATGGGCCTTATTCTCGGAGAATGCCTATAGCGCTAACCACAAAAAGGTTAGCCACGAACATAATGGCACTCCTGGTGACGCCGCGAGAAGGCTAGCCGTATTAGAGAGGTGCTTCAACAAGACACCCCGTTGGTAGAGGATACTGCATGTTGGCAATATCACCCTAGACCAGATGAGTCATGGGATATACATAAGGCCTATGATGGCAATGCTCCTCGCGCAGTGATAAGCGAGAATAAGATTTCCTAATCTTATCACATTCATACGAGCAATATCAATACATCTACTCAAGGCTTCACATTCGTCAAAGAAATAAGTCTTTTATTTTTGGGTGTCACTCTTGGTCATCTCGCCGAAATACTTCTATGAAGATGAGTAATGCCTTACTATCATGAGCATTGAGACTGCCAGTCAGGGATGATTATTACACCTATAATGGCTCTTCATTATGAACAAATCTGAATGAGATACAAAATGATATCAATTCATCTACAAAGACTTTGCATACATCAAAGAGACGAGTTTCGATGAACACACATTTACATCAAAAGGGAGAGACAGTGTTGGACGGTGTAAATCATCATTCGACGCATTTATGTCTAAAGGGAGAGATAGCCCTTAACGGCGTAAATCGTCATTCTACGCATTTACATCTAAAGGGAGAGACGGTCCTAGACAGTATAAATCGTTAATCAATCCGTCTACGTCTAAAGAAAAAGACAGCCCTAAACGACGTAAATCATCACTTTTGCACAAGGAAAAGACAACCCTGATGGTAAGAGAGGGAAAGACAGCCCTTAAGGTGCGCCTCACATTCACCAAAGAGATGTGTCTCGGTGAATACTCATTTCCATCTAGAGTGAATCTCAATGACGTCAGACAAGCCTCGATGGTACTAAGGTTGAACGGTCTCAATGTTGCTAAGGCTAAACGGTCTCGAAAGTATCAAGACTAGATAATCTCGATGATACTAAGACTACGCCTCGAGAGTACTAAGACTGAACAATCTAGACAGTACTAAGGCTAAAAGAGTCTCCGTCTAAAGGGAAAGACAACCCTCAAAGATGGAGAAGACACATCTTCGTCTAAGTGGGAACCTCGATGACGTAAAAGATGAAAAGTTTTGATAGTACTAAGGCTAGATAGCCTCGAAAGTACTAAGACTAAATAACGTCGATGATGCCAAGACCTGGCGGTCTCGAATGCATCAAGACTACACAAATTTCATTTGTGCCATGACTAGTTGGTCTCGAAGGCACTAAGGCTAAAACAATCCCAGCAACTTCTGATAGATTGAGATTGACGCGCCTAAGGCAAGAATGCCTTCGACGGTGCCAAAGACCAAGTGAACTTGGCAATATCTAATAGATTGAGATTGATGCCAATATCTAATAGATTGAGATTGATGTGCCAAAAGCAAGAGTGCCTTCGACGGCGCCAAATACCAAATGAACTTGGTAAAACGACGATTGACGCGCCAAAGGCAAGAAAGCCTTCCTTGGCGCCAAAGACTAAATATATTTGACGAAATACTGATAGTGGTGGTGGGGTGGTGGTAGTGGTAGTTGTCATGGTGTGGTGGTGGTGGGGTGGTGGTTGTGGTTGTAGTGGGGTTATGATTTTGGAAGCAAGAAAATGATTTTTGAAAAGCAACTATTTTTTGCTTCTCCCAAAAAGCAAAATATGTGATTTTTTGATTTTGCTTTTAAATGACTTACCAAACACCTCTTTTGCTTCTAAAAGCAACATTTTGCTTCAAAAAGCAAAAAAGTACTTTCAAAAAGCATTACCAAACAGAGGCTAAGGTGTTTGGGTTTTATAGTTTGAGTTTCAAATCGGATTGTTTGGGATTTGGGTTGGGTTGGGTTGGATTGGGTTTACAGCTTACAAAATAAAATCGGTTTGGTGTTTGGGTTTCATAGTTCAGGTTTCAAATCGGATTGGATTGGATTTGGGTTGACCTTCAAGGAGGTTAGATTGAGATCAACTCGACTCAAACTGAATCGAGTTGCACCCCCTAGTAACAGCTAATCTCTACCCCCAGCTCTCAGTGTTCTATAGCAGTAAATTAGCCCGGGCTCAGCTGTCATGAACCGAACTAGCTTGGCTCGAACCCGGGTCAGCTTGCATGAAACGAGAATGAGCTCAATAAATAGGCTCATGACCTGAACTCAAGCACGGCCCGTGCACAGTTTTGCTCACTTGATAATAAAATATAGTTAAAATTTTAATTATAAATAGAACTATTAAATTATGAATAAGTTTTAGATTTAACAAGCCGAGCTTGAGCTAAAAAAATGTAAAAAGCGAGCGGCTCCGTTACAACCCTCTCTGTGTGCAGGAAAAGAATCATCGGATTAGGTGGTAGAGAGATCGCAATCCATCACTAAGCAATTGGCGATCACAGCTGTATATCTTCGTTTCTAAATTCCCACAAATATCAACAGAAGAAAACGAATTAATGGATTTTTTTTTTATTTTTATAATTATAGACTGAGAGACAGATCTAAGTAAGCGATCATAATCAGAGAATAGAATACCTGATAAGAAGAGTTTCTGGTGTAGCTGTAACGCCCATTTCCACCTTTCATCGGAAATGATTCAGACGACTTGTTGACCTCTTCGTTTTCCATCTCTCTCTCTCTCTCTCTCTCTCTCTCTCGCAATCATCTTATATTTATAAGGGAGAATTTAAAGAGTATACGTACTGTTAGAGCCGGGATCTTATCTACTAGGATCACGTGTGGTGAGTATGTGCTATAGAGACAAACCCCGGGAGGCAAAATGGTATTTTTGCCCCGGGTGTGATCTCCACCTGCTCTTGGGTGTGGCCCCCACCCTACGTTTGTCCCCGGCTTGTGCTTTTGGATAGATAGTCGTTGCATAAGTTGTTCAATGGGAGCACTTATTCATAGTAAGAATAAATTGCTTATTTTAAGATAGCTTTTGGTAAACACATTTATTTAAGTGCTTATGATAGTTTAGAGATAAGTGATTGCATAAGTTGTTCAATGGGAGCACTTATTCATAGTAAGAATAAACTGCTTATTTTAAGTTAGCGTTTGGTAAATACATTTATTTAAGTGCTTATGAAAGTTTAGGGGTAAAATAAGTAATTTTAAAATATTACTAAAGTTGCGAAATAGCTTGACACATAAGAGCTTGAGAGAAGTTGCTCTCAATAGCTTCTCCTTATGGGTAGCCTTCTTCTAGTGCTTATGGGTAAGCACTTACCCATAAGCACTACCAAACACATATTTAATTTTAAAAAGTACTTATATAAGCTATAAGCGGCAAATACTTATAGAAGCCGAGACAAACACAACCTTAAAAAGTTATTATAATACCATAATTTCTTGACGAGCAACACAGTTCCGAGGTAAATCCACAAAGCCTTGGAGCTGGAGATCGTCCTCGACGATCTTCACGATTCCTCTTCTGTCTTCTCCATAGCTTCACCGTATGGATTTCTCATTTTGCAAGTATGATCACCCTCGACAATCTTTTGGTTTTTTTGTATGTCCCGTATACAACATCATCCCTAGCGTTTTGCGAAGGACACGGCCAGCAAGACAAAGATCACCAACACTTTCTCTGACCCTTGGTGGTCCATGGTCCACTGAAGAGGATGCTCTCCATGATTCTAGCCTCCATCTGCACTTGCCGCTGACACGCTCTTGCATCAACACACCTTTCTGTCAGCTTGCGGGAGTTTTCTCCGTCAACTAATTAGTCCGGGATGGTCGTTTAAGGGAGCTTTCTCCAGCAACCTCTATGTTCCGGGCTAGCCAAGACCGCTAAACTTGAACGTCTGTTGATGTACTATTCAAGGCACTTTCCTTGCTATCTTCCATCGTCCTTCACTTGAAGCATGCCCCTGGCCGGCCGTTCATAACCTTTTTTCGATGCATATCCATCCGATGGACTCTATTCGGTTAAAGTCTTGGCCAGACATTCCAAAAGTCCAGTCCATGGCTGTTTTATTTGACCACGATAGTCCACGTAGCCAAAGTTCTTGCATGAATACTTTTATGTCCACATCCTTCTCTCATCTTCCCCATCTCTTATCTCATCCTCCTCATCTCTTCACCCTATTTGGAAGGGCATTTTATTGCTCTCCTTTTACCCTGAGATCTTTGTGATCTCGGCTTTCAAATCTTGTTTGGGATTTGATCAAGCCTTCGCTACTTTCTTTATCTTGTTTGCATTTTTCGTTCTATTGTTGAGCATTTGCTCTTTTTCTTGTGTGATTCTTAGTCCTTTGGCCTTTGATCCGGTGGGATAAATGTCTCACCTTTACGGTGCATTGAGGCTTTAAGCCTCGTGATGTATTTTCCTAACTTAACCAAAAAAAAATACAAACAAACACAATTCCGAGGTCTTACTCGTAAAATTTTAAAAGAAAAAAGAGTTTCTTTTTTTAAACTTCAGACTGGGCTTGCCAGCCTAATTATTAACCTCAAGCTTAGTCGCACCTAAGCTGAGCCCGAGCTTGAGTCGCATTGTAATTTGCATTTTTTTTAGGGTTAGTTTTACTTATACACACTCTTTTACATTTTTGACAACTGCAGACACACCCCTTTACATTTTTGACAATTGCACACACCCCAATATTTTCTGATATTTCACTTACACCTTTTGTTAATTTATCTTTTTAGTTTAATTTAAAAATTATATTTAAATAAAAGAAAATTATTTTTTATAAGACAAAATTATTTTTTATAAGACAAAATTACCTTTCTAATCATTTTTACCTTTGAATTTTTTTTTACCTCTCAATGATATTAACAAAAAAATAAAAATAAAATTAAAATGTTGTCAGCACTTTTTGTTTATAATAAGACGGAAAGTTTAGGAGTAGATGGTTTCTGCAATGTGTACAAAACCTCAAGGGATGTAAGTAAGATATTAAAAAATATTGAGGGTGTGTTTAAGAGATGAATCGGATCATAGATACCAGAAAACATACTTTCTTAGTAAAGAGGACAACTAGGAAAAGGTACACAAAATAGTATATGCTTCCATGAAGACAGAGGCAGTAGGAGGACAAGACCATGTTCTACCTATTTACCTATGCGCTTAACAAGGACAAACAGTTCACAGTTTTTGGTGTTAAACAGGACAGAGAACTCTACAAGTTTCTGGTTAAACCGGTCAAACAGCTCGTCGATGATCTTCGATCCAAAGTGTTTACTGATGAGTCCCTCGAGACTAGCTCTAAGGTGCAACGTACATAGTTGATCATTAGGCGCCGCGATGAACTGTGCAGTGCCGGCCAATGGCTCCATCCTCTCAATGTTGAAATACCCGTTTCTCTCTATCAACCCTTTCAACTCCTCTGCTGGTGTGATGTAGATTGGCACATTGAAGGAGTCCACTTCAGCTTCATTCACTAACCCCTTCAATAAGATTTTAACCATTTTTAGTCAAAGGGACAGAATGGTGCAATTGTACTGCAAACAGAAAATTTGGTGTCTTAACCATTTCAAGTGAAAGAGGGTGAAGTTAGCTTGTGGGAATGATATTTTTTTTTTCGATGGACTAATCGACCGGCATCTCTAGGATAAACTTGATATGGATGAACATCAAGGTCCGGCTGGGGGAAACGATCTTAATCATGTTACATTAGTTGATCGTACCGATTGATCGAACAATTTAAAATTCAGGGATTGGAAAATTCAGTTTCATATAGACTTTTACCAGCTTGGCCATGTCCATCAGACTAGATCCCAGAAGGTCAAACAGCAAGGTTAGAGTGCACTGGGAAGGAGTTGTCCCAATTGGGAGAGTTGGGATGAGAAGAGCCATGGGCCCTCCACACACAAGCTCTTGTGCCCTAGCACACAAGAAGGCCTCCATGTCCCTAGCATATTGAACTGAATAAGCATCAAGGACTTCATCTGGGGCATTTGTGTAATGGATCCTCCCCTTATTCCAGGCAGGAGAACTTTTGTCTGCAACTTCTTTTGGAACCTCAGAGAGCCAGTGGAGTGCATAAGAGGAGTGAACAAAATGAAGGTAGGCCTTGGGAAATAAACGACCGTGGAAGGAACCCGGTACACCGGCCGCAAAGTATCGCCTATTGGGAGCCAGAGATTTGAAGAGTGTATTGAAATCATTGGAGACATGGTCATTGAAGAAGGCTTGAAATTCAAGAATGTCAGAACTGAGGCCAAAAGACTGGTGATACTTGAGCTCCACAGCTTCTATTATGTTTTGCACCACGATGAATGTATTGGGCCCAACAGAACACCCAAAATCAGCAATTCTGAACAGGTTTAAAGAAGAAAAGAGTTGTTTCACATCGAGCTTCTTAGCAATCTCGTCATCAATCGTTGCCTTGGCACGGTCCACTCCCCCTCTGCAAAATAGAAGGTTGAGTTTGCCATTATATCATCTCTGCACTAGAAAATAGAGATGATATTACTTGATATCTTTTGGAAAAAAATTATACAAAAAAAAATTAAAGAAAGAAAATGTCGCTACAAGGAAAATTTTGGTGTCCTTCAAAAAGGGAGATTACCAAAAAGAATTTGCCAAATTTCAGAAAAAAAAAATAAAACAATGGTTGATAATATACATGTTTTGCCACTGTTACAGATTTGAACATGAAATTGGTGTAGTTATACATCAAGATAGAAGTACCTGATAGGAGGAATTCTGGGCATAGCTATAGACATCATTCCCGCCGTTCATCGGGAACAACTCCGGCAATATGTCAGCCTTCTCATTTGCCATCTCTCCACTGTACTTCTGATAAAATAACAGAACTCAAAGCCAAAACAATCAAGAAAAGATTAAATATCCAATACAACTAGTACATTAAAATGGCCTGTCTTTGTTAACTAATAAACATCTATTTATCGGCCGGCAGTCAGCCTCATTGTATTTGGAGAACGGACATGTTGCTTTGGAATATACGACTGTTGAGGTTCCTTGAGGAGATAACAATGATGAAGTAAAACTAAGAGAAGAGCTTGGATATAACCCAACATCCTGGTCTTTTTCCTATGCTTTATAGCAATATTAATGTTTTTCTTCTCCCTTCTTGGACTGTGGGAGGATATGGAGCCGAAAATATCAAAGCCTCCCCTAGTGAGTTCATTTTTGAGTGAGATACAAAGAAGGAACCACATAAATAAATCACTTGATAAGCAATATAAATAGATACATCAGTTCAAGCTAAATCATACTGTACATAGCAGAACAACGGTTGATATGGTATGTTGATTCTATAAGTAGTTGGTCTTATACGCGATTTTTCCCTTTATTCTCCTCATGGCTTTGGAATCCCTGAAAAAAGAGATGGAACACAATAGGGGGGAAAAAGCTAAGACGGCGATCTTTAATTAGATTTGCACCACACGCTCCTAAATCAATGAAATAGATCAAACAGCTCTTATTTCGGATTTGTTCTTAGGACAGAAATGGCCACCTAGAAGCCTACATTAAAAAAATGAAGAGTTATAATACCCAAGATATCCTGAAACCTGCAGCGTTAGGAACTTGGAAACACCTTTAAAAATGTAGCTCCTAAGTTCCTCGGTGTTTACCCTTGCTATAGAGAATTTTGCAGTTTCCAAATGATCATGGACGTGATAGAATTAAATGTCAAGCATAATAATGAAAATGTTATTTGCGAAACAAAATTGCAAATATACAATATATTAATGAGTATAGAGTGCAATCATATATGATCAAAAGAGCAGCAAAAACATTCTGTAGTTCCAAAATAGAAAAAACAGAAAAATATGTTTTTAACACCCAGAGAACAGAATCTAAATTTAATGTAAACTAGCAGTTCTTTCCTTTTTTGTCCTCGACCCCTCAAATTTACATATAGCACAACACAAAAATCAACAGAAGGATAACTAAAACCACACAAATTCACAAAGATCAGACTTGAAACCGGGATGATTGTTCATGGTTTATGCTGTGCATGGATGGATGAATGGACTGCCTGATGAGGGGCTAGAACTTTTCCATTCACAAGAATTTGTTCTAAGAAATCCACTCGGATTGATCTGAACTGGTAGCGCTGTTTTGAAACAACAAAAATATAAAAACAGAAAAGTACAAATTAAAATGAGATAAATACCTAATATTACTCATACCAACAGAAATGTCAAAAATTCATGAATGAATTCTGCATTCAAGTTAATTACCAGTGTCTGTGTGTGTGTGTGAATACATATATTGTTCTGCTTTCATAAATCATGCCTATCAAATAAAAAAGAGAAAGAAGGAATACCCAAAAGAAATGAAAGAACATACCTTTCCTTTCCAAGAAAAATCAACAAGACGATAATACGGTTCCAATAATGTCAATTGATCTCCCTCTTTAATCTGTGAAAAAAAAACTTGTGGTCAGTATTTTAATAGGACTAGCACCGAAAGAGAACTGATTACCAAAAACAAAACTGATAAATTGGGCATCCATTTTGGTTTAATTGCTATTTTTAAGCCTCATTCATAATTCATTGTCTTAAAATGTAAGTGTTGTTCTTTCTAGAATAAAATACAAGATGATCCCTTATGATACAATTAGTGGAATTTCCAGGAAGAAAAGAGAATTTATGTTAGCGATGAACAATGGCAGATTAGATTGAATTGACAGGAGGTCATGAAAATAATTACAAAGCAGGTTAACTATTTATAAATTAATACACAGAATAGTGAAAAGGTGGTTGCCACGTAACAGAAATGTATGTTCCAATGTTGGTAGTTAGCCAAGTCCATCTGTGGTAGGATGATGATTGCTGCCCCATATTGTTATTTTCCAAAAAATAAGGTGATAAGTATTTCAATGGTTACTGATATGATCCTATTATAGTTCAATGGAAAAGTCAAAATTGAGAAGAAAGCCATTTTCATCAACTAAAGTAAGTTTCTTAACCAGGTCATTTTTTAGCAATTTCTGCGGAAGTCTAGTGGTTGATTTTGACTTGTCTTCACCAGGGCCATTTTCATCAACTAAATTTGTGCCACTTCTCCCTATAGATTTCCAGTATGCTGGATACTTGCTAAGTCACACAATCTGTGTGAATGGGGAGGCGTTCTGGCGCTCAGAACACGAATCCACGTTTTGAGCGCGAGAACGCCCTAATCTGCAGATTTGAAATTCAAATCAATCCGCGTAAAAACATAAAAAAAACGTTGGTTTTTTTGTAAATTTTTGGAGGGTTTTATAAAAATATACGAGTTTTATTCTGAAAAAATGTTAAAAAGCATGGGTCTTCTTGTAACTTGTTGGGGGGTTTTTACAAAATTATAAAAATATATGAGTTTTATTCTTCCTCTTCCTCGTTTTAATACACTCTCTTCGTTATCGATAAAAAAAAAAAAAGAGTTTTAATCTAAAAAAAGATTAAATTAGATTGATAGAAGGTTAAATTGAGATATTTTATGGATTATGTCCTTTCTTTGATATATGTGGTTGAGCATAAAAATGAAAATTAAAATGTCTTTATACATTAAGTATAGTTTGTATGTATATATGCAGACGCTCTGTAGGCGCTCTGGACAACAAGTCATTTTCAAGTTTGGCGCTCTCACACCCGCTCGGCGTTTTGGTGACTTGGGATACTTGTCCAGACATTTCAACACATGTTCACATGTAGTTGGACACTTACATATGTAACCATCTTCATTTCTCTGAAATGTATAGAGTAACATGTATACTACATTGTACTTTACCAGTTTATTCACTATGTATGTGTACATGTATGTGTGCGTCAGTGCATTCAGACATGTTAATGTGTCTTATTTTGGGAATTTTTCATGTCTGACACTTCATATCAGTGCCTTAACACGATCCTTGAATCCGAGTTCATAGATTTAGTGACTTAAGTTTCACAGGATAAGTTCCAGATAGGATTTTTCATAATATAGCTGGAACATCTCATGACATAAACCAAAAGACAAGTAACTCATTCTTACCGCATCACCACGTAACCCATACACCGAGAGAGCAAAACAAGTCTGATCTGAACCACAAACCAAATAGTATCTGCAAAATCACCATGAAGCCGAAAAATGTTTTCACTTAATTAAAAGAGTTTTACGACCAATGCAGTGAAAAAAAATGTCTGAAACATGTATGGTATTCACCAAACCTTATGCAAACAATCTTCTTAATAGTTTAGAACGTATTGAGAAGGACGGTGATATGGACAAAACCCATTTTTGATAGGTGGGACGTGACAATTCCAAAATTACTAACAATCACATTAATATGCATCTTTCCAAAGAAAATAAAACATACAAACTATGTTCATGAAACTCTCACACAATAATAGAAAGCCTAAAAATACTTTTCAGATCAGTAGCAAAACGAAATTCTATTCACTGTGAATGAGAATATACAATTAGAGAGAAGCTCTACAAATATTATACACGTCTCATATCCAACAAATACAAAAGGAAGATCCATAATTCTTCAACCGTGATGCTTTCCTAACTCATAATAAAATCTTTCCCTCTCACCATCTCAAACTCTTTAAGAGAATGGGGCCAATCAAATAGGAACTGACCAATGGAACTACAGATTATAGGCACAGAATGCTCTACATCTTCAAAAATTATATGGTTCCTCTCTTTTCACATACCCCAACACAGAGCATGGAATCATCTTCCACAATATTGAGCCTTGGCTGTTAAGAGCCTTGACTGAATCTTTGACCAAACTACATAAAAGACAAGATATATCGTTGTTGTTTTTTGATAGCTCGGTGCCAATGCTCAACTGACCACTCCCCCATAGAAGAGACACGCCATATTGTTGTTGTTAGTTTAAGAGTCGATAATGTTAATTTGGGAAGGCATAATATCAATAGACAATGTCACACTAGGTTAACAGGGAGAGTGGTGGACAAAAAAGGAGGGAGAAAAAGAACCATAAAAGGGACATTTTTTCTGATTTTCTCTCCCCCACTCAATTCACAAGGATGAAAGGGAGCAATGAAATCAGGATTTTGTTGTAAAATCCCCAAATTAGTGAAAATATGTAACTTGGTCCATTCCAGGATATACAACAAGAACAGCAGCAACATAATGTGTTATCTCAAATAGTTGGGACTTAAACTTCAAGAATTTAATTAGATTGTTTTCAAGGTATGCGTGTACCCCAGGAAACGGGTCAAATAGCCGACTGAGGAGCCTAATCTTGGTTCAGCCTGTAAACTCCGGTTTTAGAACATGACACAATGTAACTTGAATCCAAACAAGAAAAGGCATGCATACAGATGCTGATATAAATAAAAAGGATGGAGCTTCAAGTAAAAGGAACTTACAAGGGAGCTACATTCTCATGCTTAATGAAGAGTAGCACTTTTCCCAGAATTGCTACTGTTTTATTTAGTCCCTCCAACAGAAGATCTATGGTTGCTCTTTTGTATGAAGAGTTCACTTGCAGATGAAAATAAAAGTAAATAAATCAACAGCTACTAGAGGATTAGTGTAAAATTAGTAGCATCACCAGAGTACAATAGGCCATTGTTAATATGATATAGATTGACAGAGTACAATAGGCCATTGTTAATATGATATAGATTGACAAGTTAGGTAGCTTACAATTAACCTCAACCAGTGATGATGCCAACAATGCAAGTCGTTTTGCTCTGGCTTGTCCCTGTAAAAAGTAGCCTTATAAGATCCAGCAGCATA
>JAUPMG010000002.1:6873522-6896884 GCA_031762675.1 Pachysandra terminalis | reverse complement strand
AATAGGAGTTATCTGGAGGAACCAGTGAATCAAATAGATCTCGCCAACTCAGAAGCCACATGTGAAATGTGTCACTAAAATTTCTAAAATGGTGCGACTCACCAGGCTACTCATCCCATCTCTTTGTACATGTAAATACATATACGCATACACACAAACATGCACAATAAATTACACATAGGCACACTCACTTACTATGCAATATCTTTTGCATCACCATCTAGGAAGAGAATTTATTAATGAAACATAATGGCAGTACACGGAAGAAGAAAAAATGAGGAAGTAGTATTACACAAAGGCTGATTGGACTTTGGACCCTTGCATGCCACTACTTAAATCACTACATGAAATTCTAAGCAATACAAAAATCCCCTATGATCAGATATGTTACAGAACAACCAACATTCTTTCAGGTTTTCACAACTTGAGAAGTCCAGTAAATGTAGTCATTTACCCTTGTGAGTGACGTGTTGAGTCGTTTCCTATGGAAAACGGAGGAGATTGGTAGAATCCAAGGGTTAAGAGTTAGGAAAGATCGCATTCCTACGTCTCATTTGCAATTTGAGGATGATACGATCATTGCTTGGAAGCACCAAAAGATAATGTTTTTTGAACCAAATGCATTCTTAAATGGTTTGAAATGGTGTCGGGATTGAATGTGAATCTGGAAAAGTAGCTTGTCAGGTATCAATGTGGAAGAGTCTTATCTTCAGGAATGTTGTGTGGTTATGGGATGCGAGGTGGGGAGATGGTCAATGACATATTTGGGATTGCCCTTGAATGGGAATCATAAGAGTGCTCAGTTCTGGTCACCGGTTGTTGAAAAAATGGAGAAAAGGCTGGCTTCGTGGAAGCGTAACTAATTGTCTTTTGGAGGTCATATCACTTTGATTCAAGCGTCTTTAGGTAGCTTTCCTATGTATTATGTCTCTGTTTCAGGCTCCTAAGTCAGCGATTAATAGCAAGGTTCGCCATGTCGATATCGCTAGGTGACATTGGCGACATGTCGGCGACATGGTGTAAAACAGGGGAAATGTCGGGGAAATGTGGGGAAACCATAGATTTTTTATGGATTTTTGTCCCAAACTTCAAACATGTCTAATTAAGACCTAAATGCATCCAAATACATCAAAAAATGCAAAACAATGCTCAAAAATTTAAAGTCATTACTTGAGGGGGGGGGGGTTAACTTACACGCTGTCGGGTCTGTAAACTGTAAAACAAATATGCTACATCTAATTAAGCCACACTGAAAGAGAATGTAAGTCAATTAAAAGATATATAAAACTAGAAATCAAGTGCCAAATCTATGAGGGGGGAAAAGGGAAATATGGGGGAAATCTGAGAAAATGTGGGATTTTAGATGGGTTTTCACCCCAAGTTTTAAACAACCCTAAGTAGTGTCTAAATACATCATAATACATCAAAAAAAATGCAAAAATAAATGTCTACCATTTTTTTTAATGTTTTAAAAAAAATTCAAAAAAATTGAAAAATCTCCCCCATGTCTCTCGACATGGGGGAAATATAGAAAAAAAATTTGAAATTTTTCCCCCATGACATGTCGCCGATATGTCGCACATGTCACCGACAGGTCGCCAAAATCAGGGTAAAGCGATTTGCACCCTGATTTCGTGTCGCCCACCTCGGAATTGACGACATGTCGCCGACATTGTAAACACTGATTAATAGGATGAAAAAACTCCAGAGAGACTTCCTTTGGAAGGGTGATGGGGTAAAAAATGATCATTTAGTGAGATGGGTTGATGTGTGTAAGGAGAGGGGCAAAGGTGGGTATAACCTGGGCAATCTTCACTCGCGGAATCAGGCTTTTGGGGGCAAGTGGTTATGGAGATTTAGCACTGAGAAGAAGGCTCTGTGGCATTCTGTCATTGTAAGTTTGGTGTTCATTCAAATGGGTGGAATGTCAACCCTAGGGCTAATATTAAATCGACTAGTGTTTGGAAGAATATTACCTCTCTATTTCCTATGTTCTCTAACAAGATTAGATTTTCAGTGGGTTCAGGTATGTCTATTCGTTTTTGGACTGATGTCTAGTGGGGAGAGAATTCCTTGGCTTCCTGCTTTCCTAGAGTATTCCGATTAGTTCGTTGTCAGGATTCCCTTGTTGTTGATGTCTTGAGTTGGTCTCTTTCGAGTCTCTCTTGGAATCTTCCTCTTTGACGGGATCCAAGATTGGTGGTGGAGTAATCTTTTTGATCTCCTTAAGAATGTGTTTATTGATGAGTCCTCCCTTGATACCCGCGTTTGGTGTCTGGAACCTGTGGTAGTTTCTTTTGTAAATCATTCTTTGGCTCTATTCGGAAGAGTAGTCCTAACCTCTTGACTCCTTTCCCCACCTCTCGTCTTTGGGGGTCTAAAATTTCTCTTAAAGTTAAAGCCTTTGTGTGGACTATCTTTCTTAATCGTATCAACATTGCAGATAATCTTCAAAGGAGAAGAAATTACATGGCTTTGTCTCCTCAGGTTTGTGTGATGTGTATGCATAATGAAGAATCCGTTGACCATCTCTTTCTCTCTTATGTTTATGCAACAAAGGTGTGGGATTTCTTTGTTAGGAATCCTGGTTTGGTTTGGGCCCCCCCAAGACATGTGAGAGATCTTTTTAATCAGTGGAGTTTTTCAGCTTTGGGGAAGAAGGGACGGAGTATTTTCAAGGTGCTGCTTTTCTGCATCATATGGCATATATGGGGTGAGCGAAACAAAAGAATTTTTGAGAACTCATGGAGGAATTCAAACCATCTCACTGACTTGATTGTGGGTACTATGGCTGCCTGATGTAGGGTTCTTCCAGAATTTCAGAATGTGACTTCTTCAAACCTTGTTAGATGCTAGGAGACCATTATTGCGATGTAATTCTTTGTACTGTTTTTTTTGGGGGGTCTTTTTGACTCTCTTTTTTCTGTTTTTCTGTGTAGTTGGTTCTCTGTCTTGGGGAACTGGCCACTTTTTGCTTGTTTTTGTATATTCTTCTCTATTTATATAATCCTTCGTTATCGATCAACAAAAAAAATTGTTTGCTCCAAGAGGCAACAATTTGAAGTTCATCTCAAGACAATAGAATCTGAAGCTCATCTAAAGATAATAGTTCTGAAGATGAATACAGAATAATATTTCTTAATTAACACAGAATCACATAGCAAACGCATGTTTGGATTACCACAAGCACTGGGAAAATCAGAAAGCCAAGAAGATTATCAATCCCTTCAGCTTATGAATCATCCATAATTCTACTATATTACACTTGACCCAAAATAACTAAGCAAAGGTATCAGTTGTCCTAATATTTTGAAGACTGGATATGAGAGCAAATTTTCCATCCCTAAAGGTTTGTTTCTCCTAGTCAAACCATGGCTTAAACAAGGTCGAACTATGGGATATGCTTGGTTGCCAAGGTAGAAAAGATTCTTGCTAGGATATAATCAAATAAGAACATCAACACAGTTGAGCTTCATAAGAACAAGAATGAGGAGAAAACAGGTCCCGAGATCAACATTTTTTACTGACCAAAGTTTCACTTTTAAGTTTAACAATTATCCAACTTCTTTAATCCAAGTGTTAAGAAGGATATGGTATACTGCATTACAACTGTTTCAGCAATACTGGAAGTATTAGACATTAAATAAGTAGATAACCTAACACTGAACCGAATGATCATCTCAACTAACAGTATCATAATAAAGATAGAGAACCAGATGCAAAACTAATACCCTCACGAAATCAGGAACCATATCCTCAATCTGTACAAAACTCCACAACTTGGATATGTAAATGTCCATAATCAGAAAATATTTGGAGCTCAAAACCACACAAGGCCGCATCCATATTTGTGCATCTCACAGCAACAGATATAGGAAGTTGGGATGGATAAATTCCCATGATAAGGAGCAACACGAGTTTAGTTTGTGATTGAAACCCCTTGGTATGCTGCCTAAGACAATCACAATTCAATAAACTGGCAGTGAAGGACCACAGGCATCAGGGCAGTGGTCAAAGGATGATTTCTTTTTGAGTTTTAGGGATTGGTGGATCATAACAAGGTGGAGCTTAGGATTTTTCACTAATGGTGCAATGAGTATGAGCATGATTGAAAGTTGAAATATGTGTGGTTGCAGTCATCATGTACAAGCTAGTTTTTACACCTCGGTGATATTGATAGTACGCATTGTTGCATCTCTATTCTATCTTATTTTCATGCCTTTGATGCATTCGTACGGGTATGTTTAGGAATTTGAAATGGATAGAATGTCCGATTTTCCAAATTTTATAATTTAGGGTTCACAGACATGACAAAATATTCAAATAATGCAGTGGTAAATAATTGATTACGTATGATACATTGGATTTTTTTTTTTTTTTGATAAGTCATGAAAATATATATAAAACGAGGAAGAAGAGTACATCTACCACTGTTTAGAAAAGCCTAAACAATGACAACAAAAACAAAGAAGAAAAGCCAACTAGGAGTCCGAGTACAACAAAACAAGAACGCACACTACAGAGAACGGATAGCTAGTCACCAAGCAAGACAAGATCTATGTCCCCGGACACTGGAACCTCCCGAGTAGCACCCCTCCTCCCGAATAGGATACATTGGATTGAACAAAATTGAATTGCCTTGTATGCACGTAAGGATTTAAGAAGCTCAATAATGTTATGTATCCACTTGGAAACTTTCATAGTAAAAATGCAGAAGCCCCTACTCTGCTAGATGTTAATATTGATGTGAAAATAAAGGAAAAAAATTGGGTTCCACCGGAATCCGTGAAGATCAGAGACCAACGCCTATCCTATACAAGTCTACATCACCCATTTACCCAGAAATACATTATTCTGATGGAATACACACACATACACACACTGAATATCAGAGACCAACGCCTATCCTATACAAGTCTACATCACTCATTTACCCAGAAATACATTATTCTGATGGAACACACACACACACATATATATAGATGTATATATGTGTACATACATACATACATACATACATACATACATACATACATACATACATACACACATGTATGTATATGCATGTCAATAGGTATATGCTTATGTATATATCTGTGTGTGTGCATATTATCAGCACCATTCATACCAATGTTTTAAAAGTGCTTTTGTTATGATTTTAATTTGCTTTGCTCCCTTCCTAATGTTCTTGTGGACTGCTTTTCCAGAACTAGTTGCAATTATGCTTTCCCTAGTTCTGTCTCATCAAGACAGGAAGTAGACAAAGCCAGCCTAGAACAACACGTGATTCAGAATAAAAGCCAGCAACAGGTAATTCTGGATTAACATAATTACCACAATGGCTTCAAAAAATAGATAGGATATGCATTACCTTCAATGCACTCTCCAACTTGTCAAGAAGATTGACCATCTTTTCTACCTCCTCAGTAGCATTGAGTCCAGGATCCTTTAAAGCAGCAGCTTCAAATCCACTAAGGGATCTATTATAGTTTTCTAAGTATCTGTTTACCTGAAAATAGAACATTCCAATGGATTATTTTAAAGCACTCTATCTGTAGCTGCTGGAGTGAAATCCGATGATTGAAGCAGAATTACAACAAAAATTGAGAACAAGTTCTGATGAAGTGGTGAGATAGAAGTTCCTCTCTTCATGCAGTACCATACTTTGCTAATCAAACATATATTTCATAAGCATTATTCATTGTGTTGCACCTTTTGATTATCGACTTAATGGAAAACTTGTTGCATGAACCATAGCCAAACGTCACACTGACTGCATACAATCTTTCAATCAATATTTCATTTCTCCACTCTTTTGGTCATCAAGAAGAGCTATAAAAATTAGTAAAAGAAAAGAGTGATATCTTTAGGGCCATTATTTAAAAATTTATTTAAGGATATCTATAACTTTATCAACTATACCTGTAAGGATGATTAAAATTAGTTGCTTGGGTCTTAAATTAGGTTAAAGGATTATTTTCTTATAAAAATGCTATGAAAGAGTTATAAGGATATTTTTTGAATCATTGAATGTTTTTGTTCCTTAGGCTTTTGAGTTCTTTTGAGAACTTCTAGGTTGCTTGGTAAGAGGTTTTTCCTTTGTTTCCCTTTAGGGTACGTTTGGATCGCATCAATTCAAAGATACATGAGAATTGGAATGCATATGAATTGTAAATTTTATGATTTCAAATAAATATGTATTGAAATTCTGTTGTTTGGTTGACACGTTACTCATAGCCTAATTTATCTAATTTGTATAGCTAGTGTATATTTTTTCTTTACTACTTTTTATTTAACTCAAGTGATGGATTCTCTTACAAATAGGGATGGCAACAAGGTTTAGTGTTCCGGGACCGGGTAGCGGACCGGTACCAAAAAAACACATTTTCAAATTAGAAAAATTGGACCAAACTGGTCACCGGACAGGCGGGATCGATCGCTAGACCGGAGGTGCCGGTCGTTGGTCCAGATCGAAACCGGCTTGGACCCTCCACTAAACAAATTTTAAAAAAAAAAACAAATATATATATATAGGACTGGTCACAAGACCGATCGTACTGGTCCGGTCCATAATCCCGTGATACAATAGTTTGTATCACAGGTTGGAACCGGACCGTTGAAGTTCGGTTCTGATACGGACAGGCTAATACGGACCGGTACCAACCGGTCCGTAGAACCATGGATGGCAATGGGGCAGGTTCCGAACCTGACCCTAACCCGATTTATGGGTTACGAACCAGAATCATTAGGGGTGGGGTGGAGTGGGGTGGGGCGGGTTACCCTTTTAAACTACCCCAGCGAAATACTTAGTTTACGTGAGAATTACAATAAACACCCCCAAGGTGTGAATTATAATTCTCATGAATCGTGGGAATTGGGTGTCTTTTTTTTCCCACGTGAATTTTAATTCCCATGGAAATTGGTCATCCAAACGCAAGAATTGAAATTCACACCTGCCAATTCCAATTCCCACCCCTGAATTCCTATGATCCAAACGGACCCTTAAGAAACTTAGGCTTCAACTATGATTGAATAATTATACCCATATTATAAATTTCTCAAATTTTCTTGAACATCCCACAAAATTTCCCATTTCAAAGGGCACCACCCATATTAATATTTCTCTTATTACAAAAGTTTCCTTTATAACTTTTATAGGAAACATTAAGAAAATGTGTCGGTCCCTTAAAATTTCATATTATAATGGTGCAATATTTCCAGCAAAATTGATAAAGTTGGATGATGCTATGGAATGCAACAAAACTCAACATAATAAAGTTTTCACTAGATATTCCATCAAAAACCTTGTCAATATTACATTTTTGTGCTATTACACTGACAACAAATTACCAGTTACCTTCCAAAAAAACACTATCAATACCAGATTCTTCCAAAACGACCATGTTAGATGAAAGAGGAGTTATATACAACCATGAACAAGGTTTTAAATTTTTACAAAAAATAGAAATTAAAAAGAAAAAGAAAAAAACAAAGAAAGTAGAACTTCGAAGCCAAGACCCCCCGCCCCCGTTTCCAACGAAATTTTGAAAACAGAAAAAAAAAAAAAAAAAAAAAATAAAGATCTGGATTAGACTTCATCCCTTCATCTTTTTCCTGATATAGGTCACCAACAATTAGATAATACTCAAAACCTCCTGTCTCAGTTCATAATATAAATAAACAAATAAACAGATCGAAGCCTTCATCCACAACAATTGACAGATGCGTCCTATTCTGAAATTAGCTGCACGAAAATGTCAACAGTCAACCAATTTACCTATAGGCTTAACTTAGTTGTAAATTTCTTACTTTATACACTTACAGCATTTTGGTAGGCTTTCAGAGATTGCAAAAGTTTGTTGTGGTCCCATGCTCCAGTCACAAAAAAACTTGTAAGACATGCATTTCCTAGATTGTCTATCAAGAAGGTGAAAATGAAGTTAGATATGGTGAAAATATACATAACAGAATGGCAAAGAAAGTCACAGTGAAAAAGATCACTGAAGCAATAGCAAACTAACATGTAATAAGATAAAATGAAGACGGCACTAAGAGTAGTTCAATCATTCAAAAATGCCTTATTCCCTTACTTGGGGTTGGCAACAAATATCTCGTTCCACCATTCCAGCAAATATTCAGATGAATTGGAGCAATAACATAAATGATCATCACGTTATAGGTATGGGCTTGTTTATACTGCTAGCAGAGGGAACAAATCCAATTCTACAGGTACCAGGACTGGGTACCAGTTAACAATTTCAAGTTGAAACAGGCTCTATTCCCGAACTTATTGTACCAACCAGTATTTACCGGTGGCTTCCCTCTCTGATACAACCGGAACGTACTGGTCAACATTTTCAAGCTTTAAGAGTACTTTTGTTTTGGCCCCAATATCACTGGTATTACAATTATCATGTACTAGCTAATTATTAACACGTTTATTTCTGTGCATGTGAAGAAGTAAGATTTTTAACCCAATCAATGACCATGATGCAACTTGGGTATAGTCTACGCATCTAGAACAAACTTCTCTTAATAAGTTTTAAAAAAAATAAAGTTCACCACCTTACATTTTATGCTTTTTGGTGTTTTTCAAATGTTTCTTTGAATTTTTTTCGGGCCTCCCTTCAGTGATTGAAGCAGAGGCCGGTACATACTTGTACCAGTGGCTACCACTCTGATCCCCAAAAGTGATCCTTAAAACAATGACAATGATGACTTGAACAAGAGAATTAAACCTGAAGAGGTCTCAGAAAGTAAGTGGAGAGAGAAAGAGAGAGGGGCAATGATTAGCACAATGGATAAAATAAGTTTATCTATTAAGGGTCTGCATGTGCTACAAGAAAAAAGTCTTTGTTGATGAGCAACATAAAGGATATCAATCCACAAGAAATGCCAATTCAGATGTGCCACAGCATGGAGGATATTTGGATAATATAAAGCTTGATATGTGTGTGACAGCATATATGGTGTGTGAATCATATGTTCTGGCCAATACATAGCTTTGTACACGCGATACCATATTTAGCAAAACACATCTGTGGACCAATAATGTGAGTTAATCACATATATGTGAGGCACTATATACATATATAGGTTTGGTATTCTGTTCTGTCACAACAGGTTTCATTGGCTGTTGTGACGGCCATTTTTGCAACATGAAAAATGATCTGGCCAATCCAGACCATCCATTTGATTTGAGAGGGTACCCTCTAGATTAGCCATGCGTACAATATTTTGAACTATACAAACCCCAATAGTGCATGTGTATTAGGTTTTGCTACATGTGTCAATGGTGGTATAACTTTTTTAATGTTTCTCAAGTTTTTACACAAAGAAAGGTGTTACTTTTTAGGTGAGACTTTATGCCACAAGGCAAATGTCTTTGGGACTGAAACTTGGTATCTGACCTGGGGTTGACCGAATGTACATGTGGAGAGTTTTTATTTGTTTCCCCCCGGGGAGTCCATCGGTGGACCGACCATACTCGCCGACGAACCTTGGCGAACCGATGGTAGTCGCCGACGATCCATCGTTAAGCCGACGAAGTCGCTGACAGCTCACTGATGATAGGGAAAACGCATGGAATTCATTATTTTAACTGTGTTTATATTTATAAGGGTACCTTAGGATGAATACACACACACACACACACACACACACATATGCAGATCAAGAAAAGCAGAATGTATACCTATGATGGACTAAGGAAAGGGTATGGAGCCTTACACCAAGAATTCCCATCCTTGACATCCAACATAATGGCTTCCTTAGCATGTTGAATGCTATCTTCAACAACCTGTACTTCGTTCTCAGTGCCTACAAGGGATGCCAATGTATATTAGGATAAACGATTAGCATTTATGAATAGATTTTAAGATCAAGCTCCCAAGCAAACAAAAGGGAGGTTTTTTTTGGAATCCATTCCAGGAATCATTACACCAATTTTCACTCTGGGTTTTCATTCCAGGGCAGAAAGGGTGTTTGCAAATCCAATTTTCCCAAAAGAGATGTGAGAAAAAATCATTGCCTATAAAAATACCTTGTGTGTGCTTTTTCAACCCTCAAAACTCAATTCCACTACTCTGGTGTTATACTTGTTATATTGTCAATTTACATACTCAAAATTTGGTGCAGGCTTCCTTCTAGATATTCGAGCAAACTAGCCATTTTTTTCAGAAACATTCTTATACTGGCAATCTTCCAATTTTAAAAAGTATACCAAAGTGGGTTCATGAAGTAATCAAACTCCTTTCTTACTTCTATTTTTCCACAGAAGGTCCATAGACTAGTTCCTGAGCACTGATGCGCAGAGTGAATACCAAAAGGCACCCAACATAAAGAGGGATATTTAATTGAGTCTTTCAATGTTCTATCCAGGTGCACTTAAAGGGTAACAACTACCAAAAGATAACATCCCCCTCCCCACCTCCAACCTCACAACCCCTAGTCAACTTGTGCATAAAAGAAAACTTAGCGGTATGCACAACTGGAACATAACCTCAAGAAGCTAAATGTTTTAGCTCAAAAGTAATGCAGACTCCTCAATCATCTGCACATGCATTCAAAACCCAAGTATGATGTGATAGTAGAGAACAAATATTCTTGCCTTGAGCCAATTTCCTTTCAAGCATTGATAACTGACAAAGTATCTTCTTGTTTGGACCCTAAAGAAACACAAAAATGAGAATTTTTAAGTAACTGACAACATTTGATTACGAAATTAAGTCCAGTGGATACCATAAACAAAATCATAAAAGATGGTAAACTAAAACTGGAACTAACCTTATTTAAAGCAAGATTAAAGCAGTTTTTTGCTGAAGGCAGATCTCCCTTCTTCCAAATGCAGTTACCCAAGCATAGCCAAGCATCTGCAAGAGATGGGTTCAACTTAACCTGGAGAGTAAGAAGTCAAATTTAAAACTTGACTCGCTGCCGATGCAATATTGAACACTAAAACTATGAGCACGGAGAATCTGGTGTTACATACAGCTTTTGACAGATGATCTTCTGCTTCTTTCCGATAATCAGGAAATACATCCAATATTTTTCCTCTCAAAAATTCATAAATGCCGCGCTGTGAAGGTAATTTCCTTTGTTCTGCAAAAGAACACATATAATTGTTGCACGTGAGGCTAAATCTGACATAGAAATCAATAAATATCTAATCATTAGAAATCGCAACAGAGCCAAATAAGCTACAACTTTGAGTCTTTGATGGCCAATTGCAGTAATGGCTGCAAAAGAAATATCAAAAGTTTAAGTCATTCAAATTCATCATTATAGAAATTGATTTCATTATTATATAGCGTATTAGAGATTTCTCTTTATTTAAGAACAAAACTCATTTCTGGGAGGATTGAACTATCACAAGTAAATTTAGTGTCAAGAAAAGATATCCATACCATTCTTTTGTTCAGATTATATATCTTTCTCATAGACCTAGCATAAAACTAGATAAAGTGCACATATCATAGACGTAGCATAGAGCTAGATAAAGTGCACATATATGCATCGATGTGATGCATTTACATGAAGGTACCAAATACTTTGGGCAAACTTATGACATTATGTGGGTGTGACCTTTGTCTTCTTTTGACTTCTTTAATCGTTAGTTGTTGTGTTTGTCTTTTAGGTCATTTGGAAGCCACCACATATTTTACATTTGTCTTAATAGTTGTATAATATTTTTTTTTTTTTGATAATTAACATCACTTTATTAATTATCAGGAATGATTACAATACATACAATTTGCAAAAGAACTAAACTGTACAATACAAAAACCAAAAAAGCCAAAAAAACGCATATATACAACTCAGATCATGACAAATCCTGTACATCTTCCACATCCATACCAGTCACTAAGTAATCCTTCTCCATCCCTCCTCTGGCCAAAACATCAGCAGCACCATTTGCAGAACGCAGAATATGATGAAAAGAAATCCTCAAGCCACAACAAAGATGTTTAGCAAGGCGAATAGAGTGAACAAAACGCCAAGGGGAAAGCTAGTCTCATTCATCCAAGAAATAACCGACAAAGAATCCCCCTCTACAATCAAATTAAGCAGATTCATTCTCCTAGCCTCCTCCAAACCTACCACCAAAGCACAAACCTCGGCCCTGTTCGAGTCCCCTTCTCCAATACGACCCAAATATGCGTTAATCACCTTTCCTCCAGAATCCCTAAACACTCCACCTACCCCAGATCTTCCAGGATTACCAATTGAAGACCCATTGAAATTCAATTTAAGATAACCAGCTCTCAGGACCGACCACCTCTGAACCTTCACCACCCAAGGCAGCGATGAATGTGGTAAAACATCCCAATCTCTAACAATGGTCTCCGAAGAATAGTCACTGAATTCTGGCAAAACCGTGGCCCAAGAAGCCACTTTACTCATCACCATATCAATAATCAATGAAAGGCTTCTCTCCAAATCTTCAAAGATGCGCCTATTCCGCTCTCCCCATATGCTCCAAAGAGCAGCAGACCACCAAATCCATCCAAATCTTCCCTCTCCCACCCATATCGTGATATCTCCATTGTGCCACTGTCGTAGAGACTTTTTCTGGCATCACCCAATTCACTCCTAATCTCTGTATAAAATATGTCCAAACTCTCGTAGTGAAACTGCAATGAAGAAAAAGATGATCGACTGTCTCCCCCTGTCTCCTGCACATGAAACAAATATGTGGAGAAATAGCAAGATTACCTCTTCTCTTTTGCAGCAAGTCACAAGTGTTGATTCTATATAAAATGGCAGTCCAAACAAACAATCTAACTCTAGAAGGGACCCGCAGTTTCCACAATTTTGAGGGGACAAAAGGAGCCGAATTCTGATTTTGCTCTTTACACAAGGCTTTGAAAAAAGACTTGGTAGAAAAAATGCCTTTAGACTCAAGGGACCAGATTCTCACATCAGCAACATCTACATTAATGAAAAAATCCTTCAAACCCTCTACAAGCGAAACAAACTCCCCAATTTCCCGTAAATTTAGATCCCGTCTGAAAACTAGATTCCAGGACAAACCGGACCCAGACCAAGAAAGAACATCTGACACCAAAACATTCCTATACCTGGCCACCAGGTATAAACGATGAAACCGAACCATCAGACTGGACTCACTAACCCATAGATCCTACCAAAACCGAATACGACGACCATTACCAACCCCAAACCTAAGAAATGGATAGAAAAGAGGTGCAAGAGCAGCAATTGCCTTCCAAGGACTACGGCTACACATCCTGGCAGAGTGACGTATCTCCCACCCATTATTACATACCCCATATTTGCTTACTATTATCTCGTACCATAAGGCATTATTATCCATACTAAACCTTCACAACCATTTATCAAGAAAATCCATATTACGGAACACAATATTCCCCAGATTAAGTCCACTAGCTTCTTTGTTCTTACAAATTGTCGCCCAGTTCACCAAATGATCCTTCCTATGTCCCCCTCCTTCCCATAAAAAAATCTCTCTGAAGTTTCTCCATATCTTTAATAACCTTTCTAGGAGCTTTAAACAGAGACAAATAATACATAGGAATTTAGCCAGGGCAGACTCTATCAAAGTAACCCTACCCCCTAAGGACAAATAATTCTTTTTCCAAGAAGCTAATCTTCTCTCCATCTTTTCAATAACTGGGTCCCAAAAAGCAATACATCTAGCACTATCTCCAAGAGGCAATCTAAGATACTTCAACGGAAGGTCAACCGAGCTACACTTTAGGTACTCAGCAAACTGTTGAACTCTATCAAACTCCAAGAGAAAACCCGTTATACTAGACTTATCAAGGTTCACTCTAAGGCCAGACACCATCTCATAACATCTCAGAATTGCCTTAATCCAAATATGCTTGTTCCTCAGATGCTTCAAAAAACAGCACAGTATCATCCGCATACTGTAAATGGGAAATCGACACACCTTCAGACCCCACCTGAAATCCCATAATACAAAAATTGAGTTTGTTATAATAGGAGGTTACCAAGCTACATTCAATCTATCCTGCCAATACATAAACAAAGAAAAGAAAAATCTCTTCTGGTAGCATTTTTCCTATACTATGATGTAATGGGTTTCGCACTTTCTCGATTTCATTCATAAACAACAGAAAATTTTATTAGAAAAGAAAGAAAACAAAATGTAAGGCCTAATGCATCAGCCAAAAGATCAAGAAGAAAAAGATTACAAGGATTAAAAGGAGTTTCCCACTAAAGAAAGATGAACTGATGTATCTCTTCTTGGCTTAGATATATACTTCATAAATAAATGATCTTAGGATATCTAACAGATAAGATATTTGCTTGTTGGTTTCCGTCAGTGGTCCTCTAGACTTCTCCTTGCCCATTTTTTTGATGAATCTTCTTCTCAGATTAAGTTATTGAGCTCCAATATTTTGATTCAGAGGGAGCATCCATCCATGTTCACCTTCAAAAACGTAAATAAAGCAGGAGCTGTCCTTATAAGGACGGCACAAGAAAGAATTTGCTACTTGTTATCTTGTGAATAATCTACTAAGGAGATTGCATTGAATTCCATTAAGAGAAATCTGCAGAGATAGAACAACCCTCATTCTCTCTAACAGCATTTATCAAAAAATAATAGAATTCAAATTATTTTTCTTGTCTTCAAATCCTTTCTATCGCATTCCTCCTAAATGTACCATAAGATAGCCAAGGGAAGCAATTCAAAGGATTTTGCTCATTAACCTCCAAATTTAGAGTATCTATGTCAGACAAAGGTTAGGATGTCCATAGGGAGAATCACAAATAAAAAAGAAAAAGAAATAAGAAGAAGATAACTATAGGGAGGAAAAACACATAAGCAAACTTAAATAGCAAAAAAAAAACAGTAATAAATATTCTCGCCTTGTAATGCATAACACACACATGAAAGAGATTTTTTATACTCCTATTCCAAAGAACATAGAAGTATTGACTTTACAAGAGTGGTTATGCAAACAAAAGCTTTAATCTTAAGATTACATTTCCATATTCTCAAGTAAAAGAATCCATGATTGGGCTAGGGTTGGTAAAAGATTACAAGAGGTAGGTCATCGGAATTGAGACAATGAACTGTAGAATCCCGATCGATAAACTTCTTTAAAATTGTCAATAAGTTAGTTTAACTCATGAAGGTAGTTGTAACTAGGGTTCCTGAGAAAAATGAAATTCCATATTGTTCCAGCTAGGGATGGGATAGCCAAAGCCTAAATTGGGGCATTTTTAGCTCAGTATAGGTGGCAGAGGCAAGGATGAATTGAGCGTAGAAGCTCGTCACCCCACCATAAATCCTACCGGATGATGATTTCAGACCATAAACCAGTGTCATATATGATAATGAAAAGAGGGAGCAAGCTACAGATAGATTTCCAAATGCAAATCAGGTTGGCTTGAAAAGCCATTTTAAAATTCCATCCATTAAAACTTAATATATATTTTCTTCAAACCACAAAGAATTAGAGGCAAACAGTTTCACTGAGAAATCTACACAACTATTTGACAATGAAAGTCATATTTTCCCTAAGGCTATGTTTGACACAGAATTGTGCTGAGAATTCAGCTCAAGAATTGGAATTAGACTAAAGAATTACAATTTTTATGTTTGGTAAGTACCAAAGAATTGTAATTAAAATTCTCTCTCCTAATTCCTTAAAATTGCATTTAAAGCTAAAATATAAGCTTTACAATTCTTTATCTATCCCTTGTTTTTTTCAATTCTTAGGTTAAGAACTTTAGAAAGTCGAGCCCGCCCCTCTCCCATTTCTTGTCAAAATAAAAGCTTTGTTCTCTCTCCCAACCAATGTTTTTTTTCCGGTAACACAATACCAGTTCCGATCCGGCAATGACGTTACGTTCTTCTCCAGTAAGCTCTGTCATTGGGGGGATGGGTACAACTTGTTTCCCCATCTCACATGAAACAAATCCTACCACTAACCCTTCATTGACGTAAATAACTAAAAAACCCACCCTTGAAGTGTTCATGATCATGCCCCATCCCACCTCTCAATGGATTTATTAGGTTAGTTGCATAATACTTATCATATGGTATTCTTTTACTTTCCCTATAAATTTACTATATGAAACTCTTTGTCAACCAAACATTGGAATTGTAAATAGAAATGAAATAAGAGTTTCAGATTTTAATTCCTTATTGTAATAAAACAAGAGAATTCCAATTCAAAGAATTCAAATCCAGAGGATTCAAAATCTATAGAATTACAATTTTGTAGCTCAATTCCAATTCTTTGTGACAAACAGAGCCTAATCTTTACCGCATTCTTACATCCAATCCACCTGCTATTCTAATATTGATAACCAAATGATCCTTCTTGGAATCTTCTCCTCCTCACAAAAGATCTCTCTGTGGCACCTTAACTAGAAACTTAAAGATGACGAAGAAGTATGTTTGGGTAAAAGGAAGGAATGAAATTCACAAGACTAATTCTACTCCCAAGGAAAATAAAATCATCGTTCTAAGATGTCACCACTTATTAAGTTTTACCACGGCATGGTCCCAAATCACTCAGTCCATGTAATAGTTTGTTTCAAAGTAGTCAGATACTCTAGAGTTGCAAAAAAGGGATTACATTGTTAACCACCAAGAGGTGTAAGATCTCAAAATTATTTCTTTGACCCTAAAATTTTTGCCAACCTTTGCCTACTCCTTAATTATTAGACAATTGAAAATGTCGACTATAATTGTAAAGAGAAAGGGAGAAAGGTGGACTCCTTGTCCTAAACAACGAGAAGCCCCAAAAACAATTCTACTAATCAAGAAAATCCCATTCGAGCAATCATATTCCTTTTCAAATTTGATTTTAGTCACCAAGTGTTCCTGCTCTTTTGTCCTTCTTCCTTTTTTATTTCTAATGAATAACAAGCATTGTATTAAATAAATAAGAAATGAATTATAAATAGTATCAAAGGATAACAGTGGTCAGCCATAGCATGGGAAATTAATAAACAAACACAAAACACTCCTTACTACATACATATCTAAAATCTCATCAACTGAGGGGACTATGTTAATTACCTATCTACTATTCCTCTCGGTAGAGCATTAGATGTTCTCCAAACCCGCAAGAATTAGAGATTCATCAAGGAAACTAGAAAATGGACTGAGCAAACCAAGTAATTAAATCTCTAAGAGTGGAGTCTCTACTGCCTAAACCGGGAGATGGAATCTCCCTCCACAACTAGACAATCAATCCCAATAGATAAGACGTCCTTGAGGCCAATCACAAAGGCTAGTAGTTAAGCTCTAACCAAATCACCTTCCTCTGTAGGTCTAAAGAAAACATGGAGAATAGTCTCTGAGTGGTATCTCAATACGCCTCCAATTCCCAAGTAACCCAAGTCCCCAATGAACATCCGTCGAAGTTCAGTTTCGTATACCCCTTTCTTGGGGAGAGGGAGGGGGCGCAAACCAAAGTAGAAAGTGGTCATGGTAGAGGAAAAATCAGCTACCAATCTCCACTCCTCTTTCTTATGTCTTCCTTTCTTCAATACATATATTAGATCAAGATGGTATCAAAGGATCTATTTTCTTGTAGAAAATCTTCTCAGGTAATCAGAATTTCAACCCCTCGGTAAAACCTCAAATTATGGAGAGCAATCTAATAAAAATTCTGTAAAGGCTCCAACATAGGTTTGAAGTCTTTACTACCCAATTCTCCACTTTCCTTAAAACAAAATATATAATTTATCTTCTTTTTAATAGTTCCTAGACTATATAGTTCATGGAAAAAGAAACACTCTCTCGATATCATCTATAATTGTCTCTAAGCAAACTTCAAAGCAAAAGAAAAGGCATGAAATCCATCAATCCAAGCATTGTATTCTACATATGAAGCATATGGCAAGACCCCGGGGTCCCATAAGACCCCGACTCTCCCATAAACGCAGTAGCAAAAATAAAAAAAAATAAAAAGACTTTCAAACAAATCAAAAGCAAATCCATTAAAACTCTCTCTCTCTCTCTCTCTCTCTCTCTCTCTGACTGATTACCAAAAACAAACTCTCTCACACTTTGTAGACATGTATAACCCCAATAATATAGGGTTGAAATAGGGTTCTTTTACCAAAAAAAAGGACGCATAGGGTTGCACACCTAAAAAATAATTAATTAAAGCCTTACATTTGCAAAAACTTTGCGGGACCCCGGGGTCCGCCATAAGGTTCATATTTCAAAAAATAAATAAATAAATAAAACTTCATCAAATTTCCCCAATTGATCAATCTCAAAACTTTATAATGAAGCTTGCCTTTTCCTTGAAAGAAAGACCCCAATCAATAGCATAAAAATAAACATCTTGTGTCTCTCGCGAGAATAATGGTTAAGAAAATAAATAAGTTAAGATATTATATCATCTCTTATACAATGTTGTGAGGATCCTCAATCACCATCTCGTAGATATTCAATCTTGAGATAAAAATTGTCCTTCAAAAACTAGGAACTTCGTATTCATCAGAAAAAAAAATATGCAACTTTGTGGGAAAATATGAAGTTTCCATCTCCATCCTTAAGTAGCTTTAAATTTTGTCTACAACTTTATTCTCGCTAAATTCGTCCTTCTAAAACTTGGAACTCCGTGTTCATCAGGAAAAAAAAAAGTGGAACTTTGTGGGAAAAGTTTCCATCCCCACCCTTAAGTAGCTTTAGATTTTGTCTACAGCTTTACTCTCGCTAAATATAATCCATCAAGATCACCTTTCAATTTTGCACTTTCACTTTGTTTTCACTTGAATACTTGGAATCTGTCCATTTTGCAGCAATCTGTATTTTCCTTCATAATCAACTGGGTAAAATTTGCATTACTTACGGGATATCTTTGAGAATAAACAAATCAACAAAATATTTAAAATCTCTTACAATTGGAGTACTGGATGATCTTAAAAACTCTCCCCTAATGCACCAAAGGAAATTTTTCCATGAATAGCTCTCCAATATGTCGTTACAAGAATTGCCTCTCAATCTAGGGCTCTTTTGAACCGTTACAGAAGAGAGGCACAGCATCAAATCATCTTCTTTAGTGACCAAATTAGATCTATACCAATAAGGACCCCATTCTCAACTAAACAGTTTCAAATCCCATATAATCAAATTCCAGAAGCCCTAACATCAGACAAGAATACCCACTTCTATTTCCTTGAGGATCAACTTCTACCAAGAGTTCTCATATCAATGGGTTGCTCTACTTACACTTAAAATCCTATCCGAAAACTTAAATTTGGTTGTATAATTGATACAGTAATGTTGCATACTTATACAGAAAAATCTAAACTGTCTCATTTCTGCAACAAACATTATACCCAATAATTATAACAAAAGATCAAAGAAAAACTGTTTAAATATGTTGAAATTTACTTCGACAAGAGAAATAATACATTTTTGAGCAATTAATGAGATGGATGTCGTCTGATTGATGAAAGTACCTAATGGAACCGAATCAAGTAGCTTCAGAGCGAGATCTGCTTCGCTATGCAATTTGGAGATTTTCTCTTCTGGATTTGCTGGGAAGCAAGTGTCTCGGAAATGATAGAGATCTTCAGCTGCCTTGAACACTTTCGCAATTAAATCTCGATCTCTTTCGTTTGGTCCACTCATCTTAGAAAGAGCTCTCAGGAACTATAGACAGGGAAGAACGACTGAAGGTTCACACAGCGCAATTGTTTATAGTGTAAAAGCAGAAGGTGGCACGTGCAGTACTTCACGCATGTAACCTAAGTTAGACAAACTTTTCTTTTTCTTTTATTGTTTTTTATTGAGCAAATTTCACTTTGACCTCTCTATTATCTGACAATTTCATACAGATATCCTCTTGTTTCTGAAATCCCACTGTCGCTCTCTCGAATATCCCCTCACAAATTAAGCCGTCCAGTTCATTGAATGTGTAAGTTAAAATTTATTTTTAATGACTAAATTACCTCTTTCTATAATAAAGGATAATGGACATTGACAAAAATACCCTATTTTATTTTCCCAACCTCACTCAACTCACAGTTAAGTTTGTCTAACTTAGGTGACATCTAGTCTTAGGCTAAAGCTCAACGACGGAAGCCCTCAAGCTTGACAACATCCGGTCTCGTGCTAAAATAAAAAACTATTAGTTGGAAAATATATTTGGGAAGATAAACTTAAGCTTCCATGGCAACTGGGGAAAACCAAATAGACTTGCAAATGGCAAGATCTATTTGGATAAAGATTGATAGAGATCTAATCCATTTTAAGTAAGATCTTGAAGCTTATTTACTTAGTTCTTGTAAATATATCATAGCAAATAAATCTGCAGCTAATTAATCATCAAAATGCCCCCACTTTAATTTGCAGGGAAAAGGTTTGAGAATTGTTGTTAAAGTGGTTGAGTAATGAACATAAACCTGAGAGAGTATAATCTCATCAAGTAGTGAACTTCTGATGGTAAAAAGAACATAAATATCCAAGTTGAAACCTAGAATTTTTAATGATTGAATGAACCAAATAAGAATGTCATGAATGAAACTAGAAAAGCAACAGCAATTGATGGGAAGAATGTAGAGCGAAAAATGAAGCTTTGAAACTAAAACCTTCCATACCTTTCCTGAATACTTCTTCCTTATTTTCTGAATGAAAATGTGATAAGTGAGATCAAAGTTTTATGTTTCTCAAGGGTTTGTTTTGTTTGATTCATGAGGGTCATTGCGGCTATTTAAATGGTTTACTCAATCTGGAAAAACCAGAAGAAAGATAGATTTATCTCCAGCATCCCCAAAATCTCCAGAGAAATCCAAGGACGAGCAAGCTGAAGAACACGGCGAACATCACTACGAATGATTGTGAATTACAGTGGGTCTGTGTTATATATCTCTCTCAGCCGCATTCCGGTTCTATGTTATTACAATTCTTTTTTTTGTTTCCTTCCTATGTTCTTCATAGCTTAATTTATAGAAATTTCCAAGCACAAAGCAGTTTTGTAGTTTGTACCCTACCCTCTTCTTCCACCATAAACCCTCTCGCCAGTGTCGAATCACCGGCGGCGAATGGCCAGCAGCAAATGGTGGTTGAGGATTCGGATGCCTTAACAGAGCAATGGTGAAGAAGAAGAAAAGGGGTGAAAAAATTTTACCCTTACGATTTGAATGCTCACACTAAAGGGCATTCTTGCCATTTGATAGATCCGGTTCAACCATGGGTTGAACCACAGGTTTAAAACGAAGGGTTTTTTTCGTCCTTTTACAAAAAAACTAACACCGTTAAGGGTTCTGTTAGTGGAGGGGGGTATCTAAGACTAGACAGTGAACCAAAGGGGGACAATGGGATTTCAAAAATAGGAGGGTGTCTGCCTACAATTGTCAAATACTAGAGGGGTCAAAGTAAAATTCACCCTTTTTTATTTATAGGAGATACTTGCAACGATTAGGAAAAAAATTTATGCCCAATCTATTTGTTGTGCCCCTTTTTTAATGGTATTTATTTGTTATATACCCAGACATCATTTTTCTCAAAACATGTCAATGTCACGAATGCATGACAAGTGGGATCCATATCTATAAAACAAAACATGTCTTACTCAAAATGGTGTCAAGGATACATCACAAACACACCCTTGCAAGTATACAATTATTTTCCCAACCAAACCCAACACAATGTGCAAGTTGAGCTCCCCACTCTTCCCCATTCTCTGTCTTCTAATGGCATCATGTCAGGTTCCGACGGCTTTCAAGCTATTGGGATATCCACCAAGCAACTTTTATTATAGGTCGACAGATATCTAAAAATCTCTTAATAGCGCACGAAACGTTCCAATCTATGAGATTGAAGAGGTCATTCATACATAATGGCACTCAAGCTTGATATGGATAAAGGTTATAATCGCCTTGAATGGATTTTCCTACGCAAGATTTTATATGCATTTGGTTTATCTCGTCTTTGGGTTGACTGAATCTTTGAATGTGTTACATTCATTATCTCTCCAGTGCTTCTAAATGGAAAGCCATTTGAACTCGTTCAATTTATTAGCGGTTTACGTCAGCTGACCCGATTTCTCCAATGCTATTTGTTATTGCAATGAATGCTCTCTCTATCTCTATTGAAATTTGTGTTGCCTTGAAACAGTGGACACCTGTTAAGCCCACTCAATCATGTCCACCTATATCTCACTTACTTTTCCCTGACGATGGTATCCCCTTACTAAAGCATCTTTCCCAGCATGCACTGCAATAAAAAGTCTATTATGGAACTTTTGCACTAATTCTGGTCAACAAAAAAGCTTTTCTAAAGAGTCGGGAGGAGGTCACTCGTGGGTGATCTATATAGGTCTTCCGGACCGTTATATCACGACACGTGGAGTTGGTAAGTGGGAGCCCAACTCAACCGGGTTTTTTTTTTTTTTTGCTCACCCACTGCTGTCGCTGTCGGAGCTGCTGCCACGGCAGCACCCCTCTCTCCCCTTCTCTTCTTCTTCCCTTCTTCCCCCTTTTGTTTTTTCTTCTTCTTTCTTCGTCTTCCCCTTTCACCCTGATTTGCAGCAATAACACATTTCTGTTTTTTCTTTTTTTTTGGTTTTCATTTTTTTTTTGGTTTGTACAGGAAGAGGAGATGGAGGAGAGAGGAAGGAGAGAGAGAGAGAGAGAGAGAGAGGGGGGGGAGATAGCGCTGAGAATAGAGAGGGACAGAAGAGAGAGAAATAGAGAATAGAGAGAGAGAGAGAGAGAGGTTTGGGGTGTTTCCTTGGGGAAGAAAAGCTTCAGAGGAGAGCTTCCTTGTCTCTTCTTACATAGAGGAGGAGGGGAAGAAAGAGAGAAAGTAGAAACATTTCAAAAAAGGAAAGAGGGGTAGGAAAGAATGGAAAGAAAGATGGGGAGATGTGAGAGTAGAAAGATCTTGAGAAAGGAAAAGGGAGAGATTAGAAAGAGAATGAAAAAGGAAAGGAGAGAGAATAGAAAGAGAATGAGAGAAAGGAAAGAGAGAAAGGGAGGTAGGATTAGGGTTTCTCTGCTTCTCCTAAAAAACCAGAAAAACTGAGAGGGGAAGAAGGTGAATAGTATTTTTTTAAGGGCCTGTTTGGCCAAAGGGGAGTCTTGTTTATTTTGGGAAGACAATGAACAGAATATTTCTAAAATTTTGGGGGATTTTGAAAAGAGGTTTGGGTCGCTTTCAAGCGGTTAGCAGATATTTGTGAGCACGCGTGGCAAAATTCTTCACCACCTGCACATAAAAGGTTTAACCAACACGCTACGTCACCCAGAATTGCCAATTTGGTGAATAAAATCTGCAAAAATTTGAGGATGACTCAAAAACTTTCAATGCTCAAAATTTTGTGAGTTCACAGCTGTTTTGAAGGTTTGGACACATAAAAATCAAATCTGAAAT
>JAUPMG010000002.1:6847753-6863918 GCA_031762675.1 Pachysandra terminalis | reverse complement strand
AAGAGGAACAGGATCGGTAGAGTTATCTGTATGAACTGCAGCTTCTTCACTCACCTGAGTGTTATTAGCATCTTATTTTCTTCATGGAGGTCATTCAAACATGGAATCCAAGAAGTAAACAATGTACTTACCTCGTCCAAACGCGAATCCTAGCTCGTGAGCATCAAATCTTCTGGTCAATCTTCTTCCTCTTCTACCTCTAGCTCTCCTTCTTGGTCTTCTAGGGCTTCTTCTCCCTCTCTTGCTCTCCTCTTCTCAACACAGCAAACACAAAGAAAATGAGTCCTAGGGTTAGCTTAAACCCTATAAACCCAACCCATTTAATCTCCACCCTTAGATCTAGGTTTCTCCTTTAAGTGAAAAATCCCCACCCTTAGATTGTTTTTAAGTGAGGGTGATAAGGTATGTGCTCATGTATGAGTGCCCATGTGTGCTAACCAATAAAAACTAGTTTTTATCAATTTTCTCCAGAATCCCCAATTTATCAAAACTCAACTCAAAAATGTTTAAAATCACACTTTTGGCCCAAAAATCGTTATTAAAATTTTCAGGTCATTACAATAAATTAGACGACTAACTAGTTTCTTCTATCTCTCTACATCAGTTTATGGATTCCCAACTTGTGATTCACCTCAATATGAGTATTAACTGGTTTGTATCCAAGTTTAACCTTTTCCTTGAGCATGTCAAGCGCAAGCGTATCTTCCATTCATAAATGACAATCCCTTTCTTATGTACCTCAATTCCAAGGAAATTCCTTAAGGGACAAGAACTTCTATTTCAGATTCAGTTCCCAAATATTTCTTCAATTGTTGCACCTCCTTAGGACTAATTCCTACAACTAGAAGGTGGTTCATTTGCCTTAAAAGAAAAAAAGAGGAAGTTGCCACAGAAGATTTGTCCCGTTGCATTATGGTATAACGTGTGGAAGGAAAGAACCAGAATTTTGAAAACAAAGAAAGCAATTTGAGGAATTTCAGTGAACTCCTTGTGTATAAATGGCTTGTCCTATTATAAGTTTTCATTGACGCAACTCATTTCATATATTCATCCAAATACACACACGCATGCACATACACACACAGATATATATATATATATATATATATATGTGATACATAGCCACTTCAAATAGAATTTTACCTTTTCTTAGAAGAATCAATGCAGTTATATGTAATATTAAGCTATATGTTCGTAAAATAACTAAGTAGTGTTAGGGATATACATAAGAGGTGATAATATGGTATATACGAAACATATTTTATATATATATCTATATATATATATATATATATATTGATAAGAAACCACAAATGAATTCGTTGAAAATCGGATCTATAAATGTGCTGGAGGAGGGACTCGAACAGGAGAACACCCCACAAGTAGAAAAGAAGTGACATTCTTACGCCCCTTTAAAGCTCACTCCATCTACATAAAATTTCAAAAAAGTCCTTATAAAAATAAAAATAAAAAATCAATCCCAAGACCTTTTGTAGCACCAAGGGCCAAGCAAAGAATAACATAATGCGGCTATATAACATAGGGTAGGTACATTTTTTTTCTTCAAAAAGACTTTAATTTCTCTTCTTCTACACACCCGAATAAATTGCAAAAGGTACCATTGGCCAAAGGACTTCACCTTTAGTATATCTAGACCTTTACCCTAATTATTGAACAAAGAGTATCTGGAGGAAAAACCTCGAAAACACCAAAGAACGACAGGAAATATGATCAGATGTCTCTAATCGCTTTGTAGTGAAAAAAGGAGACATTCTTGTTACTTACCGTACATAATACACAAGCAACAATCACCTCCTTTTAATAAAATTGTTTAGCATGAGGATTTCGTCTTGGAATACAGGCCAAATGAAGTCCTCTACCATAGAAGGAGCCTTACACCCTATATAGAGTTTCCACCACCATAAAACTCACTCAAAGCTTCATAGAAGGAGAAAAAAATTTCCCTTGCCATTATGGGTCCACGCTTGCTTGTCATTCTAGCAGATTCCAACAAAGGCAGCAAAAAAAGGCATTTTTCGTTTCTTATGGATAAAAGATGAGAGAAATGAAGCTCCCAAATAATTATACCACCTTTGATCTCAAAAATGAAGTTATTCACTTTGAGATAAGTGATAAAGCTGCGGACATAAATCACAAGCGGTCCCTTTCATACTGCCATCCTCCTAAAGCCAAACATGTTCCTCCTTAATCTTCAATATACCTTTTTCCCCCGAACTCTCGCCCTACAAAGGGCATGCGACTCTCTACTATCCATTCACCCTCTTCATGGCTAGCTTGCTTTCCACTACCTTCCTCCACAAGTATCTTGCTTTCCATTAAATATCCGCAACCACTTGATAAAAAGGGCCATATTCATCCGTTTGACTTGAGCGTCACTTATGAATATACACTGGCATCTCTTAAGATTCTTTGGAACAATATTTTCATAATTGAATCGGATTGGAAAATGGTAAGGAATGGAATTCAAAATGTTAGATAGTAGGATTCATAAATACATTCTTATATATATATATACATATAAATAATATAGAAGTCTTAAAGATTGTAATATACTGGAATTCACATAATGCTTTTGTAATATTTTCGTATGTAAAGCAAGGTCATAAGTTTTGGCTGAAACTGATATTTGATGCCTCTTTGTAAAGATATTGGGTCATACTTTATAAAACTACTTTATTTCTCCATGGTTTTGGATGCTACCTGATACCCATTGGCCGAATCTGTTTTTGGAAGGAACCGAAACCCCTCGCTGTAAAGTACAAAATATGGATGTAACGAAGCTAAAACCTACAAAACATACTGGATGCAAAAAGAAATTAGAGTAGATTCAGGTCATCCGTTCATCTCACAGAACTCAAATCCCAAGAATTTTATTCATACAAAAGAAATTTATAGTTTCATTGACAAATGATGTTGTTTCTATCAAGGTTGTCAAACCATGAATGGAATCAAAAATCGTTAGGGGCCATTTAGAATCAAATTGTAATTTCGAATCATAAATCATACGATTCATAGTCATTTTAGTAGAAATAGGGATTGAGGTTTAGGTTTTGGGACTTCTGTTAGGAAAAGAGTTTTTGTTGTTGAAGTAAGTAAACTATGTTTCTTTAAGTATATTTAATTGTTTCTGAGTACCATATTCCATATAGAGAAGGATTAAACAACACACGGGAAGTTCTTTATTTTAAAAAAGAAACTATTTTTTAGTGTTGCAGAGTCTAATCGTTTGACTTGCATAAATCATACAGTTAAATCGTAAATTGTAAGATTCAAAGATAGACTGATTTTTTACTGATGAATCTATCGAGGTCAAACCGAATTGGATTTTAATAACATAAGTTACTACAACTATTTTTATCATGATTGTCATTTTGTTCATCCGAGTCCCATTTGTTTTTTTTTCTTGTTTATTTCTCATACATGAGAATTACTTATTTTTCCTTCTTCCTCATTCCCCATTTGACCTTTTTGAGCCTTCTACACCGAATTTTCATATATGTGTGGATGGCAAACCAAATTAAACTATTCCTGAAGGTGATTAATGCAAAAAGGAATCATACATACCATATGATAAATACCTTTGTAGCTTTCTTTCTATATTATTATGATTGAGATGAGGTTTAGTTTCAATGCTTTAAAATTATATTTATTTTTATTACCATCATTTTGTTTTTCAAAACATGTAATATGCATATGTTCTTCATTGTTTTTTATCAATTTTTTTTCCTTCATTGTTTTGTCAAAAGACTAACTAGCTTTGAACTCAAATCTTAGGATACAATTGAATTTAAGATTCAAATTGCAAATAGTAAGATTTGAATAGAAAATCATATGCTTCCTTTTAGAAGGGATTCGGAATTAGGGTTTAGACCATTTAGGTTAAGATTTGATTTGAATTTTAGGAATTAAATTGTAAATGGTAAGATTTTAACAATAATGATTCAGATTTTTCTTAAAGATGTATTTTGGACCCAATTAAGATTAGTGATTAGATTAGATATTTTTTTTTCCTACCGTTTTATCTTTCTGCAGATGTAACTTGTATAGAAGATCACCTTAATTAATCCCAAAATTATCAACGAACATTTCTTATCTTCACGGAGTTCTTCTAGCTAATATACTCTTTCTGTTTGTTGCATATAATTTTTGTATTGATTTTTTTACTTTTGATTTTTTATGGGGTTACACTTTCTTGTGAATTGGATATGCAGACCATTCCACATGAAAGAGGTTTAAAGGAAGTGAACATTGATATTTCAGAGTTGAATTATGACAATTCATTAGTAATTGAGCAGGTGCGTCAATGGAAGATCAATTGAAATTTTTACTTGAAGTCATATTTTTTGTTAATTTGATTTTTTAATGTTCATATTGCATATAGTATGTGTTCACTACAAATTAAAACAACTGTACTAATTGCTAAATGGTTCCATTTTCTTAATTTGCTCTTTGTATTTTTCTCTTTTCTTTCAGAAGTATCTAACATGAATAATAGATTTTCCACATTTACTTCTTTAACACTAATGCATTAGGAAATAGTAAATTCAAAGTGGAATTTTAATTTCTTGTATTGAGAAATAAATTTAAATTAGTTTTTTTTTGTCCAAGTGTTAATTAGTAATGTGGCATGGTGTTGAGTTTTTCTTTCTCCATGTAATCTTCTATCAATATTTTCTTCCTTCATCCAAAAAAAATAGTGTAATTAGGTTGTGCTATATGACTGTTTAAAACCTGCTCCAACTTGGATGCTCGAATTGGTTGGCTCTAAATGTTAGTTGAAAACCTATTTGAATCGTTGTGATATAGTGTGACCCGCCATTGAGTAGAATGGTGCTTCGACGATGAAACTCACTTCGTCGCAACCCTCCTTCTCTGGCCCTTTGCTCCGGCCCCTCTCCCTTCTCTGTCCTTTTGCTCCGCCCCTCCCCCACCTCTAGTATGCACCGTTCCTCCTCCCCTGCAACCCCCTCGACCTTCCTTCGCCGTAGTCCTTTGCTCATCTCCTCCCATTTCTCGCTCATCCTCTCATCTACCAAATCTCCCTAGTTCATTTATCTTCCCTAGCCAGCATGGTAATAACTTTCAATCCTGTGTGACACCCATTGTAAATGGGGTGATGATGTGGTTGCCAGTTCAGTGAGAAGATGGGTCTTCTCTATTGAATCTAAGTGTTTCACTATGGAGAAGGCTTTCAGACAAGAAGCGAAGGTCTTGGAAATCAGCAATGGAAAGTCTTGCTTCGTTTCTCTCGATCAGCCCCTCCTGTGATGGGTTGGAAGTTGCTTGCATCCAGGCATGTAGGACACGTTTGAGACATATCCGCTGGCTGGAAGAAGTTTCATAAGAGTAAGACTTGAATGGTTGATTTGAAGTTCAACAGGGGTGGTGTGTTCTTGCGATTGTCGGTCTTTGACGGGAATATGGCCTCTCGTATCATCATCCCAGAGGGGAAGATGGATGGGGTTGGAAGTTATTTGTGGAGAAGATAGCATTGTGGTATGAGCCTCCATCATCGCCGGTCTTCCAGCAAAGTAGGCCACTTTGTTTGAGCATTTGTGAAGAATACCAGGTTGGGTGTAGGATCGTTCATTTAAACGTGGTGGCATGTGTGGAAGTTGATGTGGGTAGCAGCAAGGCTTCAGATCAGTGGTTGAGAGCATTGGTGGTCTCTGGTTTGGAGGGTGGGCAGATTGGAAAGGGATAATAAGTGAAGTTGGGTTTTTCTATTGGTCAATGGACCCTCCTCCGTTGATTCCGTTAGCACAGAATCAGGCGGCATTGTTTGCTCCTTTGGACGAAACCTTTCATCACCTAGTTAGCATGCGTTCCTACTCGTTGAAATCCAAGCTCGATAGTAAAATCAACTATTGGAAGGATATGGTGATTAAAACACTGATTTGTAAAAATTTGGAAGAATGCTGGATATGTGTTACATGTCTACCCCCCAGTGTTTTGGTCTGCTTCGGTAATGGAGGCGTTGGGAGTAGGGCTGGCAATTTTAAGGGCCGAGCCGGGCCGGGCTCACACAGATAATAAGAGCTATTTTACAAACCCAAGCCCGGCCCATCCCGTCCCGATATTCGGGCCTAACAATTAATCCCAAGCCCGGCCCTGATATGTAATTGAAATCCAGAGTCCGATCTTGTTTAAGCCCGGTTTATCATTTTCTTTAAAAAAAAAAACTACGCAGGTAAGGGATGAAGCGGTGACTGTGAGCGTGAGAAAGAGAGAGAAACTGTGCAGGTTTTTCACCAAAAATAAAAGAAAAGAGATTGTGCAGGTAAAGGGTGAGGGCCGACGCGGTGAGAGCCATGAGAGAGAGGTGGGGAGAGAGAGAGACAGCTGCTAACCAGCTATCTGCAAGAAAAAAAAACAGCACTTGCAGTATAGGGGTGAGAATGAATCTGAGAGGGAGAGAGAGAGAGAGAGAGAGAGAGAGAGAGAGAGAGAGAGAGAGAAGTATGTGAAGGGAAAAGCCATAAAGAGAAAGTATGCCATTGTGCTTGTGTGGGAGAAGGGAACGGAAAGGCGGAAGAGACAATGAAGGGCGTTAAAAATATAAACCCTAGATTCAATGTAAAAAAATCGGGCCGGGTCGGGTCGGGTTGAAATATAGCTAGACCAAGGCCTGCCCTAATTAAATCGGGATCCAAAAGTTCAGGCCGAACAAGCCCACGGGCCTAAAAACTGGGCTTAAGCCCGCTTTTAAATGGGCGGGCTCAAAAATTGCCAGCCCTAGTTGGGAGCCATATGTGGCGGTCTTGTTGAAGTAGGAGAAGCTACTAGAATGGACCATAGTTTTGAAGATATTAGCCTACTGGTAAAGGAAATGAATCCTTTAAACATCCCTAATTCCATTGGGTTGAAGGTAGGCCACGACTATTTCGTGGTGCAAATGGTGGTTTAGTTTATCGGATCCTTGGTGTGTGGTCGGTAATTTCAACATAATCCGCTTTATGAGTAAGAGAAGTAGGGGGGGTAGGTTCACTAGGGGATTGAGGAAATTTTGCAACTTATCAACCATCATTCCCTAGTAGATTTCCCTTCAAGTGGAGGTAGCTTCACTTGGTCCAATTGTCAGGAAAATGGTTTACGATGCAGATTGGATAAATGTGTCACTTTGGGAGATTGGGTGGACATTTTTCCACATGTCACACAATATCTTTCCTCATTCCACATCGGATCATTGGCATATACTGATCTCTTCTGAGTCGGTTATTAGAGATCCTAGCCCCTTTAGGTTTGAGAACATGTGGATTGATCATGTATATTTCAATGACTATTAAGGAGTGGTGGGCTGAGAGGAGGGAGTCGAGGAGCGGTTCAACTGGTTTCCGTTTCATGCAATCACTGAAATAGTGGAATAAGTGTACTTTTGGAAATCTTCAGACTAGGAAACAGTCTTCTCTGGCAAAGATAGCAAAGAGGGAGATAAGAATACGGTATACTTTCACAGGTTAGCAAACACCTCTAGTTTGTACAAAATCATCTCTAAGGTGTTGGCAAACAGGTTAAAAAGAAGTAATGGGGGGACTTGTGTCCGGTTACCAGAGTGCGTTCATTAAAGGTAGGAAAATTCTAGATAGTGCTCTGATTGCCACTGAAATCGTAGAGGAAGGGAGAAGATTGGGGAAAGAAGGCTTAATATGCAAGTTGGATTTTGAAAACGCCTATGATAGGGTGGAGTTGCAATCTATTAATGCGGTGTTGGAGTTGAAAGGATTTGGTCAGATTTGATGGAAGTGGATTTCAGGGGACTTTAGGAATGTCTCGTTCTTTTTTGTGCTTAACGGAAGGGTGTTTGGTCAATTCAAATCCTCTAGAGGTCTTCATCAGGGGGATCGACTTTCCCCATTTCTATTCACATTAGTAGGGGATGCTTTGTCATTTTCTCACCAAGGTGGAGTGGGTTTGATTTCTGGTTTTAGAACCGATAGGGAACATGTATCTATTTCCCATCTTCAGTTTGCAGATGATACATTATTGTTCCTTGGGGAGGATCCCGCTCAGAGTTATTGGTTTAAATCCATCATTAAATGTTTTGAAATGGTGTTGGGGTTGAGGGTGAATCTAGACAAAAGTAGTCTAACAGGTCTTCAGGGTGATCAGGCTAGGCTCCGTGTGTTTGCAGATATGCTAGGATGTTTGGTAGGCTAGTCGCCTTTGAGATACCTTGGTCTACCACTTGGGGATAATCCCAAAAGGGTGGAATTTTGGGCCCCAGTTCTTGACAAAATCGAGAGAAGGCTATCCACATGGAAAAGAAATTATCTCTCGCTGGGTGGTAGAATCACACTTATCCAAGCAGCACTTGTGAGCATGCCTACCTACTACCTCTCCTTATTCAGAATCCCGTCTAGGGTCAGTAAAAGAATTGAGAAGTGTTAGTGTGATTTTCTTTGGGATGGGAGTGCGCCCAAAAAAGATCTTTTGGTTAGTTGTGCTGTAGTGTGCAAAAGCAAACAAAATAGGGGTCTCAACTTGGGGAACATTCAGATTTGAAATTCTGCCTTGCTTGGTAAGTGGCTCTGGAGGTTTAGGACAGATCCTAATTCCTTGTGGCATAGAGTGATTCATAGTAAATATGGTAATAGATCCAATGGGTGGATATTTGATCCTCGCACAAGAATCTATAGTGCCAATACCTGGAAGGAAGTGGCATCCCTTGGCCTTTTTTTCTACAGTCTGGTACGGTTTTCTTTGGGGAATGGTTCCCAAATTCAGTTTTGGCGGGATCTGTGGTGGGGGGAGTCCAATCTACGTTACCGACCTCAATTGCTTTGACACACCATTTCAGGTCCATCCGTGAGAATATAATCAAAATCAATTTTTTGCATAAAAGATAATGGACACGATGTCAATTTGCGTAAGGAAACAAAGGTGCATCTTGAGAAGGATCAAATGCTCAAATGGAACGGATCGAGAAGGGAAAAGACCAGAGATACTGAACGAACACCCTGCAACAAGTTTCCCAAAATTTCCTTTTTCCATGGGCCACGTTACTTTTGCATCACTGCCGTGCTTCTCGAATGGTCAAGGAAGCAACTCGTGTCCTATCGATTCCTTCTTCACCTCCTTTGTCAGTTTCCCTCCCTCTTTCGCCCATTTAGAGAAACACTTTAGCTCCAGTTCCTCCCCCTTCTCTACCCCTTCCTATCTGACTTCCTCCCCTCAATCCCCAACTTCATTCCATCCCTCTCCTTATCAGCCCCCAAATTATCACCTTTCTTTACACCAATCAAAATCTTATCACCCTTATTCCCTTCCTTGACTTCCCCAACATCCCAAACCTGTTTTGTGCATCTGTAATGGCTACCAACTCCTGCGCTTCTATTGGATTTGTCCCCAACCCTAACTTCTCACCTTCAGAACTTTTCACTCTATATTCAACACTTCATTACTTGTTTTAGCTACCCCACAATTGGCTTTCTTCATCATCGGCTTCATCGTCGACTTCCTTTCCCCTTTTTGCTCTAAACCCTAATTGTAATACTCTAGCTCTTCATGCCCATTTGATAAAACAACGTCAGCCTCCTTCTCTGCCACCTCATTGTCTCTTTCCAAATCAGGGTCATTCATACTACACTTTTTTGACCTCCCTTGACCTATAATCACCCTCCTCTTGAACCGTGGCTCTTATGCTGTCCTCGTTGCCCGCACCTCCAATCATTGTCTCTAATCTTTAGGTGATGGCAAGTCCAATATCTTTTCAGTTATATAAATGACGTTGATGAAAACTTTGTACCATCAACTCCTATCCCATATATTGACTGACTGAAATTCTTACTACGATTCCCCCCCCAAGGTGCAAAACAATTGCACCATCTTCTTTCATACCACTAACTTCCCTTAGAACTCCACCTACTCCTCCGATGACTATTAAAGTGTGAATATAGAACAAATGTGGTGGAAGACCTTCAACCAGAATCCAATTCCCATCTTCAGATACCGGGCCTGCTGGTGGTGTGATTCCTTTATTCCACCTATCGAAGGACACTGCCATTCTAATATTGATTAAAAGATTTCTCATTGACACCAGTTTCTCAGCATCACAAACGAAGCATAAATGCTATAACCTCCATATCATATACCGGCATGATTTTGGGCTCTTCACCATTCATCTCCTCATCCACCATCTTACTAATAATGCTGTATCAATCATCTATACAGTTATTGGAGCTGCACAGAACCGGCAAGCCCCACTCCGGATCCAGCAATGGGGTTGATTTTATTAATGAAATTGTTGCAAACTCTCCGAGCTTTAGTACATTATCATTAGTGTAATTAATGGAGCACGACAAGCTAAAATCATCACTCTTAGTCATAAGCTTCTGGGAACTCTGTGACGGTAGCCCAATAGGCCTGGATACCTTATCCATACCTTGTTCTCTCCCTTGTACCCCAACAACCCTATGGTATGCCTCCAATATATACTTCCAACCCTTTTCTCCACTTTCTTTTTGGCTCTGTTTGTTTCACCGGAAAATAATTTTCAGAGGAAAATATATTCTAGAAGAAAATTTTCCTTCTTCTAATTTCCTACCGTTTGGATGCTATTTGAAAATTTTGCTAGAATTTTGTTTAATTCGATGAAAAATAGTTTTAAAAGGGACATTATAGATAAATGGTGATGGTGGTGGTGGTGGTGGTGGGATGGTGGTGAGGTGGTCAGGGGCGGAGCCAGAAAAAAATTCTTGGGGGGGCCAAAGTGTATTTAAAAAGTAAAAATTAAATGGAAAGTAAAAAGAATTTTTTTTTTAATAACCAAATAGCAAATTTTAAATAATCATTTATCATACAAATAAAAATTTATCAAATCATAAAACTAATATCAAGACTAATAAAATAATGTACATAATATCATTAATTTTATATGCTAACTAGTAATACAAAAATTAACAAATTAAAATTATATAAAATATAAAATAATTTAATTTTAATAATATAATAATAATAACTATTATTATTAAAAAAGAAATAATAAAAGATAAGAAAGCAAAGACATCTTGGATGCCTTGACTTCAATAGATTTTTTAGAACTCTTTTTTTTTTTAACTAAATGCTAAGTTAGAAAAATGCACATATTTGGGTTCTAGTAATTTCAGGTCTAGGGGATTATATGTAATATGTTTGAAATAAATAACTATTGGAGGGATCTTATAATAGGTATTTTAGGTTATTTGATAAACATTTTGGGGATGTATGTAATATTTTGAAATAAAAACTATGATAAGAACCTCTGTTATTTTATAAAAACTTGGGGGGTCAAATGTAATATTTTAAAATAAAAATTGTTACAAAGATTACAAAATATAAATACTCTAAACAATTTATAAGAATATAAGAATTTGGGGGGGGGGGGATGGCCACCCCCCTGTCTCTGCCACTGGGGGTGGTGGTGGTGGGGTGGCTATGGCGGTGGTGGTGGGTGTCGGTGGAGTGGGGTGGCGGTGGTGGTGGTGGGTGGCGGTGGTGGTGGGGTGGCGGTGGGGTGGTGGTGGTGGGAGGGTGGGGGTGGTGGTGGTGGTGGGGTCGTAGCGGGGTGTTAGTGGTGCGGAGGCGGTGGTGGTGAACGAAACCCTTTTTCCTTTTTTTTTTTCCGGAAAATAACTTCCGCCAAAAAATAGCGGAAGTTGTTTTCCTCCAAATTTCTGGATATCAGTAAAATATTTTCCTGAATTTGAAATTTTCTGTTGAAACAAACACGTGGTTGAAATTCTGGAAAATATTTTTTTCCCCCCAATTTCCGGTGAAACAAACAGAGCCTTTGGGAAAAACTGGACAACCCCTCTATCTCTTGATGATGCGAGTAACTTTAAAAAGTCTCCCCCTCATGTTTGACCTGAATTCCGCTAATAGACACTCTTACCACTACGGCACTACAGTAAGATCGAGATCCCCCGCTTCCACAAAATCTCTTTGCAACGCCGATACCATCTTCAAGAACCAATTGACTTCATCCTCCTGATATCCATGACACCCTGCCTCCACATCTTTCTGTCGCTCCTAGCGAAGTTCCCGAATATTCGTTGCTAATCACGAAGTCCAATTTCTTGTGTTCAACGGAAATGGTCTTTAGGTTTCCTCTCATTGTTGAATCCTTTGAATATAAACTTATCTTTCGCTGATGCTGAGGCTTCCCTACCTCATTTTGCATAGCTCTTAAACAATCGGACTACAGGTTGGGTTGCCACAGGACTTGGGTAAATAAAGGTTGGATGACAACATGTTGGGGAAGTAACACTTGATGTTAGCAGGCACAGATTTAATGTTCACAAGTGAAGGCTCAAACTAGTTACTGATTGCAGATGCATTTATGAACTGATTTTGGACCAGACAGTTCTGGATGACGAAACGTTCTGGGTTCGGTTTGGGTTGATGTCAACCCAAAGCCAAATCGAGGTTAGTGAAGGTTAACCCAAACCCGTACCAAACCCAATTGAGAACCGACCTCCCCAACTCGAAAGCTGAACCGAATTGGAATGGAACCAACCCAACCCAAATTGTAATTTCGGTTTGGTTTGGGTCGGGTTAGGTTGAGTTAATACAATATTTTTATGAATTACATTGTGTATATAAAATATCATGGGACAAAGTCGCATTGATTGAATCAGATCTGGTCATATATAGAATATAACATTATCATACTATAATTCTGTTTAAATTGGTTTGGTTTGGTCAGGTTTAGAAATATATACACTAGAGTTGGGGTTTCCGTTGGGTTCAGTTTAACTGAGACTTGAACCCTAAATCAAACCGATCTGATTTGGTTCTATAATTTCAGAACCAAAACCAAACGAAATGTCTAGAAAACCAGCCCAAACCAAAGCAAATCGATTTGGGTCACTTGGTTTTTGGGTTGAACCGACCCAAGTTGTTTATTGAACTGAAGCTTCAAGGCTACATTGTTATCATTTTTCCTTTACCAGCCTTGAGAAGATCTGAGAACAATAAACGGAAATTTTCTAAATTAGATCTAGGAAGGCTGAAAGGATGAGTCTTAGGATATAGGTAGCTAGATGAAGTTATGAGCGGGATAAAGCTAGAGAGAAATGCTATTATCTCCAGTGGAGAGCCCCCATTATTTAGCCACTTTCCACCATCACAGTCTGTGGACACTGGCAACACATATATGATATCCATCCATCTCCAATGCCATCCATTTTGATGTTGGTAAAGCATCCAAAATAAATGTTTTGAAGGATCCTTGGTAGAGTGATGCCCTACTCTATGAGGACTAAGAGATACCAATTTTGATGAACTTTCAAACTAGCAATTTGTGCAGTTAAATGGCAGAACATAAAGGCTGTCCTTGTTATGGAATACAATGTTGCACAATATAAAAAAAAACTTTGATTATTAAAACTTTGCTCAAAACCTACTTTTCTCCAACCGGGTTTTAGAGATTGACAACTATAATGAGACATGGCCTCTCACATAAAGCAGTGTATTGGATTTGAATGGTGTCTAATTAAGTACAGGTTTGACATTGAGATAGGACCTTTTTAACTCTATATTCTTTTGCAAGGAGTTATTAACTTAAATTCTTATATAATAGACCTAATATTTTGTTTGTGTTATCTCAAGGGAACACTTTATCTTGTGTTGTCTTATACTTTTTAGGGCATTTTTGGAGAATCTGTAAAGGTCAAATGGCATGGAACATGGGTTGTCAAAACAGTAATTGGGAGACACATTCATCAGCCAATAAAAATGTTTGTTTTAATATCATTGTTTTCCATGCCTGAGAATTCCATATTTAACAGTTTTAAAAGGGAGTGCTTGGATAATGCCTGATACTAAGCTTTATTTTAAACGATAATGCAGGATGTTGTCTGCTAAGGATAATAAACTTCTAAGGGAACTTCGGCATCCCAATATCTTGCAGTTTCTTGGTTCAATTGTTCAAGGGGAAGATGTGATCTTGGTGACAGAGTATTTGTCAAAAGTATGTATCCTACCATATTCTGTTCATCTAGTTCCTATGCATGTATATGTACATACATAAATACATAGGTATGCATAAATACAATCTGTAGCTTAAAGAATATATTATTTTACTTGTTATGCCCCTCTTTTTTTTGGTAAATAACGTTAGACATGAAACAATAGTTTTTTGTTATTTCCTAGTAATTGATTAATTTTATTTGTAAGAATACTTATAAAAAAAATTGCACAAAATTGCACTCAATAATTAATGGTTTCTCATAGGCATTAGTAGTTAGAGAATGAAATAAATAGTTCACATCATTTGCACTGTGAAATCTTATGTGGGGAAATTATCTAATATTGTTTTTTAAAATGCATATAAGAAAATAAATACGAACATAGGCAAACATAGGGAATAAATCACTTTTAGCAATTTCATGTCTTTAGGAAGAGAAAGGATAGTTGCAATGCTCTGATCACTCCTATTCATGAAGCAAAATAATATTTATTAAGAGAATGTGTCAAAAGTTTTAGAAAAAGCTATTTCTTGTTGTTAGAGGGGGTGGCGCTTGGGGACCAAAGTAAAATTGATGTAAAGTTTTTTTTAGTAATTTTTTTATCTTAGAAACTGATCAAAATTTTGGTTAAAACTGATACATATACTTATCAGATCTATGTGGAGCCGATGCAAACCTAGCTCCGTAAAAACGGTCTCGTTTCACCTGAAAAATGATACAAATCGGCCAAAACCCAACACATATTGTGTGCTTCAACCAAGACCAAAAGTTTTGTTTAATTTCTGTGATACATATCAGCATATAAATCAACTGTAACTTGATAGGTCCCATGATTTTATGGGGGCTTTCCCTCACTCTTTTGTAAGATCTTATCACTCCCAAACTCCACAAAGGACTTTGTTTTTTGTTTTCCACTAGGTCTTTCTAAAAAAATGTTTTGGTTGGGATTTTGATGGATTTATGTTGCTTGAAGCCGTGACAAATTGTTTTCATTTTCGTTTTTCTTTTTAGTTTAAGGTGACTTTTCTCCCTTTTTATTAATATGAATACACTCTTCTATGTGTATTTCGCTATATCTACAGATTTATCAGGTTATTTGGTTGTTTTGGATTAATATTTCTTAGATTTGACGAAGATTTATTATTTTCATGCAAACCATTGTCAATTTCTCTAGCCAAACAGAACAGGTGAGCTAGCCTCCAAGAATACTCTTGTCAATAGGACATCCATGAAATAACTGTCGATGGATCACCCTCCGTCTGTCATGAATTTTCATAAGGATTTTCTGAAGAGTATTGAACTCTTTGTGGACTGAATAGCATCTTAGATTTTAATAAGAATTTTATTGGTTAGGTAGACAATTTGATGTCTATTGACCTTTCACAAATTGATCCTTTCAAAAGGACAAATAACGAATCATTATCTTGGAAGGAGGGACTCTGTGATTGCTTGGTGACCATTGTTCACTGAAATCTATTTGACAGGGAAAATAGAGGAATATGTGTTCCATTCATTCTAAGAAGAGGTGTGCATCATGAGGATAGTGTATATACAAGGGTTGGGGAGTCAAAACTACAAGGAAGTTCTTTGAAGAAGTCGTATAAGATATTATTAGGTGGTTTTGAGGAACCTATTTGAACATATCAACCATCGGGTCATATTCTTACTAAGTAGCTGTCCTCTATATTTGAACAAAGAAGAGTGTACGTCATCTATTTATTCTTTTTTGAGTTTGTTAAAGATTGGTTTGGTTTTCCTAATTCCTATTGCATTGAGTTTAAGTTAGATATTTTTAAGAGATACCTAGGAGGCTTGTTCGCATGGTTCAAAATATCGTATCGTATCGCCCGGTACGGGCGATACGTATCGTGTATCGACAGTGTCGATACGATACACTGCTTCTCGAAATGAAACACCAAAAAAAAGCAGCGTATCGCGCGATACGCTGTCGATACGGTTGGTACATTGTCAATACAGTCTCGATACTATTTCGATACGTTGGATACTGATAAAAAAAGACAATGAAAACTAAAGGATCAAAAAAAAGGGAAAAAAAACACAAATAGAAACCCTTAAATTACTATCCTAATTTTAAAAAAGAACAAAGAAAAAGAAAATGGAAGAGAGAGAGAGTATTTGTTTGGTTGGGCTAATATTCTTTTTCTTATCCTTCTCCTTATCGTTCTTCTTCTCCTTTC
>JAUPMG010000002.1:6828165-6846945 GCA_031762675.1 Pachysandra terminalis | reverse complement strand
ACATGCTCATGGTTCAGTGCGGTGCAAGCACACCATTTCTTCAGAGAGGAAGGGTGGGAAAGTTTCAAGCAGATATTGGACACCTACATGTTAGAAGCATCAAAGGTATGCATGCTGTATCTATGTGCGATTAACATTCTGGAACTGTCAATATCCAATTCAGCTGTAGAAACATCTGGATTGCGGTCATTCACATTCCTGCAATTGATTGCACACATGATTTTCTACACACATTCACACAACATTAGATTTCTTTCATGACCCTGTACTGTAGCGAAGCCATGGGACATGCAGTTATGTCATAAATGGTTCTACTAGGCATGATGTGCAGGTTCTCGTGGTCACCTTCGTGTTTTGAATACCTTTAATCCACGTATCTCCCCAAATGAACCTACCCTTTTGATTCTCATCTTTTTCCAATCACAGGAATGGGTTGAAGCTAATGAGGGCAGTTCCTTACTAGACAGCTTGTACAAAGCTCTGGATGAGGTGAATGTACTTCACGAGCGTGAATGAGAATCCCACTATGAGAGGCAATTTTCTAACATATGGCGATTGATGTAGGTTGTAAAACTAGCAGAATGCGAAATTTACAGTTACAATCCAGACTCTGATGGTGACCCATTTTTGGAGAAAGGAGCCATGTAAGATGATATCTATCATAGTGAAAATGACTGGTTGTACATCCACCTTTCTGGCTTAACCACGTGTGTTTGCAGATGGTCATTCAATTTTTTTTTCTACAATAGAAAGCTGAAGCGTGTCGTGAGCTTCCGTTGCTGCTGCTTGAGGTTGGTTTCATTTTTGGGTGCTTATAGATATTGGACACTGAAGTTAAATCTGCTGCAATTTCATTTTGGATTCACTTATTGCTGTTTGTGGTAGCAACTTGGCGGCAGACGATTTTCTTACAGACTGGATGTACAGCGATGATGAAGGGGACATAATATTCAATGACATGGACATATGATACTGGCTCCTGTATGCAGGATGCTTATACTGTAAAACCGAAAAACCCGTCATTGTAGAAATGCAAACCTTTTGTTCCTTGACAACAGTGTTGCACGTTCCTGGTCTGTGTATAGATCTGTTGATATGTGCAGGCCTTTCATTCTTAAGATTAGGTTAATGCTCCTTGTAGTCTATAGCCCTGTAAATACCCTGTATCAGGTTCTTGTAGGCTTTACATTTATTGTTTTTCAATACAGCGAATCTATAGCGTTTCAATGGGGATGTTATGGATACAATACGAGTGGTAGTGTAGTATTTGCAATTAGCAGGTGCCCTATTGGTTTTGAGCCCTTTCTAGACAGAGAGTACTTGTTTCTTGGTTTTCATGTGGTTGTCATCCCTATTATGCTTTTAGTGGTTCGTCCAAAACTCTATTACAGGTCTCCTGCTTTTAATTATTTTTATTTTTATAAAAAAAATAAAAATAAATGGGTTTTACTTTGCAAAAAAGGATTAAATTAGATTGGTAGAATGCTAAATTGAGTTATCTTTTGTATTATGTCCTTTTTCTTGTATATATATATGTTGAGTCGAGATCAAACAATAAAGATAAACAGAAAACATAGATCAACAATGTTTGGCTAAGCTTGCTTACGCCCTCGGGAGAGAAAAAGGTTTCCACTATGTTCAAAGAGAAAATTAGGGTTACAACTCAACTCCTTAAGAATATATGAGAGAAATCCCCAATATACCCTTATTGTACCACGAAGCCTCGTACACCCCCAACTCCTTTGGTACTGTATTAGCACACACAACGAGTTAACTTGACCCAAGAAGGTGGCCTCTCCTGCCCTATGGGATCCCTCAGGCCACCTTCTCGATTGAGAGCCTACTGAATATGAGCCATCCACTATCTCTAACAATATAGTTGAGCATAAAAATGAAATTTGAAATGTTTGTACATAAAGTACAGTTTCTATGTATACGTATAGATGCTCTGTTGGCATACTTGATCACAAAGTGTTTCTATGTATACATATAGATGCTCTGTTGGCATACTTGATCACAAAGTTATTTTCAAGTTTTAGCGCTCTCTCTGGTGACTTAGGGTCTAATGCCTCGATCTACTTTGATATCGCAAATCAGAGAACTACAGAGCAAGCACTCCAGATGGGGAAAAGTCTAAAGGGTTTGTTACACCAGCACCACCTTCACATTGGAAATAAATGTCTCGTATAAGGCATGCAGGTACCCGATTAGGGGTGTCAATGGGTACCCGTTACTTGACAAACCCGAAAAAACCGAACCCGTTTATATGATTCGGTTACGGGTTTATATATCCGTTTGATAATAGGGTCCGATTTCGGTTCCATATAAATGAATCCCGATAAGATTATAATTGTATTAAATATGAACTATTTTTTAATTATTTATTTTTTGATTTTATTTTTGATTATTTTTTTTTATTTTTATCCTATAATTATATGAGATCAATGAGGTTTTCACAATTTTCATTGATACTAAGTCTCTTTCTTTATCCATATAAGAATCTAGTCTATTCTAAAGATTATGAAACAAGGTATACAAAGGTATTTTCGTCTATAAAATATACTGCAATAAGCAAAAATCAAATGTTCCATTACTTTATTAATAATAAATAACATAAGGGATTTGTTGTAACATACTTTAAATAACCTAAGGGATTTGTTGTAACATACTTTCAAACTGTATGGTAGGTGTTTGTGATGGCTAAAGTTTAAGGAGTACTTGTTGCCATTATGCCAAACTCAAGGGGGTGAATATAATTTATCTTTTTTTTTCCATTTAACAAGATTTTAGACTTTATTCCGGCTGAAATATCCAAAATTTCATTCATCAAGGGAACATTTCGGGCGAAATAAATTTAGGCAAAGCATAAAAATTTCTCTAAAAGTTAAGCTATATCTTACACTTATTTTGCAAATTAATTCAGTCCGAACAAACATCATTTTGGATTCCGTCGAACACATTGAAACCGAAATTTCGAAAAGTGAAAATTTAAACTATATTATTGATGTTGGTAGTATAATCCAGAGTAACTAGAAGCAAACCAGTAAGCTACATAAGCAAACTCTTTGCCATAAACTATTTTTAAGTGCTGCTAAACATATCGAGAAAGAGTGCATTCAATTTAACAAACCAAACAGATAGAACATACAATTATATGAGAATACATGACCAAATGAGATCTTCAATTTAGGCTGAAAGAAGGCCACAAAAGGATGGAAATTGCTGGCTCCTCGGTTCTTTTAAGCAATGTAACAGTGCAGGCGTGCGTGTGTGCATAAAAAGAGATCGCAAAATGTCCCAGATTAGTCATCATTTGCCCCTGAATCATCAAGAGGGAGAGAGAGAGAGTTCAGAACTAGCAAAAACTTAGAGATGAACACGGGAAAGTATAGTATTTGAAGCTTCACTTACGAATTCTGCATTAGCGTAATATTATCTCCTTTTAAAAGAATCCTTCCTGAAAACGCAAGAAACATTTCAGGATAGTGATGGGATAGGATAAAAGAACATGTTGAAAGAAGTATTGATATTACGCACCCAGTGTCTTTCTGGTCTTTTTCTTTATGTTGACTTCCTCAGCATCCTCCAAAACCAGGTTCATGTACTCATCAAATCCCTATGCAACCAAACCACAGAGTAAAGGACCACGGCACAGTTATTAACTAGAGCTAGACACACACACACAAACAGATGGGAACAAAAAAAAAAACTGCATTTTATTATAAGAACACTATAGTACTCAAAGATCAAAATTGCAGATGCACAATGTGCCTGAGCACGTCTCCCCAAACATGAGTATGTATACAGGGGAATCAACAGATACATGCAAAAGAGAACGAGTACTTGTTGTGCATTTGTGTGTTGTCTGTCCACTTGCATATATATATATATATATATATAGGGTGTATTCCCAAATATATACAAGCATATCAGAACACACGAGGTATGGTCAGAGATACAGAGAACTCTCACATAAACCACTGAAGAAAAACATTCTATATTTCAAACACGTATTTTAACTAGTTCCCGTGAAGCGCTATCAGGCTTATTTTAACCAGTTTGCATGAATGACCATCAGGCACAAACATGAGCCCTTACTTCATCAATGTGCTAACCCTCTAGAGCTCAACCAAGAAAAGTGAACGCTTTGCACCAAACAGGTTACTGTTTGTTTCAGAACTCCCAAGTGAGGAGGGTCTGGTGATTTACGAGGCTCAACCAAGAAAAGTGAAGACTTTGCACCAAACAGGCTAAGTCAGCATGTTCTTTCTTCAGCCATTCTGATTCTCCGATGCACAGAAAAATTAGAAGCTAGGGTTTGTTTCTACCGATTCTAATTAGAATCATCGACACTTTCACTATTTTGTTAGTATATAAAATAAAAGAAAAACATGGTTGAATTCTTCACCATCACTTCTACTTCCAAATCTTCTGTGTCTGAAAAACCTGCCCCAGAATGAACATTTGTTTCAAAAGCTTCCATAAGAATTCAACTTCAAAACTATCAGATAATCCAAATAAAATTCCTAAAAACAAGTTACTAACAAATAAGCGAATTCAGTTTTTATAAATTTCCCTAACAGCACCAAGTCACTGACTATGACCTTTTAAACCACCAGGAAATGTTGGAGGATTAGTACAAACATATCCGGGAATGTAGGGATATAGAATTTTGACTATTTCCTCAATCTATTGTTTGCGCATCTTGACAAGGTAAAGAAAACTGTAAGTACAGAGCACACTGGAGAAAAGAGAATAAGCTAAACATAAATAAAAAGTTGCCCAGACTGGGAGTATGACATACGCTTGGTGAAGAAATTCCTATTTCTTGTTGATATACCAAATCCCCGTGAAAGTTGCTAGGACTATAAAAAAACTTCAGAGGGACTTTTTTGGGAGGGGGGAGGAAAAAAGACTACTTAATTAAGTGGTCCTTGGTGTGCAAAAGTAAACAGGAAAGCGGTCTCACCTTGGGAAACATTCGCATGCGCAACCGGGCCCTGTTAGGCAAGTGGCTATGGAAGTTCACTTCGGATACCAATTCTTTGCGGTTCAAAGTGATATCCAGCAAATGTGGTATTCATGAGAATGGGTGGGATTTGAATCCTCGTGCTCGAATATCATCTGGCTAGTCCTTGGAGGTTGATGTTGGCTCTTGCTCTGGTATTCTATAAGCACACTCATTTTTGCGTTAGCAATGGATCCTGAGTCCCTTTTTGGCTGGATTGGAGGTTGGTGTGGAACCTTGACCTTAGATGTGATCCGAGGTTAGCAGAAACTGGGGAGTTAGGTGGTTTATTCGAGCTCCTGAAGTCTTTTTTTATCCACCTGTCCATTCCCGATAGTCGCAGTTGGACCCTTGAGGTCAATGGAAAGTTCTCGTTCTTTCTCAATTCTCTTCACTCGGTTTCTGATCATCATCTGGTTCCTTTTCACCCTCTCAAGGTTTGGAAACCTCGCTTACCTCCTAGTCCTAGGGTTAGAGCCTTGTTTGGACCACCATGCTGTATAAAATCAACACTGATGATTTGTTTCGGAGGAATTGCGCTCTCTCCTAACATGTGTGTAATGTGCAGGAAGGGCGGTGAATCAGTTGAAGACCTGTTCCTACACTTTGAGGTGGCCTGGCAGATTTAACTATATTTTCTTCATAAGATGGAGATGGAGTGAGTTATGCCTCATAGCGTGCAATCAGTTCCAGATCACTGGAGGTTTCTTAGATTAGGGAAGCGGGGCAAAATGATGTATACAGCAGCTTTTCATTGGAGGTTTCTCAGATTAGGGCAGGGGAAAATGATGTATACAAAAGCTTTCAAGCTATCGTTTGGATGATTTGGGGAAGAAAAATATAAGGATTTTTGAAGGTACAGAGGCAAGACTACAGAGTTTAATTGAGACTTGTGTATTTAGGGTGGCCCCATGGATGGTGGTATTACCGGAATTTAGGGGCTTTTCTGTTGATGATATATCTAGGGAGCGGCTAAATATCAGCTCATCACGTTGGCATGCAAATTACAGGGATATCTTGCAACCCCCGGGCGCAGGAACCATCAAGATGAACTTCGATGGGTCGTCCCAAGGAAATCTGGGACCCTCGGGAATAGGAGGGGTGTTTAGGGACCATCAAGGGAGGATTTTTCACGTTTTCTTGAATCCTATTGACGAGTATGACCCCACCCATGCGGAACTTATGGCTTCGAGATGTTGTTTATGCAAGGAGGAGGAGGAGACTGTGGTTCACATTTTCCTTCACTGCGAGTTTTCTAGAGGTCTGTGGGCTGCTTTTTACCTCAGGTTTAAGCTATTTTGGGTTATGCAGAAAGGTTTGAAGGAGGCCCTATTGGATTGGGGTTGGAAGAGGAGAAAGGAGGGAAGGAGGAGGAGTGTTATCCTTTGGAACTTATGTCCGGCGGCTATTCTTTGGACGATTTGGACAGAGAGGAATTGCAGGATTTTTTAAGGGAAGAAGCATCGATCCAGAAGGTTGCTGATTCAGCCTTATCTCTTGTTTTCTTTTGGGCTTCTACTCATAAAGAGTTCATGGGGATGGAATTTGAGGAATTCAATTTCCTCTGGGGTCTTTGGTGGGATGGCTGAATTCCTTGTAGTGGAAGTTTTTTCTTTTTTTCAATTCTTGTTCAGTATTGTATATTTGTATAGTTTACATTAATATTAATACAAATCACACATTTACCGATCAAAAAAAAATTAATCACTGGGCTAAAAGAGGCCAAGTCTCGGGCTTTTGTTCCTTTGGAGGTAGAGGGGGATTTCTCATCAGTTATCTCTTGGATGGGTCAGCCGAGACATGTCCTTGGAGGTTGGTTCACTTAGTCCGACAAGATTTATTTTTGGGCGAGGGCTTGATCTATTCCTATAGACATATACCCCATTCAGTAAATAAGGAGGCTGATAGGCTGGCAAGAGGGGGCGTAGAAAAGGTGGCGTTATATTCGGGCCCTCCCAATGTGAAGATGAACATAGTAGAGTGAGGAGGAATTGGTAGGGGTTTCGTTTTCTTTTAATCATTATTATGTTGACTTAGTTGTTGTCTCGTTATCTCGCTTGCGATCATATATTATGATCTTTCTATACATACCTTTGCTTTTGATGATTAATGAAAAGCCGGAAATTATAAAATAAAATAACATATCTACAAGTATTTTCAATTTGCATAGCATCACCTAATTTGTTACTTGTTGTCATCAAGGGTTCATAAAAGTCAGAATATGTCACCAAAGGCAAGTAACAAGGTTGTTCATACCTTTCATTTCTTCAAAGCCAATGAACCAAGAGTGTACCATATACAATAGTATTTGGGGGTGGATTCTTTAAACAGATAATAAGAAGATTACCACCATGAAACCAAAAATCTTAAAAGGCCAGAATGCAACCAATAGTAGTCTTTCAATCAACAATGCCTTTCGCCTACTAGTTGGGTCAAAAGTATGAATCTTCTTTTGCAATTGTAGCCTATCAAAGGTTGCCTTTTGAGTTAAATTGTATTTTTTTCCCCAAATCCATCCTTGCCAGATCCATCAATGTGCTCTTAACTAATGTGGACCAAGTCAGCAGGCCCAGTTCAATTACTTTCATGTTTAGGTCCAGACTTGTTAATTGGGTCATACCCATGGATTCTTTAGCAAACCCAATTATTTGGGTCTTTTTTAGGTTTTAGGTTAGAGTTTTATTAGGAAAGTAGTTAGATTAGGATTATCTGAAAATTTCGTGCAAAGATTTTAGTAATATAATATTTCTTATTTTAAAAGCTATTTTGGATGTATTTTGGTAGTTTTAGGTCTCTTCAAGCATATGTATTAGATTATGACTCTTTTTATGCAATTAGGGTTTAGGAATACATCTATATAAAGGCTTTATTATGGATGTAAAAAAGGATGACGATAATGGAATAAAATTTTACACTTTTTGAGGTGTGATTCCTCTTATGTTTCTGGTATTTGTGAGATTCTTTTACCAACCGTTGGTTCAGATTAGTGAGATTCTGATATGTTCAAGGTCCTGACAGATAGATTCTGTCAGATTATCCTTCTTATTCCCCTTTATTCTTAATTATTTATTTTATTTAAAGAGCTTCCTGTTGTCCTGCATCATTAACTCTTAAGCATTCTGCTTATCTTTAAAGATCCTTGCCCTTGCACCAACTCGTATTTCCCACTGATGCCATCATTGTTCTTCATCTAACATGCCACTTATCGAATTTCCTCTATTCTATGATCTCTCTCTCTCTCTCTCTCTCTCTCTCTCTCTCTATATATAGATATATATATATATATATATATATAATTCATTACTTTAATTGGTACTGTTCACATTGTCTAGCAGTACTGTTCATAGTGCTTTATTTTTTAGGTGATGGGGATGTTTCATTCTTTTTTATTTATTTTTACAATTATAATTTAAGGCCAAGATTAAAAGTTTTAAAGTTTGAGATCTACTGTAATTGGGGTTGGTAGGATATATAAGCAACTCTTTTGAGGATTATAAGTAGTTTTTATTATATTCCAGTTAATATTGAACAAAGAAGACCTTCTTCCTTGTTGTATAGACTAGTAGCTTTGTTCTTCATTGTTGTTTATTTTCCTTTCGTCTATACCCACCATCAAAACAGATTTTCATTGATTTGAGAGATCTTTCTGTGAACTGTTTCACGGATCAGCCAATACCAGTCTGTATAGTTTGGTCATAACAGGACTCGCGGATATTGGTCTAGTATACGCCTTCAGCTCTAAAAATATTCATAAACTCTTTCAACCAGCCGGTGTAACCAGTCAAAGAGTGATTCAACCAGAGCATGTATTGGTTCACTTTTGAAAAGAAAAGAAAAAAAAAACTAATTGATTTCCTATCAACCGAGAGAGAGAAAGAAAGACTAATGATCAAACGAGAAAGAGAGGTCCAACTTTTTATTTCTTTTTCGAAAAAAAAAAAAGAGGAAACGAAAGAGAAAAAAACCTAACTAATTCACTGTTTATTACAGTCCGTTTGGATCAAACGAAGGTGAGAGGAAAGAAAATGAAAAAGAACGAGAAAAGAAAGAAAACTAAAATCTTTCTCCCGTTTGTTTGAAAGCAGAAAAAATAAACAGAAAACAAAACTTACAGGTGAGCAATGAAATATAAGGGTGGTGGTGGTAGGTGATGGGCAATAGAAATGATAAGCAATGGTCAATGATAGCAATGGTGTTGGTAGTAGGCGGTGACAATGGTATTACGTGGTTGTGGTCGATCACGAATAATGATAGTAGTATGTGGTCGTGGTGCAAAGCAGGGATAGTGATAGTTTACGATTGTTCGCCGTGCTAGTAAATATAGTGGTAGCGATAGGTGAAAGGTGGCTGTGGTATGTGGTTGTCATTGTGATTGTGGCGGTGGTATGTAAATGGTAGTTGTAGTAGGTAGTGGTGGTGGATCATGGATTAGGTGATAGGTAAAGGATTGTGGTGGATGATGAGTGGTGGCGGATGATGGTAGGCGGTGGTGGGTAATGGGGATGGTGGTAGCAACTGGTAACGGTGGTCGATGATGGTAGGTGGTATGTTTTGGTTTACGGTCATGGTAAATAGTGGTAGTGGATGATGGGTGGTGACAATAATAGGTAGAGGTAATATGATGTGGTTTACTGTGGTGGTAAATAGTGGTGGCAGGTGGTGGTGGTAGGCAATGGGAGGTGGCAGTGGGAAGTCATGATATGCTATGGTTCACGGTGGTAGTAAATAATGGTGGCAAGTGGTGGATGATGACGATGGTAGGTGGTAGGTAATCGGTGGTATCATGTGCTTACGATGGTGGTAAATAGTGGTGATGGAAGATGGTAGGTGATAGGTGGTCGTGCTTAGGTAATACTAACTAATAAGCAACAATGGTGTTAGTGGTAAGCAATAAAAGATAGTTGTCTTCTAAAATATGCTCTCTCAGAATCTTTTAAAATGAAAGAGAAATTTTGATTCTTGAAAATGAAAATGTTGAAACTACTTTTTCTCTTGCTTTCTTGTCTCAACCAAACAAAAGAAAATGATTTTTTTCTTTTCTTTTGCATCCATTTCTCTCAATCCAAAATAGTTCCAAAATGTTCCTCTATTTAGTTGAGAAATGAAAACAAGAGAGAAATTAGTTTCAAAACTTTTATTTTCAAAAGTCAAAATTTTGTTCTTAAGTTTGAGAAGATCTTAAAGGAGAAAATCTTCTAGAACAACTATCTTTTGTTGCCTACAAATAACACCACCGTCTCTTATTACATACTATTATCCAACCATGACCATCCATCGGCCACTACCCACCATCTGCCACCACTATATACCATCATCACCACCTATTACCCACCACCTACCATTGTCACCACCCATCAACCCTACCCGCAACCATAATTTACACCACCTCCCATTACACACCACCATTTACCATCGTAATCACCCACCATCCGCCATTAGCACAAACCACCATGAATCACAGTATACCACCACCACCTCCCCTTTTTCATCACCATATACCATAACTACCTATCATCGTCACCACCCATCATCCACCAACAGCACCAATTATAACCACCATCGCATACCACCTACCACCACCATCCATTATCATCGCATACTTACTACCACCCTCTACCTACTTACCTACCTACCAAACATCATTCACAACCACTACATACCACAACTACCCTCTACCTACTACCATCACCAAAAACAATAACCACATACCATAACTGCCCTCCACCTACTGTTACCACTATTTACCAGCACTACAAACCATCAAATACCCAACACCGCCCCTACTTTGCACCACCATATACCAACATCGCCTACCAAAATCACCACACATCATCCACCATATAACATCATTGCCACAGCTTACTACCACCACCATCACCATCATTGTCAACGACCATTACTTACCACTTCTATTGCCCATCACTCGCCACCATACCATTATGTCTCATTGCTTACCTATAAGATTTTGTTTTCTTTTACATTTTCTGCTTTCAACCAAACAAAAGAAAGATTTTAGATTCCTTTCTTTTCTTTTATTTTTCCTTTGTTGTTTCTTTTCATTTTCTTTTTTTCTCATTTCTTTTGATCCAAACGGACTGTTACAAGAGAGGAAAGAGAGAGAGAGAGACATACGAAAAAGAAAAAAAAAAGGATGGAGAAAACTTACCCGACTCCATTGTTCTTTTTTATTTGGAGTTTATGGTCATTGAAGTCTTCGAAACCAAAGCCTTAATGACAGACACAGTCCCTACTTGTTCTTATTGCTCTCTTAACTTATAATCACCGGTTTGCCACAAAAGTATTAAAATTAACTTGTAATTACAAGTTCTATTGCCATCATTGTCAACGACCATTACTTACCACTTCTATTGCCCATCACTCACCACCATGCCATTATGTCTCATTGCTTACCTATAAGATTTTGTTTTCTTTTACATTTTCTGCTTTCAACCAAACAAAAGAAAGATTTTAGATTCCTTTCTTTTCTTTTATTTTTCCTTCGTTGTTTCTTTTCATTTTCTTTTTTTTCTCGTTTCTTTTGATCCAAACGGACTGTTACAAGAGAGGAAAAAGAGAGAGAGAGACATACGAAAAAGAAAAAAAAAATGGAGAAAACTTACCAGACTCCATTGTTCTTTTTTATTTGGAGTTGATGGTCATTGAAGTCTTCGAAACCAAAGCCTTAATGACAGACACAGTCCCTACATGTTCTTATTGCTATCTTAACTTATAATCACCGGTTTGCCACAAAAGTATTAACATTAACTTGTAATTACAAGTTCACAACCTTAGAACCAGGTCCCTTCATTAAATAGGATCACTAGTCCGTCTTTGATTATAGAGGATTTGGACCAGCCAATACTAGACCATACTGGTGGGGTTCAAGGGACCAAGCCAGTACCCAATTCTATTCCATAAAATCTTGCTCTTTTGTCTCCCTCGTGTTAATTTATAATCTTATGTTTCATATTTTTTCCACACACCCATATTAGCAGTATAATCCCAACCATCTACAGTCTATGAATGTGTTGCTCTTGATTGCCTAACAGTCCGTTCAATAAGGTATCATTAGTCCTATAGTGGTCATACTAATATTACTTTTGATTAGATTGGAAACTGTTGAGCAAATAAATTTTATTCGTCGATCTTCACTTCAGTATCCAAATTTGATGTTGAAGCAACATCTAAATGGTTGCTTTAGTGGACTCCTTGACCATGACCACCTATTGCCTGATTCCTATCCTTGATTTCCCCTTTTACCGTTATGACTGCATTGCAATAGTTTTCCATTTACTCCATCTCTAGTTTGATCAACCAAATACCATTTCATTTGTAAACATTAGGCACCCAAGAACCTCTTATGGTTGATCAATCCAACCAAAAGTAGTTTCACACTTAAAACAAAGCAGCAGTGTATCCCCAAATGAAATCCATCCTAATCTCACTCGACTACAACAAACACATGTAGTTAAGCAACAAATTTTCATTTTTAGAGGCTTACTAATCAGGGGCGGAGCCAAGATTCTATTCTAGGGGGGCAAGATATGATTGGTCGTGTGATTTTCAAGTCCATAAATTAGAAGGAGAAAAAAGAACAAAAAAAAAAACAAATCATTGAGTAAAAAAAAAGAATTTTCGTTAATTTATTGAATTCACCATTAAAGATCTCTAATTACACATCCTTCAAACTTTTATGAACTTAATCTCTAGCCTATCAAAAAATTAAAATTAAAATAAAAAAAAAATTAATTCCTTGAAAATCATTGTTTTAAGTGTTTGGAAAGTCTGTTAATTTAGATCATTCGATAATTGTAATGGCCTGATGAAAACAAGAGTAAAAAGAAGAATGTAAAAAATGATTAAACAAGAATTCTGGATTTGTACATCCACAAAAAAAATAATCATTTCCATGCTTATTCACTGATTATTCTGAAAAGATCCATATAGGATTGTCATATATGATGATGTTTCACTAGAGATCACAAATTGTGGAGTTTGTTATGCTGATGTTCTCTGAACCAGAAATATGCATGGGACTCTTAAGTACCCTTTGGTGCCTGGGTAGCATTTTTCTCTCATATTTTTAAATTTCTAGTGATTTTTTTTCTTATTTTAATTGATGCATCTGCGATGTTTTCAATCTAGACATGAGATATATAATATCACTGCATTCTTATTATGTTTAAAAGCTAAATGATAGAATAAATTTGGAAAAAATAAAGAAACGAATTGAAAACTCAATTAAAGGGTTAGAAAACGTAAGGTCCAAATTAGGGGTGCAACTTGGGTCAGCAAAACCCGAAACCAAACCGAGTCAAACCAACTTTGGTTCGGTTAGGGTTGGGTTTCTAGATATTTGGTTTGGTTTTGGTTTTGGTTTTGAAATTATAAAACCGAATTAGATCTGTTTGGTTTTGGGAAGCCTTGGTTAAACCGAACCAATATAGACCGAATTGTAATCTATATATATGTATTATATATGATACATTATTTACGATATCTACAACATAATATTATATATATATATATATATATAATGTAATTCTAGAAAAAATATTATATTAACCCGAACCAAACTGAACCGAAACTATAATTTGGGTTGGGCTGGTTTGGGTTTAGGGTTTACCATGTCAGTTTGGTTCATTTTTCAAGTTGGGAAGTTCAGTTCTTAATTTAGTTCGATTCGGTTTTGGGTTAGCCTTTACCAATGTCGGTTTGGTCTTGGGTTGACGTCAAACTGAACTAAGTTGCACCCCTAATTCAAACCATACCTGAAAATAACCGAGATTGAAAGAACAAAAGGGTTTCTCTGCCAACAGAAAAGAAGGCCTGGCCATCCCAAACGGCCAAACCAAACGAAGCTATAGGTAAACTTCTTGACACATGCAACTCGTCACCGCCGAATCAAGGAATTGACGTGAGTTGTGACTGGGTTTTCGGAGGTAGAGAGTCGAATTGCTCGATAGGACAAAAGCACTCTAAGCATACTTAATATATAAAGATTTAAAAGTGTAAAAAATTATTAAGAAGGGGCAAGAAAAAAAATTTAGGGGGGGCAATTTGTAATCAATTACAAAAATAATACTAGTAATTGAAATTTATAAGAACATGAGGGAGGGGGGGAATTGCCCCCTCGCCCCATGTAGATCCGCCCCTGTTACTAATCACACCCGAAAACAACTCTCTCAATGATATGATACAGCTAAGGAGATTTGGGGGGCGGGGGCAATTGCCCCCTCGCCCCATGTAGATCTGCCCGTTACTAATCACACCAGAAAACAACTCTCTCAAAGATATGATACTGCTAAGGAGAAAAATCTCCAGCAATATTTTCATGTGATGGTGCCTGCAGCCAGCACACCATTGGCTCTTGTGCCCAGCAAGATGATCTGCCAACAATTGTGCCAGTATTCGTGTAACATCGCAGAGAACATACTCCCTACAGGAAAAAAAAAAATACTAATGCATTTCTAACCATCATTTGGGTGAAATTTGATGCAAATCATATTCCCTACAGGAAAATATATATATATATATATACTAATGCATTTCTAACCATCATTTGGGTGAAATTTGATGCAAAACTTTGCATTTTGCTTGCCAAATTAATGTTGAGAAAGCCAAATTGGAAGCTGTAAACAGAATCTTGGAGAGTGAAGACAACATGATAAGTTCTACCAATTAAGTAATTTGTGAACTTTGAACGGGATAATAAATGCTTCCACCCTATGGAAGAGTCTTTTAACTTTTATTCTAAAAAAAATTGTAGCACTTATTTTGCACATACCCAAAAGAAAAAATTGCCCTATATTAAGTCATTTACCATTATTGTCAAAGTGTAATATTAACCTATTATCCATCTGTTTTAAGTTCTCAAATCTCAACCGTAATCACCCCAATATTTGCAATATCATAGATATCTCTAAACCATATAAATGTGTAAAAAAAAAAAAGGAAAATCAAAGAGAAACTGACAATTATACGCCCTTCGATCCGCAAATCCTTCTGTTCAAAAAGCCAAATCTGAATTCGAGCTTTCTGCATAAATTCGAACAGAACCAAAAAGAAAAAAAAAAAAAGAGATAATGGCAGTTCTTAGAGAAGGAAAAACAAAATAATCAAACGGAAAGAAATGGCCATACAAACTTACACTTTGAAGAAACCTGAAAATGAGATTCTGTCACCACCATTGTTTGTTCCCCATCAAACAAACAACCCAATAGAAGAAAGTCATCAGTACAAAACAAGTTAATCGAGAACAGAAAAAAAAAAAGAACAGGAAAAGAAAATGATAAACGTACAATAGGTTGGGTCATGATCCTTTGAACTTTAGTGGTCGCCATGGCTGTAAGCTCAGTTCTCTCGCTAGAAGAGACGTTGATTTGATAATGGATCCTAAATGAAACCCTAGACAGAGAGAGCTAAGCTTTCTATCTTTGTGCCAAGGACTTTTATTTAAACCCTAAATCGTATGATCTGATCTCCTAGAGCAAGTTAGTATGGTTTGTTTTCATTAATGTCCATATACTATTGTTTATTTTCATTTATACCCCTATATTTTGGTATTTATATCTTTTTGGTCAGCTTAGATATTTATATCTATTCCTTCTATTTATCATAATCGTTGCATTTGTACCATGTTAAAGTATGAATAACTATATCAACCTTTTAAATGTGATAAGATGAGCTGCTAAGTTCCAAGGAATCCTCCGTTCATTTGTTGTGGATGGTGTTTTAACAGAAGGAAGGCATGCAGTTGCAAACCTTAATAAACATTCTCTAGCTCAATCAGTGCTAGTAAAGGATTTATAGTTTGATTTCTTTCTTACTGCAATTGAAACGATCTGGATTTTTAGTCAAAACCAGAAGAACCTGCTTCAACCGATCAAGGTTTTTTATTCTCTGGATCGTTGGATCGGACTGGTCCGGGACAATCCGATACGGATCGGCCGATCCAAGTCCGATCCAAAAGTTGGATCGATTTAAAAAAAAAAAAATGAATCAGCCGGAACGACTATTCTGGTTGTCAGATCTGCAATACCGGTCGAAATCAATCGGTATCGGCCGATACATGTTGGGTGGTTAATTTTATAAATTAAAAAAAAAAAAAAACTTTGGATCGATCCGATCTAGTTACTAGACCGGTCTGGATCAGCCAGTTCGGATTGGTATCGGTTGGACCAGTTCGGATTGGTATTGGTTGGACCAATCCAATCCTGGCCGTTCCCGATATGGATTGGCAGATCCAGATAGACCAGATCAGTCCATATTTTGATTACCACTACAGTTCCTTCGTTGTTGCCTTTTGTGTAGGCTATGTTTGAGACCTCGGAATTTGAAAGAAAGAAAAGAAAATGCTAAAGAATACACTTTTTCGTATTTAGTAGAAGAATGAAAGGGTTGAGTTGGAAAAAAAGTAATTAAATTTTTTTTTTCTCTTTTAGGATCAAAACTTTTCCTCCAAATTAGAGATTTTGAAGAAAATAAAAGAAAGGTGAAGAACACTGAACACGGCTAATCCATCTGGCTATAAGAACTCACCAAAAAATCATATAAATGCATTAGATTTTGATTTTGATTTTCTTTCCTTTATACGTCTCATCTTAACCAAACAATTGAAAAAAAACACTTGTCATTTCTTTTATTATATTTACTACTTTTATGTTCTTTTTCTACTTTTATATGTTCTTTCTTTCAAAATCTAATGTTCCTAAAAGAAATAACAGATGCTTATAATCCTCAGGGATCATAAAACATGAATAAAGGCTCTCAACATAAAAATCAGTAGCTCTCCCCTTTCCTTGAAGCCCAGCAACAGTAGGCCCCAACATGAATTAAATACACAACAATTCATACGAAGCACAAAGAAGAAAGTTTCATACTAAAGGGACACCAGAAGAAGAGTCCAACTCGCAACAGACCAGAACATATTAAAGAAGCAAAGAAATACAAAAAAAAAAAAAAAACCTGCATTTCTACTCCTTGAAGGCAAACCTTCATGGAGAGTCACATGCAAACCAACCAACCAAACAACCACATTATTACTGGTAATTGACAACACAACACCCACAAATAAAAGCTGAAACGAACCCAACAAGGACGCACACGAGACAAAAGCCGCGGGATTCCTCGCACACTAATCATCAGATTCAGACTGCGCATCCTGAAGCCATTTGACGAGGGGTTGAACTTTCTTCCAAATCTGAGGGACTTCAGACAGACCTTCCCGATACCACTTTACTATGCACTCTTCCTCCAACAGATCAGCATCATACAGGGCCTTCAAAATTAGGGCAACCTCCTTCAATGCACTTGTGTTCTTCACACAAAAGGCCTTGATCGCTTCCAGCAGCAGCATTTGTGATGCTTCATTCTGCATGGCAGCAACAATATAACTTTTTTTATTAATCACCACCTCTCCAAACCCCTTCCCAATGCCCTCAAAGAGTGCCTCAAACAGAGCAGTCATCACTTCTTGTTCAGATCCTGGGAGAGATCCCAAAAAGGATCGCAGCTGGTTTGCAGGGATTCCCTTCTTCAGGTTCTCTTTGATTTCTACAACTAGCTTTTCATGGGTTGTAAGATAAATGTTTCCATTCTCAAGCTTGGACTTTTCTTCCGTTGCTGGTGGACTATTTTTGGGACTGTCTCCTGCTTTCTTTGTAGGTTTTGCCTTCTGATCTGGCTCATTTGTGGAGAGCATAACCATTTCAGCAGTAGCAGCACTCAACTGCTCTTGAATGCGTTGGCGGGCTGCCTCAAGAGAAGTATCAGTCTGCCACTCGACATCATCACCGCCATCATGTTCAGCTGCTTCCTTGCCATCAGTTTGACTGTGAGATGGTGACATGCGATCCTCATCAGAACCATTAGTTTTCTTCTTGGCTGAGATACCTTTTGGAGGAGCATCCTTGGAACTCGCAGAGCCCTTTTTCTTCACATCTTTCTTCAGCTTCTTCAGCTCCTCATCAGCGGCCTCACCTTCTTTCAGCCGCTCCTTCTCAGCCCTCCTCATTGCTTTCTTGTCTTTTGATCCTTTCTTCTGTTCAGGTGGGTTCTTCAGAATGAACGTTGTGAGCTTGTCCCTCATATCAACATCCGAAACAAAACCACATGCAGTGCATTTCAGTTGAATCATCTGAGTCTTGGTAATCAGTATCTCCGTCTCAGGATTTCCACATCCATAGCACTGGACGTATTTCTTAATGAAGTTCTCAAGAAGCCCAGCAAGCTTAGCAGTGTCATGGGCACCATTTACAAGAGAAACTCCCGTCTTCTCATCAAATTTGGATTGGGCTCCAAGTTCACAACCAAAGAATTTAGTGGTGTAAGAAGCAGGCCTAGCCAACGCTTTCGCAATATCAACCATGTTGACTACATTTGTCTTGATGCCATTTCCTCGACCTTCAATTTTAGTTATCATCCTGGGCATCTTATACCTGTAAAAGGCATCATCACTGTTCCCAGCACCTATGTTCTGCAAAGCCATCTTGGTCTTGGTAAAAGAATGCTACAATGGAGATATCAGAAGGAGCAAATGTCAAAATTCAGAGCAAAGGCCACAGGAATACTGTTTTGTAAACCCTTCTTGGATACCAGAAGATTTATCCTCCGTAGTTGAGAAAGGCTGCATCCACCTGCAAGCCTGAAACTCTATGCTTTCCTGATACAGCCAGAGATGCATGCAGTCAATTCTTCCTGACAAGAATCTGTTCTTTTTTCTTGATGTAGGAAAATACTCTCCAAGCAACCCAATGGATCCCAAATAGAGA
>JAUPMG010000002.1:6812983-6823662 GCA_031762675.1 Pachysandra terminalis | reverse complement strand
AAACTTTGCATTTCCTTGCCAAATTAATATTGAGAAAAGAAGCATTGCTAAGTTGGAAGCTGTAAACAGAATCTTGGTGACTGAGGGCAACATGATAAATTCTACCAATTAAGTAAAATATGAACTTTGAAAGGGTTAAGAAATGTTTCCACCTATGGAAGAGTCTTTTAACATTTTATTCTTAAAAAAAAAATGTAGCACGTATTTTGCACATAACATGGAAAAGATGCCCTATATTGAGTCATTTACCATTATTGTCAATTTTAATATTAATCATAGTGTTCAGTATCGACCGATCCCGAGTCGGATAAGCTGATACCACTCGGGATTGGCGCAGGATGAGTCACGATCCCAAGCCGATCCTGAAAATTGCTAAAGTTCTTTGACTCGTTCTGAAACCAAGTCAGATCGTCCGATCCAGATGATCTGACTCGGTTTCGGTTCGGACAATCCATATTGGATCGTCTGACACCCCTCAAAAAATTTATAATTTAAAAAAAAAAAAATGGGCCATGTTTTGGATCGGTGATCCAACTTGTATCGGACCGGGACAATCCCCAATCCAACACTGAGTTTAAACACTATGATATTAACCTATTATCCATCTGTTTTAAGTTCTCAACCATAATCTCCTCAATATTTGCAATATTGTAGATATCACTAAACCATATACATGTGATAAAAATAAAAATAAAAAAAAGCAAAGAGAAACTGACAATTATACGCCCTTCAATCCTCAAATCCTTCCGTTCAAAAAGCAAATCTGAATTCGAGCTTTCTGCATAAATTCGAACAGAACCAAACAGTTTACAAAAAAAGAGAGACAATTGCAGTTCTTAGAGAACGAAAAACAAAATAATCAAGTGGAAAGAAATGGCCATAGAAACTTACGCTCTGAAGGAACCTGAAAATGAGATTCTGTCACCACCATTGGTCGTTCACCATCAAACAAACAATCCAACAGAAGAAAGTTATAAGTACAAAACAAGTTAAAACGAGAAAAACAAAGAATAGATAGAACACTCGAAACGAATGGCCTCAACAGGAAAAGAAAATGGTAAACGTACAATAGGTTGGGTCATGATCCTCTGAACTTTAGTGGTCGCCATGGCTGCAAGCTCAGTTCTCTCCCTACAAGAAACGTTGATTTGATAATGAATCCTAAATAAAACCCTAGACACAGAGAACTAAGCTTTCTCTCTCTGTGCCAAGGAATTTTATTTAAACCCTAAATCGTATGATCTCCTCGAGCAAGTTAGTAGGGTTTTCACCCATGTCCCTATATTTCTGTTTATTTTCTTTTATATCCCTACATTTTGGTATTTATATCTATCCCTTTCTATTTATCGTAATCGTTGCATCTGTACCCAACGTGAAAATATGTAAACATCCTTCTATTTGATCAATCCTTTAATCCATTTTTTTTTACAGATTTTGATTTTTTTTTTTTTTTTAACTTGAAGGCAATAGTAATAATTCCTTTTTTTCTTTTCAAGTTTTATTTTATTTTATTTTTATTTTTAAGTTTTAATTGATACGAAGCACAAAGAAGAAAGTTTCACATTAAAGAGACCAGAAGATGAGTCCAGCTCACAACAGACCGGAACAAACGAAAGACGCAAAGAAACACAAAAGACAAAAAAGACCTCCTTTTCAAGGCAAACCTTCGGTGAAAGTCCCATGCAAACCAACCAACAAACACATTATTACTTGTAATTGACAACACAACACCCACAAATAAAAGCTGAAACAAACCCAACAAGGACGGAAACAAGCCAGAAGGCAGAGGCTGAAGCAGGACTGCAGCAGGCGAATGGGATTCCAGGTACACTAATCATCAGATTCAGACTGCGCATCCTGGAGCCATTTGACGAGGGGTTGAACATTCTTCCAGATCTGAGGGACTTCGCTCAGACCTTCCCGATACCACTTTACTATGTACTCTTCCTCCAACAGATCGGAATCATATAGGGCCTTCACAATCAGGGCAACTTCCTTCAATGCACTTGTGCTCTTCACACAAAAGGCTTTGATCGCTTCCAGCAGCAGCATTTGTGATGCCTCATTCTGCATGGTAGCAACAATATAACTCCTTTTCTTAGTCACCACCTTTCCAAACCCTTTCCCAATGCCATCAAAGAGTGCCTCAAACAGAGCAGTCATTACTTCTTGTTCAGATCCTGGGAGAGATCCCAAAAAGGATCGCAGCTGGTTTGCGGGGATTCCCTTCTTCAGGTTCTCTTCGATTTCTACAACTAGCTTTTCATGGGTAGTATGATAAATGTTTCCATTCTCAAGCTTGGACTTTTCTTCTGTTGCTGGTGGACTATTTTTGCGATTGTCTCCTGCTTTCTTGGCAGGTTTTGCTTTCTCCTGGTCTGGCTCGTTTGTGGAGAGCATAACCATTTCAGTAGTAGCAGCACTCAATTGCTCTTGAATGCGTTGGCGGGTTGCCTCAAGAGAAGTATCAGTCTGCCACTCGACATCATCATCGCCGTCATTGTCAGCTGCTTCCTTGTCATCGGTTTGACTGTGAGATGGTGACGTGTGATCCTCATCAGAGCCATTGGCTTCCTTCTTGGCTGAGACACCTTTTGGAGGAGCATCCTTGGAACTCGCAGAGCCCTTTTTCTTCACATCTTTCTTCAGCTTCTTCAGCTCCTCATCAGCGGCCTCACCTTCTTTCAGCCGCTCCTTCTCAGCCCTCCTCATTGCTTTCTTATCTTTTGATCCCTTCTTCTGTTCAGGCGGGTTCTTCAGAATGAACGTTGTGAGCTTGTCCCTCATATCAACATCCGAAATAAAACCACATGCAGCGCATTTCAGTTGAATCATCTGAGCCTTGGTAATCAGTATCTCGGTCTCAGGATTTCCACATCCATAGCACTGGACGTATTTCTTAATGAAATTCTCAAGAAGCCCAGCAAGCTTAGCAGTGTCATGGGCCCCATTTACAAGAGAAACTCCTGTCTTCTCATCAAGTTTGGATTGGGCTCCAAGTTCACAACCAAAGAATTTAGTGGTGTAAGAAGCAGGCCTAGCCAACGATTTTGCAATATCAACCATGTTGACTACATTCGTCTTGATGCCATTCCCTCGACCTTCAATTTTAGTTATCATCCTGGGCATCTTATACCTGTAAAAGGCATCATCACTGTTACCAGCACCTATGTTCTGCAAAGCCATCTTGGTCTTGGTAAAAGAATGCTACAATGGAGATATCAAAAGGAGCAAATGTCAAAATTCAAAGTGCAGGCCGCCGGAGTACTGTTAGACCCTTCTTGGATACCAGAAGATTTATCCTTTGCCGTTGAGAAAGGCTGCATCCACCTGCAACCCTGAAACTCTATGATTTCCTGATACAGCCAGAGATGCATGCAGTCAATTTTTCCTGACAAGAATCTGTTCTTTTTTCTTGATGTAGGAAAATACTCTCCAAGCAACCCAATGGATCCCAAATAGAGAGAGGCCTGTCCGGACATAAAAGAAGCTTCAAAGTTGACACGCTCCACCTTGAAAATCTGCAAAAATAGCAAATTTTCCAATAAACTTCCTGAACCAACACAACAAGAAGCCACAAACTTAAAAATAATTAAACTTCATGTTCTAGCAAATTACAAGAGGGAGAAACTAGGGGGGCAAAGTATTGCAACAACTAGTCAAATCAAATATAAATATAAGGCAGGTAATTCAGTCATTTTCTCGATCTAGCAGCGCCTATTCACGACGAGGCTACAATGTAGGAGGACATAATGAGCATACATCCTAATTCAGGGTCAATTTCTAAATAAGATTACGACATGCTTCTCACTTTGAAACCTTTCAGTAGTTTTCTAGCATCCAATTTTGCCACATTACATAGAGTTCATATAGGAAAAGTTGACTAATTTGGCTATACTTCATCAAATCAGTTCATAACTTCTAGCATTGCAGACTTCCATTACCTGATAAATAATAGTCTAATTCATTCCTATTTCTCTGAACTAGCTCATAACTTTTGGCAATGGAGCATTCCTCTATCTAATAGTTAATAGCCTGATTCATCCCCCATTTTTTTGATGACGTGTAACCCCCAATCCGACATAGTGGGGACAAGGTAACCCCCAGATACATGACCCCCAACAAGAGGCATATATCAGGTAAGCCCGAGGACTCGAACCTAGAACCTCCAGTTCCTGAGCTGAAGAGCCTCCCAGTTGAGCTAACCCATGTGGGTACATGGGTTAAAATTGAATTGGTTCATAATTTTTTATACTGGAATTTTTCCTCACCTAATGAAAATACAAACCAATGGAAAATACACCTTCCACAATGATTCCCTACTTCTTAAATGACCTAAACCACAGAACTTCATCACCAACTTCGATTTCATTAAATCATCATGTAGGGGATTAAATATTCAGACTCCAATACAATGTGGGTTTGAATTGAAATTTGGAAAAAATAAAATACTAGCAAAGTTGAAGTCTGTCTAAGATAAGACAAACATATACATCAAACAAGTTAATACCTGCACCAATATAAATAACAAATAAAACATTTACAAGAAAACAAGCAATTTCAACATCAGAAGTACCAAGTACACATCCAGAATGACAGAGAGACGTTATTCGTCATCATCAACAAGGCTTTACCAACAGAAAAGCAATCCAACTATCGCTACATCTTTAAGATTCAGGAAACTAAAAATCAACAAACGGTATGAAACCATAAAACACAAACAAATTACAATTGTATGAAACTGTAATGCATAAACAGATTACAATTGTTGAACATAATGAGTAATTTTCTAGCCCATTAAAAAGTTAGATTCCAAAAAAAGCAAAATCACCAAAATTCTCATTATTGAATTCTTGATTGCTATTTCTCAAATTGTCTCGTGTATTTAAGAAAAAGATACATTACCATGTAATATGAAAATTCAAAACTCATGATTACCATTAAGCAACATCCAATTCCAACAAACTCCAGAGACATCCACACAACCGGATTTAAAAGAATTGATTTGTGATTATATCGCAATTGATGAACAAAACTAGCTCTTAAAATTGAAAAGTGTTCTTCAAATTATCAGAATCAAAATGACTATTATATCTAGTAATAAATTTTGAGCAAAAAAAGGTAATCTATGGATTAGGTGCTGATACTACACAAAATCCAAACAATAAGCATATTTAACGGTCGATGAAAATTCTAAATCTATCTCTCTACTAACAAAACCATAATTTTCTCCTTTTCACTGGAACCATTCAGATTAAAGAAAATTAAATTTTAATGAGATCTAACCACATCATGCACGATTCAGATAAACGGGAATAACAAATCGATATAATCTAAATACGGTCACACAAGAACAGATCGAATGATTTTCTTACCTTTGTTCGATCTGATGAGATCGAGAGAAAGAGAGAAGACCGAAACAAAGAGAGAGCGTGAGAGACTGGATCGACGAAGATAAGGTATTCTTAGGGCTTTGCGTTGTGGGTTTTGAAGCGAGGAAGGAGCCTTCAGAATTCTTATAAAGGGAGAGGAGCCTTGGATATTTCCGGTACTATTCTAGTTTCATGATACCGATGGGCATAGTTTCCTGCTTTCCAATATGCACCGTTGATTGGTAGAATTTAATTGTTCCAATTTGATCAATGAAATTAAAAATTATAGTCAAACGGTTTAAATCATAATAGCCTTATAATTATATAAGAGCATTTCCAATTCTTATCTTTTTTCTTTTCCTAAACTTAAATTTGGGGAGTTTTTTCTCGAAAACCTTCTCCATCGTCCTTAAAACCCTCCTTATATTTGGGGAGGAGTTAAAATTTTTTCTAAATTTGGGAAAAAATTTAGGGATCCCTATAATTCCAATGGCTATGATTTTTCAATGTCAAATTTTTTTTAAACCCTTTCACATCCGACGGTCTCTAAAGGATTTGAGTGCAAATATAAGAAGATGCATTAGAGAGCACTTCCCTAAATTTGACTTTTGAACCAAACTTAAGGGAAAGTATAGGAAACAATTGGAAATGCTCTAATTCTCTATTGTAGGTTAGATTTGTAAGGTCTATTATAAGACCTCTCATAGACCTTATAATTGTATAGGGAAAATTACCCTAACCTCTTTGACATTTCTGAAAATTGCAGTCAAATTTCCTCACATTAGACAATTTGCACTAACGTACCATCACATTTGCATGTCAGTTGCACTAACCTCCCTCTGTTAGTATTTCGTTAGTCTCCCAAATGAAAGTGTTGATGTCAGCACAATTTCGACAAAAAAATTAACCCTATCTTAATTAATAAAGAGAGAGAGAGAGAGAGAGACAGAGAGAGAGAGAGAGAGATTTTGCATATATACCATATTGAGAATGTCTAAAGAAGAAAAAGAAGACTTCGGGAGGGGTCGAAAACTTGCTTCTATAGAAGCCGGTGATGATTAGAAGATTGAAGAAGAAAAAGAAGAGTAAAAAGGGAAAGTCTTTCCCATTTTCTCACAAACCAAACAGTTCAAATGAGGGTCATACTCGTCATTTCACCCCATCCGTTAACACTTCAGTTTCTAACAGGAGATGCCAGAGTAAATTGTTAAATGTGAGGGGGGGTTTGACTACATTTATCAGAAATATCATAGGAGGTTAGTGTAATTTTCCCAATTATATAATTTTCCAACAATTACTATAATAACCTTATAATTACATAATTATATAGTTTTGTGTCTTCTCAACAGAAAAAATTCGTTTTACTTATTATTCCCAAAATAGCAGAAAACATTTTTAAGAGATCAATTTCGGTTTTCAGTTGTCAGATCTGTACGATTTGAAGAAATTCTTTTCTCCGCTGATTCAGGAAGAGAATTTTGGTATGATTTTCATTTAATTAAATTTAATCTAATTTTTTGCTGTATATTGATCGATCCAATGAAAATGGATTCGATATGATTTACGTTGCTCTTGATCTGTTATTTGATTCTGGCGATTTCAGTTGGTGGATTTGACGATCTTTTTTGTTTTGGGATGTCTGTCGAAGCTGTGATTATTTAATATTTTTTTTTCAGATTATTTCTTGTTAAATATGCTTTGCAATCTGTGTCGATCACAATGCATGTTTAAGGAGAAGAGGAATTTCCGGAGATCTGGAATTTGTGGGGAAGAAATCTGAAATTAGAGTTTTTAGTGGAGAAAAATGGCTAGAGATTGACCTAATTTGAGAATTAAAAAATTAGATTAGAAGAGTTTGGATAAATTTGATCAAAACAGGTTGGTTTTGAACCATTTGGATGTTCATTTCATACGGTTCTTTTAAGTACTTGGAAGATTGACCATGCTTATATTTAAAAAAAAATTAGAATTTTCAGTAGAGGAAAATGGGTAGAGATTGAGACCTAATTCGGGCATTAAAAAAATTAGATTAGAAGAGTTTGGATAAATTTGATCAATGCAGGTTGGTTTTGAACCATTTGGATGTTCATTTCATAGGGTTCGTTTAAGTACTTGGAAGATTGACCATGCTTATATTTAAAAAAAAAAAAAAAAATTAAAATTTTATATTTGCATTTACATTTTGATACTCTGAACATCAATTTTAATATTATTGAATTTTAAAAGCGTTATTCGTTGGATAAAAGAACTACTGCAATAATTTTTATTTTTATTTTTTTGTTTTCATGCTTCTATAAAATGGGATCGACTTGGCTTTATTTTGGTTTTAGCTTCTTGATGTTCAGAAGCATTGGGCTTCAAGACCCAAGGTTTTAATCTTTCATGAGATGATGATCCTCAGAAAACTAAAATGTCTAGCTTTCTGAATGAAATTCTTTGCCATATTTGAGATAATACCTAAAAAATTTCAGTCTTCTCCCAGGCGCTGTAATGGGAGAAGACTGAAGATTTTTAGGTATTCCTCTTAGAGAAACTCTGAAAAAACTTGTTTCCAAGCTGTATTCCTCTTAGAGAAGCTTTTAGAGTAGCTTGACAAAACTTTTTAGCTTTTCCATGCCATATTTGCAAATTTCTCCCAAGAGCTGTACTGTTTACTGTTCTCCAGGATTATTTAGCCAAGAGCTTTACTAGTCTATTTTATACTTATTGCATTTCATTTGCTCAGGCTATTTGATTAGGAGGTAAGACCTCTCTCATCAATCAAGACTTTATACTGTTCTTAAACTTGCTAACCTTATAGGAATCATGATTTCTTGCATCCCTACCTTGTTTTCAGTCATTAATTCTGTCCACCAACAAATGATAACCTTGTAAAAATTAATAATTGGATGATCAATCACATTTCCTACTAAGTGACCATTTATACTATGGTTGTTACCTAGTGAACTTTGTATATTCATGAAACCTCTTTCCTGTCTTGAGTTATTAAGATCAGTTAATGGTGTTTTTACGTTGGGATCTCTTACAGTCTACTCTAATCCTTGTTTTTCCTGTATATTTATAGCTTAATCCTGCTACAATACACAGCTAATGTCTTTCCCTAGTCCCACTAAATCATGTTCCCTTCCAACTTCTTAGCTATTCCAGAATTTAGTATTTCACAGAGCAGAGGAACTAGTCAATTTTCTCAGACCCTGCCATCATCTTTCCATCTAGGGAATGGATTATCTATTTTCCCAGTCCCATGTGTTCTCTTTCTCTCTCTCTTTGGTAAAACAACCTTGGGACTCTGGCTTCGCACTCTGTATTACTATGTTCCTTGTGGCTTGTTGTTTCTGTTGTATTATAAATCGTGAAGAGCTGTTTTCTTATGATTTTGTAGATTTTGAATCCATGAAATTAACTCATTTCATGTATCCTCCATGAGCATATGACCTAAACCTACCATTTTATAGCCAGCATTAAAACCAGATGAAGACGAGTCTGTAAAAAGGGAACAGAGAACATGTGTATTGTCAAAATTTTGCACTAGCAGTCAACCCGTGCGATGCACAGGCATACAAATAAATAATAAAAATGATAAATAAATTATTTAAAAAAAACAGAACCAATAAACAAGTTTCAGGAATAAATAAATTAGTAAAGAAATATAAAACCAATACCACAAATTTTCAAGGAATGGGTTGATAAATGCACCTTCAAGATAGAATTATCCTTGTGCTAATATTTTAGGTAAGATTGGTTAAGTGTGCTAACCGAAAAACATAAATTCGCCCATTGTCCAATGTTACTCCCGTATGCATCATTACCTATCATCATATGTTCATCCCTATAGACTGGTTCCCATAGGACCCTCCATCCCAAGGCTTTTAGTATTTATCAATAGAGCCACCACTTGGTTCACCATACCCCAAGATCAGCCATCACAAAGGTGCCAATCAGGTTATCGAATTGAGCCTGCCCAAAAGACTGAGTTCAAAGTTAAATCCAACGTCTTTGGAGCTCCCTGGATGAACGACTTAACTGGGGACTCTGGCATCATATGCTACCTCTTATCTGAGCTAATCATGACTTCTCATGCCCCACTAAAAAAGAATTAGGGTTATTTGTTTCTACCAAAATGATCCACACCATGTCTAGCAGGCGTACGGTGTGAATGATAAAGCTGAAATGACAGTCCACAATAACGAATTAATTAAAGCTTGGATGGTAACATGATTTTTAGTGAAGTGAATAGATTAGATACCTGGCGAAGACAATAAAATCGAAATCAAAAGGAGATCTATAGGTAAAATAAGCCAAGAAAATAAAAGCAAAAAGCACTGCTCAAACCCCCTTTATACATATGATATCGTGTTAGGTCAGGTTGCCTAAACCCTCAATGCATGTAAGGTCAGGTTGGGATCTTTGCACCACCGCCCCAATCTTATTAACTCTGAAAAACTATGCGCACACCGACACCGAGATTTCAAGTTTTCAATCCATATAAAGCATTTTCCAAATGCACTACGCTTGGATCGGCCAATCATTTCAGATTGGATGATCTGACTCGATTTCTGATCGAGTCAGAGATGTTTTAACGTTTTAGGGCTTGGCTCAGGATCGTGACTCATTCCGAGCTGATCTGGAATTGTATCAGCCGATACTTTACACTATGGTAGTAGTGGTTCCCTTCGATGCTAATCATCAGCTTTGGAATCAGTGTCCACCGAGACCTAGGAGAGTTAGGCATTCACCTAGCTAGTAAGCCACCGATATCCCATAGCCAATCTGAAAACTTCCAAGGCCCATCTGATGTGTTCTCTCCCTAGTCCCCATTTAAGAACCCTTAACAACCCTTTCCCTAGGATGCTTGGTTTTTGTTTGTCTGAATCAACTTTCCCCCTCTCTCGTATATATAATCCAACTTTTCAGCCAATTTTCTTGAGGAAACTAAGGGTGTGCTATTATTGCATCTGCTGTGTTCTAGGGTGTTGCAGGAACAATATGTCTGCCATGGAGGATCTCAAAGAGCATAAACAGGTTGAAGGAGACATCGCTGGAGATGGTTCTGAACCTGGCATGCCCTCATCCCAAGAGGAGGTAGTATATATTCTCTTTTGGTTCTTAAAATACGTGACTAAGAAACACCTTTTACTACTGGTTAGAAAAGAAAATAAGCAAGAACGAAAGAAAGAAGGGAAGAAACACCTTGGGCCACTTAGAAGACTTGTGCTATTTTCTATTCAGTTTATCATTCTAATTTAAAATCCAATCTCAAAAAAACTTGGTATACCTGCATCCTGCATTTTGTAGGAGGAGACAATA
>JAUPMG010000002.1:6785978-6803214 GCA_031762675.1 Pachysandra terminalis | reverse complement strand
GGTTGCAGATTGTATTGGTCTTTTGCGGTCCTATTGATGAGGGGGACACTATTAGAGCTGAGTTATTGGCAGTTCTACGTAGATTACAGAAGTTACGTTCTCTGGATGTTTCGGATGTGCTAGTGGAAGGAGACTCGTCGACGGTTATGTCATGGTTGTTTGGATTAGATTTAGGCCCTTGGCGTCTTCACCATTTCAGTTCTCTAGCTAGGTCTATGTCAGGGTAGGAACATCTCGATCCCCGATGTCCTTCGTTCCGCTAATAGTAAAAGGTACTGTGAGTGTAGAGACCTTTGTGGGCATTCCTCCAGCGGAATGGCTCATGGGATAGCCTGGTGGATGTTTTTGGATGTTTCTGTTGTCTTTTGTTTTTCTGTTTTGGGCACATTAGAATCTCTTGTTTCTAGGTAGCCTCTATATCGTCTTCCTCGTTTATAATATATCTCATCATTACTGATCAAAAAAATAAAAAAAGCATGGGTATGAGTGGCAAAGTTTGATCGACCCATCAAACAGTTTGAATCTGCGCGGTATTTTAATGAGATTGATTGACGTGACATAGTAGGTGGAAAATTTTGACCTATTCCGTAAACCTGAACGGTATTTTAGTGGGTTTGGGTCATCATCATTTAGGGTGATGCCCTTAGGTCAACCTGAAACTCGCCTGAATAGGGTTCAGGATTTTGGTGGGTTTGGGTTGACCATGCCATCACCCAACCTGTTTATGTCCAAAACCCAAACCGCCAAACCCCCCTTTAGTATAGGATGTTAATGTCCTTGGGTAAACTCGAATCCGCGTGAATAGTTATTTTGATCATGGGCTGTTATGGAAACATCGTCAACTTTGGACGGTCATTATGTGGCCTGACCCATTTATATTGCCCAGCATGAAGTCAACTCGATACCAGCCCTAGTTAGGTGTATTTTAATATGAGTAGGCATTTCTTTTTGTCACTCTCTCAATGAATATTAAAAAGACAGACATGAACATTGAATTCCACAATTTCAACCAAAAATTAGAATTTCAATACATGTGAATTCGAAATCAAAAGCTTTGCAATTCATATAAATTCATGCCATCCAGGCATTCCCTAAGGTAGCTTCTCATTTGTCAAGTGCCCACGTTTTTCATTTTTATTCCATGATCATCATTATTATTATCATCCTTGACTGCTTTATTATCATCATCATCATCATCATCATCATTATTATTATTATTATTATTATTATTATTATTATTATTATTCATTTAAGGTGCATTTTGCCATTTAACATATTATTCAAGAAAATTTATCCCACAAGTGCTACATTACCTACTTAGAACTTTCTCCTAAACACTGTCGCCAACCTCTACTGCCTCTCTTTTTCTCTCATAAAACATTTATTTACTTTTTTTTTCTTTTCTTTTAAGGCAAGTTGGCTACATGTGCTTCTTCTTCTATTATTATTATTTTTTTCCTAAATACGATCTTCTATACTTCTGTATCTTGATGTTAGTTTCCCTCAATTTTCTTAAGCAAAGATTGCCCTCCATGAAGTTTTTAAGTAGTGTCAGTTTACTCATCGTATCATCTCTCGTAGAGCAAAGATTGCCCTACATGTTTGCTTTTTTTTCTTTAACTTTTCTCCCTCTGTTTCAGGTGAAAACTTCTCTGTTTCTTTACCTTGGAAACTTATTGTCAGATTGATTGTTTCCTTTCCTTTTATAGTTTATCATTTAATTATTGTGCGGGTTTGTTCTGGTTCATTTTTGTTGTTTTATGGAGAAAAAAGATTTTGATTCCTTTGTTTTTTTTTGAATGGTAAAAGTTTTTTGTATTAAGTATATCAAAAGTATATCAAAGTAATCTGTACAAAAAGATAGAAATACAGTCAGAAAGTAAACTGACTAATCCCAAAACAAGCCCCATTTTCTGTCAAACTCAGAAAAGTCCACACCCTTAAACTCGTCGTGGGAAGAAGCCCAAAAAAACAGCAGAGAGATGACCTTGTCCCCCAAGAACTGTAATGACCTCTCTTGCTCTTCAAAAACTCTATTGATTCCTTTGTTATCCTATCTTAACTTCTGGTTGTTAAATCAAGTTCTCATTTAATTCATTTTAGGTATTAAAATTTGAATTTTTTCAATGGTGAAAGGTATTCTGGTCTGCCTCACCAGGTTTAGTTGTTTGGTGAGTCATGGTTTTTTCGGTCACGTGGAGCAATGATTGAACCAAGCTAGACTATCCATTTGAAAGGGATCTCTCCTCTTGATAGGCCATATGGACTATTCTAACCCACATAAGCTTGATAAATACATGTGTAATAGATTTTGTCTGTTGAACAGGAGTTATAAATTTTTAAATATTTTAAAGTTTTGTACAAGAAGGACGTTAGATTTAGGAGAGACCTTTTTCCATGTGGCAAGTGTTTTTGGGGCTGAAACTTGGTATGTGAACTGGGATCAGTTGAAAGGACATGTGGAAAAGTGGGATTCTCCAAATAAGCTACCAAGTGTGAGATACGCATCTCACCCGGTGAACACTTCACCAAACAACCTTGCCTCTTTTTCAAAATATAGCAATAGTTTAATTTACGTGTCTAAAATTGATGACATTTTTCTATTTTAATAAGTTGATGAAGTATTAAAACATTTTGTGAAAAGTCATCAAATTATTAGGTAGGTCACATTCATTCTTTATAGGGAAGTCTGTGGGTTCTTTAAATTCAAACTTAGTATATTTTTTGTATTATTTCAAGTTAATTACAGCAACAGCAACCAGAAGTATTATTCCAAGTAGTTGTGGTTGGTAACATGAAGCCAGTTCCTGCCATCCCAGTCCATCAGAAAATAAGATCAAAATGATGGTTCAGGATCCATGTCATGGTGTAAAATTCTGCAGTGTCGCTTAGTCCACATATGATATCGTAGACCACATAATATTTTAGTTTTCTCAGATTTTTCTCTTTATTAATTTTGCAAAGGTATGAACTTGATGTTCCCCCCTCTAGTCCTTATTCTTATTCATTTACCTTTAGAATTTTTTGTTAACTATTCAATATTGCATACAATTGTCAGTTGATTTATTGTTTTACATGAATTGTTGAGAAATTTTTTGTTTAGTCTGTCAACCATCCGTGTTTCAGTCTGAGCTTGTTTTGGTATATTGAATAATTGTAGAAATAGTGTTTGACTCTATTTTTAAATCCTTCCGAGGTCTTCACGAAGTAGGAATACAGTCGGTTTTAATTGAACAAGAATAATGGTTGTATACAGAGAAAGCAATATACTTGTATATGGATGGTATTTTTGGCTGGACCTCCCTTCTGTCTCTCATTTTCAATAAATTAAAATAACAAATACAATTTTTTTTCTTTTAAATCTGTAATTAGATATTATTTTAGTCAACACAGTTTTTGATTGTTTCCATCTGCATTGGATTATGTTGCAGATATTTTGCCGTGGCAGCAAGAATGAAACCAGGGGCTTTAGGTATTGTGCATTTATTCCCTTAGCTCTGTTGATAAGAATTTGGGAGCTGTCACCACATGTCGTCTTATGCTGTTCAATTTAACGTGCTTATTCTGCTCCTTTCCTATGGGGTTATTTAGGTTTCTGCCGCATCTAGCAGTTGTGAGCTAGAGTTACTTTCATAGTTGATATTCTTTGGTGTTCTTTCTGCCTTCCTATTGGGTGCTTTATAAAATTCTATAATTTAAAATTTGATGGTAGCACTCGGCCAACATTGGTGTCTGCCACTAGAATATCCCTCAGGCCAATAAATAATTAGTTCCCTCACCAATGCTGATAGCTTTTTGGCCAATATAGTTTTCGATCTTTGTAACTATCTCATATCATGTCAAATTTCTTTGCTTCAATTTCAGCATCCTTTACTTCCTTTTTGTTGCTTTTATTTTGCAGTCTGGCCCTTTCTCTTCTCAACAGCCAAAACCTCACATTTTGAGGCATTCATATGAAAGCTTGCTGCTAAATTATCTTGAATCTAAGAAGCTTTTGTTTCTTTGCAGCTGTGGACTATGGGTTTTATTACATTCTCTTTCTGTAAGAGTTGATGATGGCGAGAGCCACTTGGCATTTACAGCTATATGTGACTTCATTCACACTTTCTTCATCTGTGAGGAGTGTCGCCAACATTTTTACCAGATGTGTTCAAGGTAAAAGCAGCTGAATATTTGTAGCCAGTCATCTCTCTTGAAGCTCCTCCTGGACTCTCACTTCAGATTATGTTTACTGGCAGTGTTTTAAATCCTTTCACCAAGACGCGTGAGTTTGCCCTATGGTTGTGGAGCACACATAACAAAGTCAACGAGAGACTAATGAAAGAAGAGGCATCTGGAGGAACCGATGACCCTAAATTCCCAAAGATTATATGGCCTCCTAAGCAGCTCTGCCCATCTTGTTATCTGTCCTTGAGCAGGAAAAACAGTAACACTAGCCACATTGATTGGGACAAAGATGAAGTGTTCAAGTTTTTGGTTCGTTATTACGGGAAGTTGCTCACGTCTTCATACAAAGAGAAGGATCTTCTTGGGGACGGTGGTGGCGACAAGTCTCCCATTGATGATACGGTGACCTCCACAAATGCAGTTGCAGTGCCTGTGGGGGCTGCCTTGGCCATTGCTCTTGCCAGCTGTGCATTTGGAGCACTTGCTTGCTTCTGGCGGTCACAGCAGAAGAATCGGAAGTACTTCCACCAACTACACTCTTTAAAGAAAATATGAGTAGTAGGAGGGTAATCACCATTTATGAGCTCTTGTAAAAGATTAAGAAGAAAAGAACTAAAAAAGGGGAAAAAAAAAAAGAGAAGAAAAATAGTTGTTTAGAAAATCAGTCTGTTGTTTCAAGATAGATTGATATTCTAATCTTCCTAAACCCAGTTTCTTTTCCAACATTTCAGGCCTAGGAGGAGTTGGAACTGAGATTATTCAAAATCAAAACCAAGCAGTGCCATCAATTAAGGTGCGCAGCTTGGTCTGACTAGGCTCTGAATACACTTGCACCTAACGAGCTTCATTACAAGTGGCCAGCTCCTACATGTTTCATTTTTGGTAATCTTTTGAACATTATTTGTAACATTAATGTAAAGATTCATGCCATAATCTTAATGTTGGGAAGGTATTGTCTTAAATCTCCGCATCTTTTGTTTCATTTATTTTTCTGTACATTGTTTGCTTCCATTCAATGAAATCACGCATATATATGGATTTGCGATTGAGTTCCTGCATGTTCAAGCCAAATTTTCTCACCTAAAAGAAAGATTCATTGTGAATACAGCAGAATTATACTTATTACTGCATATCATAGGCAGGTTGTGTTTCAACAGAGTACAATAGCCTTAAGTTCTTTCGTGCTCTTTCTGGTTAGTCAAGACTTGTGGTGAATGAATGATTGAAGAAGAAAAAGGAAAAAATCAGTAAACAGGACGGTTGTGGTGCTTTGTCTGATATTGCTTTTACTTGATTATGGTTTTGTTTTCTAATCTCAAGCATTTGTTCCGTGTCTAAAGCAGCGAAGAAAAAGCTTCTAACATTTGTGTTTCTCCAGCAAAACATCTGTTTTTGTTTGAAACGAGCACTTGGTCTCCCATTGCGTTTGCATGGCTGTATTTCAAACTGTAATAAATCGTTGTTTCGGTTACTTTGCTTGAGACCAACACTGAAGCAGATATGCTGCATTTGGGATTTAGAATGAGCCATGAACAGGATTAAGAGGGAAGGATATATAAAGATAAAATCTGAGTAATGAGTTTGGATGGCTTGGCACTTTGGAGCATATTTTGGGCTTGTGCTCTCTGAATCACAACCTGTTTGATTAACAATGTGGGAGTATAACTATGAAGTTAACCCATGATTTTGTACTTCAATTTGTTACTCGAACATAAGAATCTGGCACTGAACACTACAAGTGTTGGTACAACAAATTTTAGTTCATCATAGCAGTTTTTAAGAGTTGCAATTCGAAGAAAATTCATGAACTATTCTGAGTGCAAAATCATTTGGTGATTTTGGTTATTCAAAAACTTAAAAAAGAACAGCTTGAGATCATTGGTATCAGCTGTGAAATTTTGAGTATGAAAATATTCACAATTATCTGTTCATCTTTGATTGATGACCAGATATACAATAACACATTCAGATGTTGTGAAATAATCACATCTGAAAACTTACATCATCATAACTGAAAACCATCGAACGAGGGTTCCCGACCTGACCGACTTCTTCTCTTCCGAGAGGATGAAGGATGCTTCTTCAATCATGTGCAAAACCACAATTTTACAACTATCTGCTCCATAAGACAAATGCCATCCAATGAACATTTGACTGCAAGTGTTGTTTTCTTCACAAACTTCATCATATCTTAAACCTATCACCAGCTAAAGGGAACAATGTGCAGAAGCAGTTTAATGAACATGAATGAAATGTGGTTGGGATTGAAGGTGTGGCTGCTGCTGTTCATTTTCTACTTCAGATGCCGTAAGAGATAAATCATGAGTCTCCTACAGGTCAAGAAGGGAAAAAATTAAATCCGATAAGTTACTTATATGTATATATATCTTTTTTTTTTTTGGATCAATTATATGTACGTATGTATGTATGTATATATATCTTGTGATAAGAATTCATTGATTCTAAAGAACAAAAAAAACAAAAACAAAGGATTGATTGGATACTAACCTGTTGGTGTCGACGACGTTGGAAAGCAATAACCGCTTTCACCATAATATAGACGGGCAGAAGAATCCCAGCGGTTCTCAACAGCAACAACTGTTAAAAGTAAAAGAAGGAACTTAAACATCATATTGCCAAACGGATTCAATAATTTTCTTTAGTGTGAAATGGAGATAAAGCCAGCCGTACCATCAAAAATTCAAACGAGTACTCCTCGCCTCCGCTAATTATGATTGGGAGAGTATGGCGTAAAACTAGAAGAATCATGAACTGCAAGTAAAAATGTAAATGAGGAAAGAACAGAGAGGCTTGAGAATATTAGGTTGAATCAATCAGCTTGGAATCCATAACTTCAGTACAACTTTGGTTTGAAGAGAATTTAGTTTTGGCAATCCATAGCCAATAACTCACGTATATGGTGTGCTCTAAGTTGGATCTTGCCAAAACACACACACACACACACACACATGTGTGTGTGTGTGTGTGTTAGGCATAGTGGGTGGCTCATATTCACTAGTCTCTAGATCCAAGGGGGAGGGACCTGAGGGGTCCCATGGGGTAAAACGAAGCACCATGGTCCCTGGGTCACACGTAACTCGTTTGTGCTGGGTCAGTATCATGGGGTTGGGGGATGGGAACCCTCGCGGTATAGTAAGGGTATATTGGGCATTTGTCTTATATATCAAGTAGAAGTTTAAGTTGTAACCCTAATTCGTTTTCGACATAGTGGAAACTTAATCTCTCGTGGACATAGGCTTTACCGACCCAAGTATATCTGTGTGCATTGTTTTGATCTTCGTTTTACTGTGTTTATTCGAGAGAGAGAGCGAGCGAGAGAGAGAGATTACAACTATAGCGACCGTACGGCAACATATCAGGCTTCTTGAGGTGGGAGCTGAGTACTCATCATAATCAGCATCCAAAAAATTACGGTCAGTTGCAACCATTGCTATAAAGCGAGGATTATGCAGGTCTCTTCTGGAAATCTCCCAATTTCCTCTACAAGAAAACCAAATGAAGACATATAAAATGTTCTGGGGGTGAAAAGAAGAACAAGTCCTTCAAGGGCAGGACAAATGTAGGGACAAATGTATCAGTTCAGAAAATACCTGAAGTTCATTGGAATACCCCCATAGTGAAACAACTGAGGTGGTGCCGTATAACCAGGCTTAAATTGCTGCAATTTTAACACAAACTGAATAAATAGAACGTAATATAACAAGTAATATTGAATTTCAGAAAATACAGCACCTCTAACCAAGAGGCAAACTCTGAAAATGCAAGTTAAAAAAATTTGAAGAATGGAAAAAAAGAAAAAGAAGAAGAATGTTTTGACTACAAAAGAAGAGCAATTATAGTTTGAATCACCCACCTGGTGGCATATCTCACACAGGGTGTCACCCTTCTCATTGCACCACCTCTGGACACATCTGCGATGAGCATACTGTAACAATTAAGAAAAAGACGTGACCATTGTAAGTCCACAAACATTAATTATAGTTAAACAAAAAAAGGAAAAGAAAATGCAAATGAGATACAAGAATTGATATTCCATTGGGAGCAATAACATGTAAAATAAATAAATCAAATCAATAACAAAAAAGTAGCTAAAATCTCCCTCCAGTAGTATACTGAACTGATTAAACTAGATATGATAACAGAAACATCAGTGGAAATAATCAAAAACCATGTTCAACTGCAGGAATCTATCTATGAAAAGGTTCATAAGAATCCCAAATGGAAATTAGAAGGGAAGGACGAATTAAACTTCTAATTCCATCGTATTGCATTGCAGTGCAGATTCACAATACTTCCTGTAAAATATTGTTAAGGAAACTTATGATAGGAGAAATATGCAAGGGTCAAGTCATTTTGTTGTTGTTGATGATGATGATGATGAAAGAGATATTTTGATGCTTTCCGAAATGGGAAATCTTGTAATCACTTCCACAAATTTTGTGCAAGTTTAGAACCCCAAGTACCTTATTGGGAGGAATTAATTTTTGCTTCAGTCTGTGAAGGGGGATAAGGGAAATGTCAAGAAGCAGCGTTGGGCAAGTGTGGGAAGTTCATGATTTGATCTTTTCTTGGCTCCCTTTTACAGACGGAATTGGTTTTGGCCCTTCAAAGTTGATTTGGAAGTCACTGGTTCCCTTCAATATGGCTTTTTTTTCTTCTTCTTGCAGTCAGCTTCTCTAAATTAGATCATCATGAGAGAGCACTTGTTAAGCAGGAATTAGGCTTTGCCAAATAGATGTGCAAGGTATAGGTGGAGTCAGCGGCTCACTTGCTTATTCATTGGAAGTGTCTTCAGCCTTATAGACATTTCTATTAAGAAAGTTTGATGTGCGCTGGGTACAGCAGGAGTTGGTGAAGGATGTACTGATTTCTTTGGGGTTGGAGGATCGGTAAAGATATGAGGAAGACCATATGGGTTATGTGTCCTTTTTTGACATGCTGGTCTCTTCGGGTGAAGAGAAATCGGAGAATTTTTGAAGATATTGAACAGGATGTGAATGCTTATTGAGGAGTATTTTGACATTGTGTTTCCACGAGCGGAATTTAAAGGTGTTTCACACTCATATTATGTAGATAACAGGCGAGGTATGTGGGATGTGTAATTATATGTAGATGGCTTACTTTCATCATTAGCCATCTTGTATACTCTTCATGTACAGAAGGCTATGCCCTTCTCTTTGCTTTTACCAATATATATATATACATGGTTTATTGATCAAATAAACACACACACACACACACACACACATATATATATATATAAAGAAATCTATGCATTGACATGTCAAAATTACTTCCATCAAGTAATATCTGTATAGGAAATGTCAACATTAGGGGTCTCCTTAGGACAGAAACCTAATATTCAAACATTAAAACAGAGGTTAAAAAAGTCAAATTGGCTTGAGATTAGAATGGTCATAATAAGTTTCCAATATGGGTCCCACTGTAACTCCAGTTTCTGATAAGATCAACAGTAAAAGAACCAAAGTCCCAAACAGAACAAGGGTTGGTAGATAAGGAAAGTCTGGACTCCAGAAAAAAGAAACACAAACCCAGATGAAGAACTTGAACATTAAAAGTTCACATATGTTTTTAATTAGAAAAGCATGGAGATTCAAAATTGTTAAGATTAATACCAAAAGAACAGAAAACAACATCCAAATTTCATAAACAAACAAGAATAATTTAAATTTTCAAATCTATGCATGGTATTAGATATCGAGATTCGAGATATCTGATTAGAGAAGCAAAGACAGGGATTGAAACTTAACCAACCTTCAAGCTTCCGCAGCAAGAGCAAGGCGTCTCCATATTCAAATCAACATCCTCATCCTGGCAAATCCTGCACTCCACCAATTTCCCAGGAGAGGATCCATTACTGATATCCATCTTTATGGACGATAAATCACTATCTGTGGTTTCAGATGCCAAGGGTGTAGCTTGTTGTGATCGGTTTCTGTTCTCGATTGCAGCTTCCAACGTGGATTCCGTCAGCAACCGATCCACCAGCAAAACAAAATGATCTCCCATTCTCAAACAACACTAGATAAGTAATTTTTCAAAATTAAAATAAATAGAGCAGAATCAAGGTCCAAAAACCTTTATCCAACCTCTTCTCCTTCACCAGAACTCCTAACAAAATCAAACAAAATACAATTGAAATAAATCCCATAATTTGAACACAAATATAAATAATAAAAAGATCCTAAAAAGAACATCTTAAGAAGAAGAGGGAATATACTTCTTTTTTCAGTTAAAACTGTGATAATCTGCAACCAAAATGAAAAAAAAAGAAAAGAAAAAAGAAAGAAAAAAAGACCATTAAAATAAACAAATAAGAAGGGAAAAAACACTCAAATATTCTCCATAAAGGCATAAAGGATAAAGGAAAAAAAATGTAAAACCAAAAGTAAAAAGAATTAGCTTTACCAGCAAAAAAGCAGTGGAACTGCATCAGAACATTGAAAAACCAAGCAATATCCATAGGAGAAAAAAACCCAATAAATCAAAAGCAATTCACAGAAGGCACAGAGAAATGCACTGTGGTAAGGGAAAAAAAACAATAAAGGAGAAATGTTTACTAGTCAAAAGCACCATTAAAGCTGCTTCTAACACCAAATCAAACCATCATCAAAGCACAAGAACGAAAGCAAAACAAAATCAAATAATAAGAAAGAAAAAAAAAAGAGTAAGTGGACTTTTCTTTATTACCAACAGAAAGCTTTAATTGAAAATTGGAAACTGTCCCAAAAGGGGAAAACCCAACAATCATACACGAAGAAAAACAAGGAACACGAAGCAAAAAAGAACATGACAGAAACCCAATTTCAAAAACGCATCAAACAAGCTCAAAACGCATGCAAACGAGGCGAAACAGAATACCCAGAACAGAAAACAGATATAATGGAGCAAATAAAAAAAAAACCAGATAGATAATGGGGGAAAAAAACGGGAAAGAGGTGCCTCAAACAATTAAAAGCCTTTCAACAAATTACAATGCAAGAACAAGAGAAGATAAAAGAAGAAGAAAAAAAAAATACAGAGAAAGATAAATATATACAGAAAGGAAACAGTAGAAGGAAAAAACCTACAAGGAGGGGATCGGATTTCTTCAAGAGAAGAAAGCTTCTTCTCTTTCTCTCATGAACACGGATCTGGGTTTCTTCAAAGTCTGTTTTGGAGCGAAGCAAGAGATGGAGTGTCGTCGTTTTCGGAAATCAAATTATAAGCCAAAACAAGACTAATATTTTATATTCTAACATCCAGAGAAAATTTCTAACATTTTTTTCCATCTTTTGATTTCTTTCTCTTACAGAATCCTTTTACCGTCTTTGAAAGGGATTGTACGGATAAAGAGGAAAGAAAGAGAGGAGAGAGGAGAGAGGAGAGAGGAGAGAAGAGAGAGAGAGATTCTAACGGCAATCACACGACCGCCACGATGCATTTTTACTTCACCGGTTTTGCCGTTAAAACACCTTTTTTAGTTTAGCCACAGGCCCACAATGAGAAATTTAAGTTGCATTTGTTCCGGCTTGTGCTTTTGGATAAATACTTATGGGATAAGTGGCGCAATGGAAGCACTTATTTATAGCAACAATAAACTGTTTATTTGTAGAAAATAATGTTTAGTAAGTGCATTTATTTAAGTGCTTATGAAAGTTTAGGTATAAAATAAGGATTATGAAACTGTTATTAAAGTTTAGAAATGCCATTTATTTAAGTGCTTATAAAAGTTTAGGAGTAAAATAAGTATTATAAAAATATTACTAAAATTTAGAAATAATTTTTCGCATGAGTGAAGAGTTGTTGTTCTCAACAGCTTCTCTTTATAGGCAGTTTATCGTTTATTTGAGATGGGAAATGATATTATTTAAGTGCTTATTAAAGGTTAGAAATGCCATTTATTACCAAACGACAGCCCTAATGTGTATCGTCATGATTTTTTCGTTGGTGATTTTCATTTTATCGTTTATTTGAGATGGGAAATGATATTATAGGAGGTAGGAGTTGTGGAGTTTCACTGGAGTTGCAAGATCTTTGATGATTGACATTTGGGTCTAAATTGATGGATTAGTTTTAGTCCTTTGGTGGGAGACAAAAGGGCTTTTTTTTGCCATGTGGAGCTATGAGGTGGCCAATCCAGACCATACAATTGTCACGGGACTATGTATAGGTCACATGGATAATAATTCAACCCATATAGACAGTAATTTTTCTTTGTAAGCACCCTAATAATAATACGTCGAGGGAAGAGAAAATTTTGTCCTAATAAGATATTTGTTATGGGCGACATGGAGCTTGGGCAATTGCAATAGATGTAGATTTGATGCCTTGGTGGGCACTTACGCACATCAATAAACGTGTAGCGTGCATCAACATACATAAATGTATGTTACAATATCTGTTGTGCACATCTCGTTCCGGACATATTGGCACGCATCTATTTACATGGATGAACTTGTGACGATAAGGGGCCTTTGTTATATACCTGTACACCATTCAAAATTGATAATGACAATGACATGTATGCACGATTGGTGAGTCGAAAACCATGTTTTCAATGATAGTGGGGTAGATGGTAAATTTCATCCCATGACAAACATGTATTGGAGTGGGATCCACATATGTAAAACAAACATGTATTGAATGGTAATTGTCATGCCCAAACATAAAATTGTTTCCCTACCATTAATTTATTATTATTATTATTTTTTTGAATTTTTTTTTTCTTTGAGATTTATAAGAATAGAAAAATAATGTTAAAATTATGGGCAACCCCGAGGGGTCGCTCCACTGGTCACTTCCAGTTAGTGCCTCCTGAAGCACTAAGTCTGGGATTCGATTCTATGGGGGGGCCGTTTTACCTGGGGTCATTAAAGGCTTACCGATTGTTAACTTCAAGGCCCAGAGATTAGTTGTGGTGCGCGCAAGCTGGCCGGAACACCAACGTTATCAAAAAAAAAAAAAAAAAAAAAACAATATAGCTCTTGGATTGCAAATCAGTAAAAGGGATTTAGCAAGAAAACTATCACCATCTTGAAATAGTACACTTAGATTAATTGCAGGTCACAAAAAAACTAATTTAGATAAATTTTAGAGTTTAGATTATCCCATTAAACATGGATAGATTTCAAAAGGTTATATAAACAAAGTCATCACTTATACAGTCAAAACATGGAAACTGAAAAAGTCAAAAGAATGAGAAGGTTTAGGTAATCAAATCAACCTCCACAAGACTTGTTCAAAGAAAAACACTTTTGATTGAGTGGTGACTCTTGAGACTTTTAAACGAGTTTCGTTGAATATATCTTTCATTGGTTTGGTTGGCAACCGTCCCAAATTATCTCATCCATGAAGTCAATCGAATTATTATCATTATTTATTTTAATTAAGTATTAGAATTATTAGTAGTATTATTTAGAAATAACCCCATATATAGGTCTCTTTAGTTATAGACAGATAGGTCTCAATTACCATTTTAAATCTGCCAAATGGGGTTGCGAGGAACATAAAATATAATTATGGGTGCATCTCACATGATCATTTTTTTACGTTCCTAGACTAATATACATATGGTGATTGGTGTGGTTGAACAACTTTTGGTAGTCCTCATGGATGATTGGAGGATGAGATGTGGTGATAGTATGTCGGTTTGACAAAGTTTGCTTAATATATTTCATTCATGCACAATTTGTTGAGTGATGGACAATAACGAATGTACGTGCATGGCTAGTTTCTTGTTTGAGTAGGTGGGCTTGTTCATCAAAAGCCAACTATATTTGGAGTTTAGTGTTTCGTATTGCGTTGCCCTAAATAGAAGTTCATTTCATAAATAACACTATATATATATATATATATATATATATTGTGTGCATTATGTTTGCTATTTTTGTGAATTTTATGCCGGTTTTGTTGAAACGTCTGGTTTTAGAAGCTTCCTATATCACATATCTTTGTCCAAAGTAGTTGGAACTTTTTCTGAGTCTACCCAAGAACCCGCCTGATCTGGATTAATTATTAAAACCGTCCAAACGAAGCCCCGTTTAAAATTGGTAAAAAGCCTTAGTCGGTTGGTCTAAACAGATTTGGGCTGACTATCCTAAGCCAATCTTTCATACGACAGGATCAGTCCACGTGGCAAAAGTCTTATCTAGAAGTACAGAGGTTGAGTCATTGACATGGACAAACAGATTTCCAAATTGGCTTCTCTAACGAACCAGTCAATTTAATCCACTAAAAGAAAGTAATCTTAGATAACTTCCCACCTCAGCATTAAACAAGGGCATCATCCAAGACAACCTTGACCCATTCTAACATTCTCTGTTCCTTTTGTTACAAATGATCAAATCAGAATCTCTTCTGGGTCAAACATTGCTAATCTGTTTGTCCATGATTTGTCTGTATTTGTGCTACTACAGGTTACTGGACAATCTGTTCAAGCAGTTCATTGAGGTTTATTTATATTTTCCAGGCGTCCAGAGGCTGAAGATTCTGAGGATATTGGCATAGATCAGGCTAACCATGCAGCCACCGGAAAATGATCTAGAAACAGTAAGAAAACATCAACCAGATAATCACTGGTTTGCCTTTACTATATAGAGATGCCATACCTGAAATGACTAATGACTCCACCCATCCCAAAAATGGTGCCTTGCCCCATTTCGGTTTCTCCGGCTAATGGAGGTGGGTGGCTAAGGAGGGGATGCCAAAAAGGTCAAAAAAAAAAGAGCCTAGTTTTGTACTATATTTTCTACTTCTGTTGTATACATGATTTATACTAGTACACCAGTTGGTGATGATATATCATTACTGTTGTTATTCTTACTGCTCCATCCTTTTTTTATTGGTAGGGATGGGTCAACAAACACTTCCTCCCTTTGGGGGCGGTTTGCATAGAGCATCCAGAGCACGAGGCAGAGCATGACTCCGACGGAGATGAGCCCCAATCCAGCATTTACCATCTGAAGATGGTGCTTTAGAGGATTGCAGTTCTCTGAGGTAATGTTTCTGAATGTCTCCCGAACGAAATTGCAGTCCTGGAAACTAAGTAATGGAGGGGCATAATGGTCAAGAGCATAACTCACATTAACGGCCGTGACCAACTTCATGTAATCCATTTGGGTCACCCTTCCAACACTGGTGCATATAGCAGATGTCGATGCCGTACATGTGTAGTTTTGCCACACCTGAAATTTTACACAAACAGTGCGTAAGCGAATTAATAATAGATCTTCTCTTTCAGAAGTTCAGAAAACACAACTGAGAAGATTTCAATGACAAATCTTACGAAATATTCATTTCAGGTTTATCTGTTGTTTGGTGCTTTGGGCCCTGAATTTTATCTTTATTATAAGGCTGATTTAGTGCAACTTGGTTCAGTTGGCGTCAACTGAAAACCAAATCGAAATAGTGAAGGTTAACCGAAAACTGAACCGACCTCCCCAACCTGACAACTGAACCGAATTGAAATAGGAAACCCTAAATCCAAACCATCCAACCGAAACTGCAAATTTAGTGCGATTTGGGTCGGGCTAGTACAAGAATTTTTAGGAATTAAATTATATATAAAATATCATGTAACATACATTATATATTAGATAAAATATATCATACATATTTATTCGGTCCAAGTCAGTTCAGTTCGGTTCAGCTTAGAGGTACATACACTAGACTTTGGGTTTCAGTTCGGTTTAACGAGACTACAACCCAAAACCAAATCAATAATTTCATAACCAAAACCAAACCAAATGTCTAGAAACCCAAGCAAAACAAACCAAAGTCGGTTTAGATTGGCCAGTTTTGGGGATTCAACAGACCCAAGTTGCACCCCTATAAATAAAATCCTTATTAAGTTTAATATTTCGTAAAGCATCCTGGTAATTAATAATTATCAAAGACATACCACAGAAGCATTGGCTAATGACACTTCCTGGGGTCCACACTGGCGATCTTCCAGCTTAGAATCAAAAGGAGAACATAGAGGTGGCATCAAAGGACCAGATTGATTGTAGTACGTAGGAGAACCAGGAGGAGGATTCGAATTGGCAGAAGTGTAGATCACTGTGTTGACAACATTCACAGCATCATAGATGACTTCTCTACTTTTGATTAGCGTATGGTTTGTGGTCCTCTGATCAACACATGGAAGGATGTTGTTAAGAGCTGTCTCTGCTCGGGGATTGTCCATCCATTGTTCCATGGCCATACAAGTGTCTGAAATTGCACTGAAAAGGCACCAAAAGTGTTCATGGTCATGTTAAGAAAAAGATATAATACACCATGACATGCATTTCCTTGTTGGTCCGAAGGAAACTAAATGAACAGACAGTCGAGCAAAAGTCAGTTCCTTTGAGAGCCAAATGGATTGATGATTTAAAACTACATTGACAATATTAGAAAATCCATATAACATTTCTCCCAATGAATGTTAAATACAATGACAGGAGGCCAAAAACACAATGACAACATTATGGCCTAAAAGCTGATAAAGTACCACCATGGTAGACGGCAAAAGGGTTAGATGTATTAACCATAATACACTGATGCAAGAAGCTCCAGGATAAAAATAAAGGCAATAGCATCATACAATATATTCATCAAGAATTGCAACATACAAATGAGCCACATAGAGTTGTGGAAGCACCAAAACTTTTAGTGTATACACAAACAAAAAGATGGTGACCCTAATGTATTTACGCTGGTTAGTGCCATGATTTTGAAAAATCTGAGCGTCACTTATTCCTCACAAACAACTTGATCTGAGAGTCAAAATAATTCATCCATAAAAAAAAGGGAATAGCAGCCAACATAAGTTGATGCAATGGTGTACTGGTCATTGTCATGATCAATAACTAGATGGATCGAATCTCACCAAATATATAGTGTATTGCAAGGAAGACAAGAAAGCTCCTAAATAGAGGTGCTCAATGAACCCAATTATATAGTGTGCTAAGGAGCTCCTAACATAATCCATGAACTAATTTTGTGCAAACAAATATAGAGGTGCTCAAGCATCATACTAATTATCAAGCTATTTATACACCAAAAA
>JAUPMG010000002.1:6691608-6701711 GCA_031762675.1 Pachysandra terminalis | reverse complement strand
ATCCGAATCCCCATCTCTGTTGCCTGTAATTTTGTACAAACTATTGAGTTCTTATAAAGTTGTACAATAGTAGCTCCCATCTGCAATATCAATCTCTTCAGAGCACACTGGAAGCAACTTAAGCTCAAACAAAACATACTCCTAATAATGAAGTTAAATTTTTTATGTGACAAAAAACATAATAACCCCTTCACCAGCTTCTTTCATTTAAATTTATGAATGATGCATATAGACAATACATACGTATGAACCACTTTCATAGATTTAGATTAATTTAAGTGTACTTGAACTAAAACTAATGAATTTTTAGAATAGTATTATTATAAAAAACAATGCTCCAAAAATTAAATGTGTGGATTTGATATGGACCCATGCATCTATAATATGGATTCATTTCATGTAATAAAAGAAAATAACAATGTTCTAAAAACCAGACAAAGCATTAAACTGGTGACGAGGCCGGTCCATTCAACAGGGTCAACCTATGGTTCAAATCGAGGTGTATGAGAGACATCCTGAAAATACTCAATTGAAGAAGAGAGAGAGAGAGAGAGAAAACTCACACGGTTTAGGTTCAACCCAGCTTTTAATGACTCACACCCAGTTTTTAACCAGTTGATGCCCCTCTTTTATCTTTTTTCGATGAAAACAAAAATGCATTAATTATAGAATAGGAACAAATATGTGCAGTATAATCCCTGTAAACCTGAGGGCCAAACAAGGGACCAAGATGCTATAAAAAAAAACTCCCACGCCTACTCATCCTCCCCCAGTAACATGTCCTCAGTAGGAATCCCTACAAACATCCCATCTCGCTCCACACCACCCTTGGCAAGCCTATCCACGATCATTAGCTGATATTGGCATATGGAAAAACTACATGTCCATCCCATTGGCCAAGAATCGAACCAAGCTTATGAGTATAGACCGCTATGTACTGGTCTTACAGGTTGTACTGGCTGGTACATAACCTTTTAACAGTAAGTATCAGGCGAATGGCAATACATGATGATTTCCTTTTTCTAATAATTTATGACTAGCAAGAGAACCTTGGATTGCCCCTCCCCGTTCTCTAGTACAGATACATAGACTTAAAATCGTGGATGGTATAAAATGACTCAACTTACAAAAGAAAGATAACACTTAAGAGCAAAACTGCAAACAAGGCAAACATGAAAGCACACACACCAGCATAAAAGAGGCTTCTTCACATAAATAGTAGCATATTGCATGGAAGATGCTTATGAAATAACAAGCAGAAGCCAGTACTTACTTTCCCCCCAGAAGTTCCAAGTGGCTGATGGATCATCACTCTAGCATTTGGCATGCAAAACCTCTTCCCTTTCGTACCAGAAGCAAGAAGAAATGCCCCCATGGATGCTGCCAGACCCAGGCAAACAGTAGAGACATCTGCCTTGCACATCTTCATTGCATCATATATTCCCATTCCTGCATGCAGCACTAAATTAGTACGATACAACAACAATTTTTTTTTGACCAGTCAACAGTTACTGGGTTTGTGTGTGGGTGCGTGGGTGGCGGGTGTAGTGATTCCACAAAATTACATTAACAGAGCCAAGATAAGCAAAGAAATCACTCTGTTAAATTTCTGCCCATTTGTTATATAAACATCATCCCTACAAAAACCTTTGAAGACAGATATCCAGAAGAATAGACAATAGGTGAGTTTGTAAAGAACAACACTGACAGTGACAATGTTGTTCTTATCACCCTTTGGCTAGAGGCCAGAACAAGTGTAGAATCTGTTCTTATTGGGTCAACATAGGTAGAACCATTCATCCTCTTTCCCTTTTTTTTCATTTCAAATATTTGTGCTTGGTCTAGTCATTCATTTTGGCTGAAGCTTTTTAATTTGTGGTACAGCTAATATATGTATATATATATATATACACACACACATATATGTGGGTGTTTAATCATCCTGCCGGAAAAGACTGACAATCAGAAAGCTAAGGGAGTTTTAAATAATTTATAGATATGTTCTCCCCCATGCTTCTGACAATAGGCTGTATGCAAAATTCAACAAAAAAGACAAAGAAAATGAACAAAATTTGAGTACAAAAGATATAATGCTGTTGGCAGCATGATGGAGCTAGAAGCCAACATAAAGTTTTCCAAAAAAAATGACTATGGTTTCTTGAGTAGTTGTTCTCTTTTATATACATCATGCAATGGTTATTCATCAAAAATATGGTTTCTTGAGTAGGAAGGAGATCTTATTAATGATGATAACAGTACCTCTTACATACTAAAAACATCTCGACTTTTGGGTATGAGAAGCATCACCTAATTTCACTTTTCTATAAGCAACTGGATAACAGTAAGCCTTATCAAGGCATCTAAACACAGTAAGGGGAGGGCATCACTAAAAGTAAGAACAAACGTCACTCGCTTGTCATCACTAAAAGAATGTTGTATTAATTATGGAATATGAGCTATCGAGGTATCTAAATGCAATAAGAGGAGAGCGTCACTATTAGATACTAGAAAGAAACATAAAAGTAAGAACGAATATCATTTATTATGGATCAGTAAAAAAAAATATTGTATTAATTACGGAATGAGCAAAACCACTTGTAAACAAATTGTATACAGAGAAGCCAAACTAAACAAAGCAGCTAGCTTCTATTATTAGCTTTACAAAAAAGAAAACAAGTCCAAGGGATAATAAATGCTCAAGAGAAAAAGAATATTAGTCTCTTCCTTCTGAATTTCCAACAATTAAGGGTGTCTGCAACCAATTTAGGCATTAACCAATACATAGAGAACCTGCCTAAGAAATGTAACCAAGGTTTTAAGTTTCGATCTCAAGGGAAATTTAGCAAAACTTCAGAATAGAGGGACATTTCATTTCTTTGAAATATTTCCCCTAAAAGTTATAAGAGAAACTTCAAGATAAGGTATATCAATCAAGGGAAATTTTCGTTCTCTTTGAAATGATTGACAAATTTTATGTCAATCAAAACCATGATGGGACCACATTCTCCTCAAAAAAGAAAATTGACACAAAATGATCTACCATCTTCACCTCCTATTAGCACATTGCTCATCTATTTGGAATGGTCAACTTTCTATTATAGGCGGTTGACCGTCAGGACCTTGTCTAAGGATGTCATCCATAGAAGAAGGGCTACTTTTAAAAGGAACGTGTGCCTGCTAGATAAGGTTCAAAGGAAAAAAGCTGACCTCTCCTGAATGATGGCCAAGAAGAACCTAAGAGTGAAAGTTCCCCTTATCCCATACCCATCACCTATTTTCCAAATATAACAGAGTTAGTAGACAACATAAAAACCATTTACCCACATCATATTCTAAATCCCTCTGAGAAACAGCTTCTAAAAAACATTAGCCATGTCCTAAAAACCCCTGGCAGAACAGCTGCCATCTTCAAAAAGCTTCATCTATTTCATTCTTTATATGAAGCCCAAAAAAGGAGCAAAATAAGAATCTTACAAAGGAATTTAATTCTAACCCCAAATTAAATACTCTTGCAAGATAGAAACTCTTTACAAGCCCACTTCACTCAACTTCCCACTACTACCATCACCCAACAACAACAACAATAACAATAAAATGCCTTATCCCAACCTATGTTGCATGAACTCTTCTACTCATCCCAAAGTATCCATGTTGCAGGAGATGTAGGAGGAATTGAAAAATCATAGAAGGGGGTGGGATCATCCGTGATGTATTGGTGGAGATTTTAACATTATAAGATTCTGTTCTGAATGGACAGGATGCACCAGATTAAACGCTAACATGGTAGGATTCTCAGATTTTACCCCAACCTATGTTGCATGAACTCTTCTTTCTACTCATCCCAAAGTATCCATGTTGCAGGAGATGTGGGAATAATTGGAAAATCATAGAAGGGGGTGGGATCTTCCGTGGTGTATTGGTGGAGATTTTAACATTATAAGATTCTGTTCTGAAAGGACAGGATGCACCAAATTAAACGCTCACATGGTAGGATTCTCAGATTGTATAGACAAGAATCTACTAATTGATGTTCTGTTAACTGGGCCAGAGTTACTTGGACTAAGAATCAGGAAAATCAGATTAGTTCGAAGCTGGACAGATTCCTTATATCTGTTGAATGGGAAGATGCGATTGCGGATGTGCAGGCCATTTCTTTTGCAAGACCAACTTCGGATCACACACCAATTATGTTGGTGAATAAGGACAAGTTGAACAGGAAATGTTATTTCCGGTTTGAAAATATGTGGTTGGAGGAGGAGAAGTTTGCGGATTTGGTGGAAAACTGGTGGGGAAGTTTTGGAGTCAAAGGAACCCCAAGCTTTGTCCTCAGTAGGAAGTTAGAATTGTTGAAGGAGTTAAAGAAGTGAAATAAGAAGATGGGAAGGGTAGAGAGCAGATTAGGAAAATTTCTTGATCAAATTAAACTTTTGGATCGAAAAGAAGATAAAGGGGGAAATGGGTTGAGATGAGAGGGTGAAGAGAGACGATCTTAAAAAGGAACTTGCTAGGGTAGCTAAGATGGAGGAAATTGGTTGGAGGCAGAAATCAAGGGATTTGTGGTTGAAAGAAGGAGATAAAAGCACCAAGTTTTTTCACAAATTGGCGAATGCTAGGAATAGAGGCAATACTATTAGACGAGTTGTGGTGGATGGTGTGGAGTGGGTAGAAGAGGGTGACATCAAGAAAGCTGTGGAAGGTTATTACAAACAATTATTTGGTGAGGAGGCAAGGTTTAGATCAAGATTGGATGGTTTGGCATTTGAGAGTCTATCCCCACTAAAGGCGGACAGCTTAGAGAAAGCCTTTTCCAAAGAAATGTGGGGGGCAATCAAGGAGATGAATGGTGACAAGTCTGGTTTCACGATAGCATTCTTCAAAAGGTGTTGGGAGGTAGTTTAAGGTTGATGTGACGACGGTATTTTCAGAATTTTTTGATAAAGGTAGCATGGTTAGAAGTGTCAATGCAACCTTTATAGTTCTCATTCCCAAGAAAGAAGGCGCATCGGACATCAAAGACTTTCACCCAATTAACCTAGTCGGTAGTATGTACAAGATCATGGCTACAGTGCTGTCCAAGAGATTAAAGAAGGTTGTAGAAGGAGTAACTGAAAATACCCAAAGTACTTTTGTGCGTGTGATTGGGGGGAGGGGGGGAAGACAAAGCTTGGATGGGGTTCTGATACCCAAAGGAATAATTGGCAATACCCAAAGTAATTGACATGGTGTTGAAGAATAAAGAATGTGCACTCATTTTGTAAAGTAGTTATGGAAAAGGCTTATTATCACGTGAATTGGGATTCTTTATTATATATCATGAGGATTCGAAGACAGGTGGATGAAATAGATAAAGTTTTGCATTGCCTACCTTCTTTTCAGCTCTGGCGAATGTAACAGCGGTGGGCTTCTTCAACTCTTACAAAGGGCTTAGACAAGGCGATCCTCTTTCTCCCTTTTTTGTTTATTTTAGTGGTGGTGTGCCTTAGGAAGATGCTAAGACGTACATAAGAATTAGGTCTGATTAAAGGGGTGAAGGTGAAGGACACGGCTCCTAGCATATTGCACCTTCAATTTGCCGACGACACTTTGATCATTTACCGGACAAAGCAAACAGATTTGAAGGCCTTGAGGGGTGTTTTTCAGTGTTCGAAGCGGTGTTACATGACAACTTGGTAAAATCTGAACTGATAGGGGTGGAGGAGGTCGGCAACTTAAATCAGTTGGTAAGATGGTTGGGGTGTAAGGTGGGTTCTCTTCCTTCCTCTTATTTGGGTTTACCTTTTGGCGCACCGTACAAATCTAAAAGGGTTTGGAACAAGGTGGTGGAAAGATCAGAGAAGAAATTGGCATCATGTAAGACAAAGTATTTGTCGAAGGAAGGTAGACTGGTTCTCATATTGAAGATTCCAACTTCTGTAACGAAAAGGTTAGAGAAGCTCCATAGGGATTTTTTATGGAAAGGCAATGAGGAGAATCATAAGTATCATCTCATAAAATGGTCTCGGGGGTGGTGATGTTGGGGTTGTGCTTGAGAAGCCTAACCAGGTTCAATGTTGTTCTTCTAGCTAAATGGTTGTGGCGGTCTGGAGAGGAGGAAGGGAACTTGTGGAGGGCGTTAGAGGAGATTTATAAGACCAATATTAGGGAGGGAAGTGACACTAGAACATGGAAGTGGTCTAAAGAAGGTGTGCTCAGGATGAAATCCCATGTATCATTCACTGCTAGAGGAGATCTCATGGAAGGGTCCATGGGTTGATTTGGATTTTTGGCATGCCTTTGAAGGTATCTTTCTTTTAGTGGACTGCAGTCGAAGATAGAGTGCTAACGATTGATAATCTGAAGTGGAGAGGACGGTCTTCGGCTGCTAAGTGCTGTATGTGTAAAAAACAAGAGGAATCCACAACCCACTTATTCCTCCATTGTGATATCACTTGGAGCGTTTGGTGTACATTTTTTAACAGGTTCAAGCCGAACTGGGTTATCCAACATGGGTTGCAAGAGCCAATCATCAGTTGGGGATAGAAGAGGAAGAAGAGGGGTAGGAGGAGGAGCTCAATCTTATAGAATTTATGTCCTGCAGTTATTGCTTAGTCGATTTGGTGTGAAATAAATTGCAGGATTTTTGAAGGCAAGTAAACATCAATTCAGAAGCTAGTGGACAAGTCTTTATCCCTTCTATTTTTTTTGGGTATCCGACTATTCAGAATTTAGGGGAGTTCAGTTGAAGGAATTTGATTGTATCTATGGGTTATTTTGGGATCGGTTTTACCATTATGTAAGGTTTTGGACTGGGTGAGGCTAATATTTTTTTTGCTTTTTTGGTGATTTCTGCAAAGGAATGTATATGTTCTGTACAGATATGACCTTTTGACCATATTAATACAAAGCTTTATTATTACTGATAAATATATATGGTACATAGGTCGAGTCTCTGTGTCCTATAAATGGGGATTAGAAAAGTCGGACACCAAGACACACACTCGCACCCGAGTCCACGTAACATAAATCCCAACTAGTCAGGGTAGGTAACATGAATCTTGTTCCTCCATCCCAATCTGTCAATAACCATATCTTCAGTCAGATTAGTATCAAAATCCTTCAGACCAACTCCATCCAGGTTCTTTTTGGTCATTCTCTCACCCTCTTAGATCCTTCAATGAGTACCCCCTTGAACCTTCTCACTACTGCTTCCATAGGTCTTTGCTTCACCCAACAGTGAATACACAATAAACGAACTCATGATGATCAATGAGCAAGAAATTAATTTGGCAAGGGCAGACTATTATTGCTTAAATGATCGATCATAAGAATCTTGTCGAAGATTGCTGCCTAAATCAGTGCTCCAACTAGCAAATCAAATTTTACGGGCTATAGGACTTGCCTTCAAATGCCAATAACATTCTGCTGCAAAGGTACAATTGTATAACAACATCCTTTGAGTGTTCAAAGATGAACATAAGGCACCTGAAAAAAACCAGCCAATAGAAGCAAGGACAAATCTCAAAAAGGACATTAACTCTACATTAACTTTTCCTACTCCATCCTCAAGCCTTTATGCCTTACACTATGTAGCATAATCATGCTTGCTTATCACTATATAAACTTTCCAGGACGCGCTTCATCGTCACCTTTATTTGTGTGAATGTTAATTGGTAATGCGAAAACAAAGAAAAGGAAATTTACCAAGTGTTGTACAAGAATCCCTTGATTATTGAGTCTGATATGTATCTAACACATGTCTGAGATAGGTGCATCACTCATTTACAGGTCTCCATGCAACATAGCCGTTCATCATCATCCCCAATGTATTTTTCCTAATCTTGTTCCATAATTCCAATCATTCAAAATCCGTATCTTCATCTTACTAATCACCCCAAATTGTGGAATACCATGCCCTCTCATTTTCTTAGATCGGCCAAAACAACTATACAACATAATCTGATGCTTATTTTCACTGAAATCACCACGAAAAATATACAAGGCACTTCTCAATCCAATTAGTAACAAAGGGAAGCACTAGAAGTGTGTGTTTGCCTGTATGCATGTATGTATACATGTATACACATACGCGAAAATTTGCTAAAAGCATCTTGTGTTAACATTTGCAACGTGCCAAAATCCTCTCCATCTTCTCAAACTAGATGTCAAATCCTTTTCGAAGTTTAACATGCACCAAGAGAAAGGCCAAGATAAAAGAAAAGAGAGCCACTCTTATAGGCCAATATAAGAGAAAACAAAGCCACTTCATATATAGCAATTCTCTCTACTGCATTCATAACAACATCATTCTTAATTACAATAAAGAACCTCTTCCTCAAACCAACATTGAGATTGGATAAGAAAACCTTTATGTTTATCCAAATACTCCCCAAAAGCACCAAGAAAGAAAAAATGTCATCAGCAATTCAGCTTTTTTGAGGATCCCTGCTTTCATGGTTCAAATCTTTTCATCAGACCTCCTGACCGGCTGACATTGCCTTCACAGAAATAAAAAGATCCCATCAAAATGAACTTCATCATCCATCCCCACTTACCTCTACATAGAACATTATCAAGAAACTCCATTACGTGTACTCATAATCTTTTTCCAATCAATCATGCACATCACACCCCCAGTTCCTCTCTGGAATCCAGAAGGTATACAACCACATAAAATGAGTGGACTCAACAATAAGGTTAATCTTCACTTAGTTTTTCAAACATTACGTTCTTATTTGAGATGCATTTAATACAGAATCATCATTAGGAAATGGTCATTGGTTAGCACATTTTGTCCTATCTTAATAGTTCACACTTGAGATGAGTCAACTCAAGAATAAGGCTGTGTTTTTCTTAGTTATCCAAAACAAAATTTCTAATTTAAGGCCCCTATAACACAGAATTGATGTTAGGAAATTGTGCTTGGCTAGTACACGTTTTCCTCTCCTTATTACTCTTGTCATGTGAGCTTACGTTTGGCCCTTGCTTTTTGGTTTAATCTCTCCCTTACTGGTTGATATGGAGTTTGTGAGCTGGAAGATATAAAACTTTCAAATAGCCTAATCTAGTGCCTCCTCTCATCTCAGTGTGTGTGTGTGTGTGTGTGTGAGAGAGAGAGAGAGAAAGAGAGAGAGAGAGAGAGAGAGAGAGAGAGAGAGAGAGAGAGAGACAGTAGAATAGAATAGAATAGAACAAACCAAAAAACTTAAAACAGCAAGATGTTTTATCCCAACCAATTGGGGTAGGCAATACAAATCTTGTTCTACCATCCCAATATTTCAAGAACCATATTGTTGGTCAGATTAGTATATTTAAATCATTTCTGACCAACTCCACCTTGGTCCTTTTTGGTTTTCCCCTTGTTCTTTTAGATGCTTCATATGGCAGCCCGTTGTACCTTCTTACAGACGCCTCCCTAGCTCTATTGGGGTTACTCCTAGACACTTTCTGATATGTTCATTTCTTACCCAATCTCTACTAGTCTCTACACACATCCATATCAACATCCTCATCTCAGCAACACTCAAATTAGTATTATGTTAATTCTTTGTTGCCCACATTCTACTCCATACCTCGTAGCAAGCCTAATAATTGTTCTATAAAATTAGCGTTTTAGCTTGAGTAGAATACATCAATCACATAACACTTTAAAAGGACCAAACACTTAAGCCATCCAGCTCTAGAACTATGAGCCACATCGTTGTCAATGACTCAATATCCCCCCTTTATGGATAGTTGATCCAAGATACCAAAAGTCGTTACTTCTAGGAATCTCTTTGTTCTTAATTATTACCATTGCTTTAACCGTGTTACCACTTGTGCTATAGTTGCATTCCATAGACTCAATCTTAACTCTACTTATTTTGAAACCTTTTGATTTCAAGGTATCCCCTCACAATTCTAGTTTTCATTTGGACTGCTGTACTTAAGAGGATTTTAACGTGCGATAATCTCAACAGGAGAGGATGGTCTATGGCCTCAAGATGCAGTCTTTGTAAAAAGGAGGAAACAGTTTCACACCTCTTACTCCATTGTGAGGTAAGCAGGAAGATCTGGGAATCTATTTATAGAAGGTTCAATATAATGTGGGTGATGCACTATCAGTTTAATACAGCTTTAATCAGCTG
>JAUPMG010000002.1:6665699-6685914 GCA_031762675.1 Pachysandra terminalis | reverse complement strand
TCTCTCTCTCTCTCTCTCTCTCTCTCTCTCTCTCTCACACACACACACACACACACACGCACACACACACACACACATAATGAAGAGAAGACACAACAATTACTATGAATGAGAAATACTTTCATACAATAAGTTTCTAGGTATCTACTTTTGGAAACTTCATTTTTTTATTCCTTTTCGGGTAAGCTGATTTTCAAGACATAACATTTGGGTAAGTGAGAAGACTTGAAATTCACAACTAAATCCATAAAGTATAGAAAGTCACTGAGACAACTTGAGGTTGTTAGAGATCTTGCGTGTCCAAGGATATAGGAAAAATATTACCTAGAGGTGGTGCTAAACTCTTGGAAGTTGATCCAAAAGTTAAATAATCTTCCATAGATGGCCTTCTCGCTTGGCACACAAGCAATAAGGAACTACTCTCCACCCCCCAAGGGCTGAAATAGGTGTTCTTCAAAGAAAGTTACTTGAAGTAATGCTTTTTCTTCTACTTAAGCAAAAAACGCTTAAGACTATCGAACTGGAGTAAACATGAGCATATTTATATTATTATTTTCAAAGGCATCATCTATATCAGCCGGCCTGAGATTTTAAAGGTAATCAGCTGTCAGTGAGAAACTTAACTTCAAAAGACGTCTCTCTTTAGTTGGTGCTAATTAGGTAAGACTTTGGAATTTTCCACTCTAGCGAAAATTTCATCAACATTTTTCAAATCCTGCTAATCCTACAGTAAAGAAGGAAAATAAATACATAACATTAACATTTAAAGTTTTTTCTCAACAAATTCTGTGGACAATCTTTGCTGTTACATTGCATCGTCCACTGAAATTATCAGCTCAACCATCTGGCAAATAACTCCACCTTGCCCCTCTCAGGATTCTAACAAGCGCCATATCCAACAGATTATGCCTGAATGCAATGTGCATCTAAATGTAGAAGCTTATAGAGACCTTCAAATATGTAGAAATAATCTGCATTGGGACCATGGCGAAGCAAAAAAAGAATTTATGCATTTCCAGAACTGATGGACGACACTTTCAATTTGCAGGTCTAGTTTCAAACCCTCAATTGGAAAAGGCAATAAAAAGGATGGTCGGAAGCGCTCCTATGCTGAGGACGATGAATTGGATCCAATGGATCCTAGCTCTTATTCAGATGCTCCACGTGGTGGCTGGTATGTTAAGCATGTCCAATTCAAACATGTCATTTTGTTAGCGAGCTTCTCTCTATCATACACTAATTGGGTGTGGCCATGTAGGTGTGTGGGTATGTTTGTGGAAGTGCATTAGAATTGTCAATGTTTTTTTAGAAATTCCAAATACTTCAGATCTCATATCATGGTCCATCCAAAACCAAGGGGACAAATAGTTCAAAATTTAATTTGTGCCAAACATTTTACTGATTTTGCAGGGTCGTTGGTCTTAAAGGAGTACAACCACGAGCAGCAGATACCACTGCTACTGTATGTAAACATAATCTTGAAGATAATGACTTTATATCATTCAAGCTACTTGAATTACATTACATATATCTGTTGGCTTATTAGTTCTCTCACCTAAACCTGTTTATATTCAGTTACTTTTCCGTGTTGGATCTTGTCGTTGAAGTACACAAAATAACATGGGGTACGAAGGTCACAGAGACAGTGGTGGAAATTGTTGGCTTTAACCTTAAGTAATGGATATTATACTAGGGCATCCTCTGGAAATTCTGTACTGTAGCGAAACCCAGTTGCAATGATAAGTGAGCAAGGGTTAGCTAGGGCATCCTCCGTAACTGACGTGCTGCAATGATGCGCAGTTGCAGTGAGAAGTAGGCAAGGGATTTCACATTGAAGTAGATAGAAACGAATAACGAAGCTAGTCCAAGAAAGTAGGATTCACCTATCTACTTGGAATATAGGGGTTTGACAGGGAAGAGGTTAGAATTAGTAGATCTGATGAAGAGATGGAAAATTAATTACAAGAGACTAAATGGAAAGGAAAGAAAGCTGAAGAAGGTGCTAGGTAGAAGCTTTGGTATAGAGAAAAAGATAATAATAGAAATGGTGTAGGAATAATGATAGATAAGGACATGAAGGATAATGTTGTAGGTATTAGAAGAATTAACGTTAGACTAATGGTAGTTAACTTATTATTAGCACAAAAGATTCTTAATAGCAGTAGTGCCTATGTGCCTTGAGTAGGATTAGAATAAAACACTAAAAACAATTTTGGAAAGTTATGGATGGTTTAGTTCATGAAATTCCTTATGGGCAAAGATATTTGGAGGTGGGGATCTAAATGGTCATGTTTGAGAGGAGAGTGGGGATTATGATATAAGACATGGGGATCTGGATTTTGGATAGAGGAATGAGATTGGGGAAGCAATTCTTGAATTTGCGCTGGATTACAATCTTGCATTAGAAAATACTTTTGAACATCTTGTAGTTTTCAATAGTGCACCAAACTACAGTCGAATTGACTTTTCTCTTAGAAGAAATGAGTTAGGAACTTGCAGATATTGCAAAGTCAATCCAGGAGAAAATCTAGCTTCACAACATAGGCTGATGGTGATGGATGCATGTATTAGGAGTTGGAAGAGTAGACAACATATTAAAATGATCACCCCCCCAAAAAATGATAGAACCTAAAAGGAGAAGATTAGTATTTTAACAATAAAGTAATGAAAGAGGGAACATGGCCAATTGCATTAAAAGAGTTGGGAAAGAGGTCCTAGTATAACTTAGATTTAAGTTTCAAGCTCTCAAAGAAACTTGTTGGTTGAGTGATGAGGTTCAAAAGGCTGTTAAAATGAAAAAAAAAAAAAAAGGCTTTATTTTAGGACTTGGCGAAGAACTAAGAACAAGGAAAACTTAGAAAAAATATATAAGTGTTAAGAAGAAACCAAAAAGAAAATAAGTAATATTACAAACAATCATATGATAACTTATATAGTAAGCTATAAACTTGATAACTTATATAAAAAGCATATGAGAAGACGTATATGATAACTTATATAATAAGCATACGAGAAATACATCTACAAACTTGTAAGACTTAGAGAGATGAAGACGAGATACTTACATTAAGTTAGATGTGTTAAGGTCAGGATTTGAATGCCTTAGTAAAGCATGAGGAGATTAAAGAAAGATGGAGAGAATATTTTCAAATATTATATAATGGTAAAGGTAGGGAGAGCTTTACTTTGGGTGAAGATTTGGATTTTGGAGAGTCAAGAGAACACTACTATGTTCATATGATTTACGGTTCCTGAAATGAAGGGAGCTTAGCCTATATGAAAATAGGAATCAGTTTGGCTTTATGCTAATGGGGTTTACCATTGAGGCTATCTTTTTACTTAGAAAATTACTGGAGACGTTTAGAGTAAAAAAGAGAGATCAGAGACAATCACATGGTTTTTGTCAATCTAGATAAAGCACGTGATAGAGTACCTAAAGAGTTAATATTCTGGGTATGGGGCAGAAAAAGAGTACCAATCAAATGCATTGAGGTTGTCATTAAAGACATGTATGAGGGAGCACTAACTATTACCACTGGTCAGTAGTGAGACAAACGAGCTTCTAGTGATGATAGGCTCACATCAAGAATCAGCTATGAATTCCTATATTTTTCTTTAATTGTAGATAAAATTTTATCTCATACTCAAGATGAGGTGCCTTGGTGTATGCCATTTGCAGATGATGTAGTTTGGTGGACCAAACTAGGAGTATATCCAAAACTAGAATTATGGAGGGATACCTTGGAATCAAAAGGTTTTAAAATAAGTTAAGACTGGGTATGAATAATGTAATTTCCGCACAAATGATAGTAGAGGTGAAGCAATAGTAAGAATTGAGATTCCTGAAAGCAATCAATTCCTTTATCTTGGATCAATTATCTATAAAAGGGGATTTGATGAGTATGTTGCACATAAATTCAAGCTAGTGGTTTAAGTGGAGAGGCTTCTAGAATGTTATGTCATTGACGTGTTCCACTCAAGCTAAAAGGGATTTTTTATGGGATAACTATTGGGCCTATTGTGATCTGTGGATCAAAATGTTGGGCTACAAAGAAGCAACATATGCATAGGATAAGTATTGCTAAGATGGATAGTAGAGGTGAAGCAACAGTAAGAATTGGGAATCAAGAGATTCCTAAAAGCAATCAATGTCGTTATCTTGGATCAATTATCTATAAGAGGGGATTTGATGGAGTATGTTACACATAAATTTAAGCTAGTGGCTTAAGTGGAGAGGCGCTTCTAGAATGTTGTCATTGACGTGTTCCACTCAAGCTAAAATGAATTTTTTATTGGATAACTATTGGGCATATTGTGATATGTGGATCAAAATGTTGGGCGACAAAGAAGCAACATATGCATAGGACAAGTATTGCTGAGATGGATGTGTGGGAAGACTAAAAGTATATGGTAAGGAATGAACATATCAGAGTTGCCCGAATGAGAAATAAGACAAAAGAAAGTAGGTTAAGATGATTTAGGCATGTAAAGTGAAGACTTGGGGAGGTGGTTGTGAGAAGGTGCAAAGGGGTCCACATTGAAGGATCTAAGATGGTGAGAGGAAGACCTAAAAGAACCTGGATGCACTCAGTTCGAAAGGATTTGAATATATATATATATATATATATAATTTGACCAAAGATATGGTTTTTGACAAGTTGGGATGGTGGAAGTGTTGCCGAACCCAACTTGTTGGAATAAGGCATTTTGTTATTGTTATTGTTGCAGACATCAAGTAATGGATGGAAAAAATTCTGTGTTAGACAAAATCAATTTATGAAAACTTACAAAAAATGTCTTGCCAAAAGGCCGGTCTATCTAGTTATTCTCCATGATGTTGAAATCCAACAACTTTATGTGGTTGAAAAAGTTATGAATGATTCACTTAGAGGGAAGCAAGGACCATGGTGTTTAAACTCGGACTCGGATCGGGTATTGTCCGGTCCGAACAACAAATTTTTATTTTTTTTGGTTGGATCGTTCTAGATCATCCTGGATCGAACGATCCAACTTGCCGATACCTATACAACTAGTCCGGATCGTCCGAGTTGTATCGGTATCGGACCGAGTCGAAGCAGTTAGGGGTCTTAAGGGATTGGCTTCGACCGAGGATGGGACGATCCTTTACACTATGGCAAGGACAATAATCTAGTAAGTCCTATTGTTTGGACATTCAAGTTTAAGCTCCATCACTGCATAATGTAGTAGCGATTTGAACTTGAAAGGATTTCCTTTTGGAATGATTACATTAGATGTTTGATTATCCAATATGTGTAGAAGGCAGCTACTTTATCCAGGTCAGATCAGTTGACTAACATACTATTTAAACACACTAGATAGGCCAGAAACGGCTGTACATGTTGGCATCCTTTTTGGAGGTTGGCATACTTAAATAATTGCACTGGAATGCAAGATTTTGATCTGGTGTGAATGTCAAGGTGCACCGAGACTTTTGACCTTTTTGTATTTTAACTAGTCGGAATGATGGAACAGGATTTATGTTGCCGACCAGCCCAGCACCAACTAGTTGGGATAAGTGCTGTTGTTGTTATGTGTTCTCTCTTTATTATCACTACTCATAGTTTCCGGTTTATCTTTTTCTTGATTACTGTAATTTGTAGTATTTTGATGATCAAAGAAATCCTCAGGTCTCCTGAATCAACTGTTACTAGCCATACTTGACAATCCAAGAGTCACTTAGCTATTCAGCTATTGAATAGCTTCATGTGATGCACCAGGCACAGACACACGCACAGACACACGCACACACACAATATAGACATTTATATACACGAACAGTATAAATATCATGAACATATCTTTATGTATGTAGTCTTGTTTTTCAAATAAAACTGTAGCACCCTACTAACCATCCTAGAAGAGGAGGGTAAGATTCAAAGTAATACTTTGGTGGATTCTACAAATTTCAGGGTCCTCTCTTTCAGCAGCGCCCATACCCATCGCCAGGAGCTGTGTTGCGAAAGAATGCTGAAATTGCTTCACAAAACAAAAGACCAAGTTCTCATTATGCACCCATAGGCAAGAGGGGAGATGGAAGTGATGGACTTGGAGATGCAGATTGAGGCATCTGACATAATTGACAATGGTATTCACACCTCCATCTGCGGTTTGATAATCTGCTTTACTCACCTAAATGTAGTTCATATATTGAGTTGTCAAATTCATTATATAGGGTACACTACTGTCAACACTGCGATATGTTAGGATCCATGATTGAGTAGCTCTAGAGAAATAATGTTGTTGTACTTGAAACTGCTTCTGTTTCCAATGGGATCGATGTTCGTGGTCTTGTAATAACTTTCTGACAGGAAGTTTTGTTGTACCAGGTATAAGCGAGTACTCTGATATTAACGTTCTAGCTATATTCATCTTCGAGCCAGGTAACCGGAACAGAGCATTACTATTGCTGACCTAGATGATATAAGTAAGCCCATATACAATATCCTACTGGGAACTGAGCAAACTGGTGATTTGATTAATTTGGGGCAGGCTGCAAATGCTAGGGACTGGTTGGGAGCTATGGAAGATGCTACTTGAGGTAGGGTGTAGTTGCTAATCATCTAGCTGAAAAGGACCATCCAACTTGCAAGAGAGAGAGAGAGAGAAGTGATTGTACCGGGTTGATTGTATATTCTCCATCCAAAATGGAACGTGTTGAAAAGAAGTCAATTTTATTTCCAGAAGGTTATTTCAAGTTGATGAAAAGAGTAAAATTTTTGAAACAAATAAAACTTGAAACTACATACAAGGATAAGAAAAAGTTAGTCAAGTCAAAAGTGTTTCAGTCTCCATAAATAGATTTATTAATTTTTTCGAAAATTTTGGTCTTCATAAATAACATATATTTAAATAAAGATATCTTATTTTAAATGCTAATTTTTTTTATCCAAATCTATAGCTAATTTTAAATAAAGAAAGCCATGGATCCCTCCGCAATACATGCTATATCCATTTCTGATCACTGCAATTCCAGCAACAACAAAACATTTCAAAAGCCCCAGCCTGGAAAAAAAAAAAAAAAGGTAAAAAGAAAAAATGAATTCAAGATAAATTTGGCAACACAAGGAAGCTCTCAAGTTCTTTTGCTCACCATTTTTCTTGGTAATTAATGGCTCATTGGGGATTCAAAAACCATGTCCTCAGCTACTACTTGCTCATGAATCAGACTAAATTCAGATAACCTCTCTATCGCATTAAGGCAAAATTTCTTCCACTTACTAGATGAAGAATGCAAAAGCAACCAGTTGAATCGTCTGCTATGCTCACACCGTCTGCATGACTTCATAACATCGGAAGCACGCAAAAGAGCACAACTATCCTCACAAATATCTTCCAAATTAATACTCGTCAGCTTACTGATTCATCAAGTGCAATGGTTCCATCTTTTGATCAAACCTTCTCTGGTAAGATCATTGTAGACAGTTGGGATGATACGAATAACCTCATAATATGTTGAGTATATGCTGTGGGATGACAACATTGCAGTTATTCCATTATCAAAGCAATGCCTGAGCTTCGTGATCTTGCACAGGGGATGATGATCCATTCGCATCATGCAGTTGTTCTCTCTCGGAAAGCAGCTCAGGTGCCTTCTTTCTCTTCTGTCCAGAAATAGAAGCCTGATTTTCAGTATCAACCAGTTCAAGCTTTCTCTTTTTCACATTTTTGCATAAAAAAGTAGCAAGTGTCATGTCATCTTCAACCGCTGTTTCCATACTCTCTTCATCACAAGAGTTATGATCCATCCTTGTCCTTCCAAGTATATCCCGTTGACAAGAAGCAGCTGTCCTTGACTTCCCATCAACAGAATTATCCACAATTTGAAATATCAAATATTCTATTGGAACATCTTGGTGACCCTTTTCTGATTGGGTACCTTTATTCCTATTCAAATGCAGATTGGACACCTGTTTCTTATTCTTTGGAACTGTATCCCCAGCAAAGGTCTCAACATCATCGCCACAAGGTATCTCTGGAGTTGCTGAATCTTCTGGAGGTAATGCAAGAACTTGGTGGTCCTGTTCTGTTTCAATACATTTAGTTCTCTTTGAACGTGACTTGAGCGCCTTCCTATTGTTATTTGGAATGGCATTCTCCCCACCAAAGGTATCAACATCATCAACAAAGGTTATCCTTGGGACTATTGGATCTTGAACAGAAGGTGAAAGATTTTGCTGGTTCTGTGCTGATTCAGAACATATTCTTCTTTTTGAATGCAGCTTACATGATTTTTTCTCCTTTGAGATATTATCATCACCACCATTGGTTATCCTTAAATAAGAAGAATTCTCAGGACATATTGTAAGATTTTGGTGGTCGTGTGATTCTTCAGAATGTGTAGTCTTCTTTGAACTTTGCTTAGGTGGCCTACACTTGTTATTTGAGGTAATATTAGTCCTAATACCATCACCAGTGGTTATCCCTAACGTCAAACATTCAGCAGATGACATATCTTGGTGGCCCTGTGCTGATTCAGTACATTTGTTTCTTTTTGAGCGTGATTTAGGTGCCTTCTTTGAAGAAGTATTATTCCCACGAAATGCCTTGACACCACCGTTACCGTTGGCTATTTCTAAATTTGTCAACTCATCACAACACAATGACTGATCTTGGAGGTCTTGTGATGGTTCAGTACATTTATTCTTCCTCAGACGTGGCTTCCGCACCCTCTTCTTCCTCTTCGAAATGGGATCATCCTTATCAAATGTCTCAACCTCACCACCATTGATTATCCTTTGGACTTCCTCAGGGAAAATTTGAACTTGTTTTCTAGATATCTTCAAGCTAATTTTCTTCGTAACGTCACTGTGAGTTCAAGGACAGGGTGTAAAACATCATAAGCATGGTAGCAAACACACAATTCTGGATTTACCACTAGATTTTTTGGAGAAAAAAGCAGGTCACTTTCCCATCATAGAATACCAAGAAAAAAGAAAGCTAAAAAGAAACTGCATGCCTTGGAAAGAAGAAATGCTAGGCTACAAAACTTACCAGTAAGTCAGATCTATTCTCTTTTTGGATTTTGGCCTCCCTCTGCAAACATCCAAAACAGCAAAAGCACAATTAATATGATAAATGCAACACAACTAAGAATTGAGAAATATAAAACATACCGCGAGGTTTTCTTTTCTTTCTCACTAGTAAGTCCATTTCCAAGTTCAGAAACAGAATTTATCCCCTGTAAAGGAAGAAAGTCGCTGGGACCAAGAGCAGGTCGCTCAGCCTCCCGATCTACAAAATTGGATATAAAAACAGTTTTCTGCATTTTCCTAGCTGCTTGGAGCAAAGGAACTTCATGTGGAAGCAAAACCTTCCATCTTCTGGTAATTGAGGAAGAGGAAACATTGCCATGAATATCAAAGCAAATTAGGTTAGAGATCTAAGCATGAGGCACAATTCCACAACAAAATCTAATACAAACATTTTGTTTAAACAATAGAACCTGTCCATACCTCCTGCACTGACTATCAGTACGTGGAGGGACAGATGCTGCAACCTTAGACCAGCAATGTCCATGTTCTGCAATTGCTGCTTTCAGTCTAGAATCCTCTTCTTCAGTCCATTCTCCCCAGTTCAGAGAAGGATCGAGAGAATTAACCCACCTGCCACCACAGCTGAGCTTATAAATTCAATCAAATCAGTAGGGAAAATTTGATTTGAGGTTTCTGTACCATACCTTTCTCTACATTGTACTTGAGTTCGACCAGGCACAAATTGAGCTATTTTCATCCAGGTTTTGGGCCCAAAGAGCATCACAGCTACTTTCAAGCGTTTGTCTTCATCCAGAGTCCATCTCCCTACTCTTTTCCGGGCTGGGTTAAGGGTCTTTCTCCATCTGCATTTGACAAGATGATATATAGAATGTCACTTAGCAGATCAAAACTGCACAGCCACCATAACCCAAGTCCTGTGAATGAAGGTTTAATCCAGAAGGTGTACATCAACCATTAAACAGGACTGATCCATCATAAAAAAAATAAAAAAAAAATCCATAGAACTTGATAAAAGATCCACCTAAATAAAATCATATAGCTTATAAGTGAAAATTTTGTGGAAAGTACTTCAAGCATGAAGATAGAAGTCCTCAACCTGACACCTGCATTCTATTGATAGAGAATTATCAAGGATACATCCATAAATATGCGGTAAAGGTCCACAATGTTCGAACCAGTACAACACATTCAAACTGCTAGAGTAAATATACTACATGCTACACTGCCAAAAACTTAATATACTTCTTATATACCAACTAAGATGAACTTATAATGCTGAGAAATGTATAACAAATCGGAAAACACAAGCTCTGTTTTTAAAATCCTATTATTAAACCTCTGAACTCCTAAAACTCAAACCAAAGTATCAAACCCTAACCACAACAATTCTGAATCTTAGGTTTGAATCTCTTTTGATAAGAATCCTATTATTTTTCTAACTCATATTTCAATCTTAAACTATATAGAAGCCTACAATTTGAGCTGAAACCAAGGATAACTCTTGAGAGAAACAGTCAACATCGGTTTCTTGTATATATTTGTTTTCATAAGAAAAAATGTAAATATCATTTAAGAGCATTCCACATACACGCATCTCAATGTAAAGAGGATGAGCAAAGTTATCTGGGTCTTTTGCATAGAAATCAGGTTTGCACCATATTTAAATTTGTTCGGCATCAAGTTGGCTAATTTATGCACCCAAGAGAATAAGATATTCATTGCTGAGGCAATAGATTTGACCAACCTAATTGTATTAGAAACCCTCCAAGACCCAATAAGAACATCTCTAACCAAAGTTAAAATCGTAGCTGAGACCCCTCCACCATGAGATCCAGCAAAATAAGCCTCTTGACTTCTTAAGCTGATATGAGAATTCCCTTACAAGGTTCCGAATACATGAGAATCACATCATCTCTGTAATCATGAAAAACACCTTCAATGCAGGAAGGAAATGGATTACTCAAATAACATCCATCAAAGTTCCATTTCAAAGACCCTGACAAACAGAGATACTAAATCTGGCTTAAATCGAGATACTGAATTTTCTCAAAAAAACACCTCCCCAACTCCTCCACATGTCACCAACCAAAACGGCTCTAAATTCCTCATGAACTGAAACCCATTGCCTACAGTCAACCAGATCGTCTACAACCCCAAGACAATAAAGCATGCTTGTCAAAAATCCTGCCATCCAAATAATAGCAACGCATGAACCAAAAATATGTTCATCAACTTACCCCTAATCCCAATTACTGTGTGTTTCCAACAGCAAAGTAACTTACAGATATCTAAAGGCATCACCCACAAGCAATCAATCATCTGCAAGAAATAGCACCATATAAAGTGAGCAATAGCACACTGAATAAAAAGGTCATTGACATAACAAACACTTTAGGAGAAAAAACTTTGAATTTCACTCCAATTTGAAGAATGAAATTGGTAGCCAGTATCCACAAGAAGGGCTCAAGTCTAGGGGAATCAGCAAACTCCAAAACCTGTCTAGCGGGCAAATGAGAAAACATTGGATTGGATGACTTTAAAACAAAGCATTTAGAGAAGAAAATCCCTTATTAGATCGAGAGACCATACCTTTTCTTGGGGAAATCGAGGATGAATGCTATCTCCTTGAAATTAGTAAGACGGGATCTCTAACTAGAGTAAGATTCCAAGATGACTGCAGTAAGGAAAAAACATCAATAACAAAAGCAGTCGTACAGAAACCAAGTTGAAGGTATGAGAAAATCTAATGCTAAACAATATCTCACCATCATACATTTCCCCAAAATCTATTTCTAAAAAATAGAAGGAGCCAATCCCAGACGTGTTTCCATTTTCCAAGGCTAGAAGGAGCCTTATACCATTTATTTATGTCCTACCCATCTGATCACTGAAGATTGTTACCAAGAACTAAGTGCCACATATTACCTTTTCTTAAAAATCTACTCAATAATTTCCCCGTCAAGGACGAGTTCTTGTTCACTGTATTTCCGACACAAATACCACCAGGCTCAAACTTCCTACAGACCAAATCCCATAGTTTTGAAGCAATGTTGGAGCTCTGGAATTCTTCCTTAACAGTCGGTGGGTGGGGGACGGGGACAAGGACGACGAAAATGTTTGACATGGTGGAGACTTTAGGTTGGGATTTTGCTACCTGTTGTTCGTATGGATCTGGAGGGTATTAGTGAGATTGGTTATTATGAGTTGTCTGATAGACAGAGTTCTAGATTGATATAGGAGGAATTGAAGTTGGAGAGGAAGAGGTGACCTTTTCCATGGTATATTGCGTAGGATTTTAATGTTATCACATCTTTTGGAGTCTTTCGTGACCGATAGATATTCTTCCAAAGTCAAGCATCTCCAATTTGTTGATAATCTGGCTAAATGTGAGATTTTGGATAAGTGGTTAGTTTGGATGCTTGTGGATAAATCTGGCTAGCCATGAGATTTTTGGATACATGAAATGGTTAATTTGGATCAGCTTCATATTAATTAAGGGTGAAAACCGAAGATGTTTCTTACTAAGTACTTGGGGTATTACAATAGGAGCTAGTTATAGAGCTACTTCAATGCGGGATCCTATTGTGAAGAGGATAGAGAAGTTGGCAACTTGGAAGAGTCGTTATCTTTCCAAAGGAGGGAAGATAACCCTCATTAGGAGTTCCTTGGCTAGCCTCCCCAATTGAAGAACCCTTCCTTAGTTGCGAAACATAAGAGATGATTCAAAGAGAATGGGTAGCTTAGGGATAGGAAACCTGGAAAAATTTTAGTCTCCTAGAAAAGTGGTTATGGAGATTTGACAAGTAGAGGAAGTCTTTGGTGTCAGATTATCGTGGCCAAATATGGTAGTCATCCAGGAGAATTGGTGCCAGCAGCTTTCAGAATTGTCTTTGGTGGCAACAAATAGAGGCACTTGATTCAATGTTACATGTCATCTGGTGAGGGAGGAATCAGCTGGAGGTTTAACTTTAAGTGACCCTCAACAATCAGGAGTTAGACTCAGCAGCATCCTTGCTATCCACCACTCATCCAGTAGTAATGGATGAAGGGTACGATACCTGTAAATTGGTTTGCGTGATGAATGAAGAGTACGAATTGGAGTTTGCCAAATTGCTGTGTTTTGTGCAATGCAGAAGCAAAATTTATGGCTCATCTATTGTTACATTTTAAGTTGTCTTTTCAAGTATGGGCATTCATGAATTGTTGGTTGATGCAGAGGAACTTAAGAGGAGGCCCTTTCTTGTTGGAGATGGAGAAGCTCTAGGAAAAGTATTTTGCATTTTGTCGTCTACTATGTGAGCTGAAAGACAGAAATTGCATATCGTCCAAGGAGTGGAACTCGTGTTGATTCCCTTCACCAAAAAGTAAATCCGTTGTCTTGGCTAGTCCTTTCTATACTTTTGGCGTACATAGAGCTTCGCTCTTATTTAACCTTCTGTTTCTTTTGTCATTAATATATAATATATACATCTCTTTTATCCAATTCAAAAAATGATATTGATCCTACCCCCTAAAGAGATATACGACCTCTTCCATCTAGCCAACATTTTCACAAAATTTCCACACATGGTGCCAGAACATAAGTTTCATATGATCTTCCTCCTAGCAATATCCTTAAAGTCTTGAAGAGGCCAAAGACACAATATTGCAACCTAGAATCTCAGTGAACACCATCTCAAAGCAACTGATTTGATAGTATTAACTGGGTTATCCACTATGTCAAGGAAAATATGCCATTTGCAAACTAAAAATGAGAGATCCAGACCTTACCACCCTTCCCTATTCGAAGCACTGCAGTAAACCTATCTTCTCAGCCCTCCCCAAGGATTTACCAAATGCATCACCAACAAGAGTGAATAAAAACAGATAAAGTGGGTCCCCATGAATCCCTCTAGAAGATTCAAAAAAATAATAAAATAATCAGCTTTTAACATTCTATTTTCTGGTTTTTTATATATTTTTCGAATGATGTAAGTATATAGAAATCCTATGATCTTATGACTCAAATCCTTATTCGAACTGAATCATAAAAAAAAATTATCCAAGACTTCAGCTCTTCCCCCAACACAAAGATAAGCTGGAACGTCATGAAGCTGAACATATGACACTACTTGAAAGATGCTACCACAAAGCATGCGGAAGCATATATTATGTGCACAGAGTCAAGTGGTTTAGTGACTCATAAGGAACACCCTCTCGAAGCATGCTCAACAATGTATTACTGAAACTACAAATGCATTAGACAATTATAGGTTATTGCATATGCTCGCTTCTTAAGCAAAACAACCCCAAATAATTTCTTGCAATCTGAGTTCTCATGCAACATTTGGCAATTTTTCAGTCTTTTGATGTCCTGTGAGTTACACCTTGAAATTTATTTGAACTAGCTCAATGATGGTTAACCAAGGCTTTCAACAATCAAGCAAATACCAAGTAGAAGCTCGCTACTTCCCTTTTCCATCACCTAAAGTATTTGGAATACAAGGAAATGTTATGGATAGAATCAAAGCCTTCTCAGTTCCTTGCCACTCAATTCACAAAGAATTTACAGGAAGTAACTATGATATCCTTCTCACCAAATGGGATGTCATAATTCATGACATTTTGTTCTACATGCAAATGAGATAACAAGCATATTAGAATTATTCATTGAATAGGACCATCTTTGCTCACTCCCCTTTAACTCAGAAAGAATTTATTGGGAAAACCATGATAAACTTACCACCAGGTGGGAGTCATAATTCATGGGAACTCTCATTTCCTTTTGCATGCAAAGAGATGGATGACTCATCAGTATTCTTCATCATCTACCTTATTAACAGGCTCCTAAATTGTATATTAGGAAATACTACATTTATAATAAAATTTGACATGTTATATGTTTTTATGTTATATAGCCCCTACGGCTACTGAAACCTTTATGGAAAATTCTCAGGTAACAAATCTGTTAGCCAAGCCCAATAAGATCAGATCAGACTAAACGATAATTCAAAATGAAAAACCGGCTGAAGTTGCCCACTAGAAAATGATTGTATCAGACCAGTTTTACTGCCACAAGTTATCAATCTATTGGGCTATCTACGAATTGGGGCTAGCCACCTTGTTACCCCATCACTGCTCAACCTTTATACCAGATAACCCAAGGTTTTGAATTTTGATTTCGAGGAAAGTTTAAAACCCTTAAATAAAGATATTATGAGGGAAATTTCATTTTCTGATTTTTTTCCATAAACTTTATACAGACAGGCTTCTAGATAATGGAAATATCGATGTAAGAAACATTGTGATGCCTTTCAAATATGGTAATTTTTTTGGGATGATTTCAATTACTTCTAGGAATTTAAAACCATGGATAGAACAAACAAAACAAGATTTGACAGAAAAAACAAATAACAGAATTCAACAATTCATAAAGATAGTCTGTTTGTGGCTTATTTCTTCCAAAGCTTAACCTAAAAAGATACCAAAAGGATCTAAAGTCTCATATTTAAAACAAATGAAATAACTCCATGGACTCTTTGACCCCAATCTATCTCCAAAGATCCTTTAGAAACCCACAACAGTTATTTGAGGTTCTTCAGCTTTCTATTATCTTCGTCCCATGAGAAAGCACAAAATATAAAGGTGCAAATCGAAGGATTCAAAAGGGGAATTGGAAGAGAGAAAATGACCTGGAAGGTGTCAGTTAGAAAATACTTGAAAGCACATAATCTAATTGAAGCTATGGTTTTTGACAAGATGGATGGAAAGACGGATATTGTGCTGCTGCTATACACCGGTAGAAAATGACCTGGAAGTTCCCGGTAAGAAAAAACTTAAAAGGCACATAATCTGATTGAAGCTATGGTTTTTCACAAGCCAGAATGGCAAAAAAGATACCGTATTTTTTTTTTTTGGAAGGATAAAAAAAGAAAACTAAAATAACTAATTAGGGCCAAGCAGTTTTTATTAAATACTTAAACTTTGGAATTAAGTATAAACTAGAGTACAACTAATATAATCCATCAACCTGCTTTAACTATTGAAATCCCAGCTGTATCCGATGAATCACAAATCATGCTGTCACTCATACGCTCAAATGTATGCTTGTATTGATAGCTATATACAGGGGCGGAGCTACGAAATCTTTTTTGGGGGGGCCAAATTAAATTAAAAAGGATAAAAAAAGCTGTTAAGAGTTTTACTAATTATTGCTCGATGATTTCGGTCTCGAGGATCGAAATAAAATTTTGATAAGAAACTTTTTTATTCTTTTTTTTTATATATGAAATAATTAGTAAAATTTCATCGGAAGCACTGAAATTTCACTTCAAATTTTGATGATTTCAACAAAATAATTTGTTTTTTAATTACTATTTTAAACAAAATTAATTATTTCGGTAATTTTCAAACTTTTTGTCAAAATTACCCAAAATCGTTTAGAGCAAAATTTTAGGATTTCGATTTTGCCTACCTAAACGAAATCAAAAAAATTCAATGAATTGTAAAACCTTTGCATATAATAAATAGGTAGGGCTATAATGAGCCGGGCCGAGTTTTGCCCAGCTTGTCTCTGGCTCGTAAACCGCTCGACACGAGCTCATAAACCTTGAGCAAGGCTCATGCTCGTTAAAATATTTTAGGCTCAAGCTCGGCTCGCAAAAAGTTCGACTCGTAAAAAGTTCAATTTGCAAAAAAAAAAAAAACTTACCTCAGTTCAAATAAATTAAAATATTGTAGTTGATAATAATTATTATATATAGCATAGCATATTAATATATATGTTTAATATTAATATTTTTAAGAGGGGCCAACATGAAGCGCTACTCCACCCAAGGTAGGTGGAGTGGCATACATACGATTTTAAAAAACTTTGCGGGGGCCATCCCCCCTCCGCCCCTGGGTATATACCCGGTACGCTTCATTTTCTCAAAAAACTGCATGCCAAATGTCACCACAGACAAGCGCATATATTCGCATGCAGAAATCTTAATTTATAATCTAAAATTTAACAATTTTTTCAAGAAAGTTGTATAACACTACCAAGTTATTCATGTCACTGATACAATCTAAAATCACATCAAAAGCAATAATCCACACAAAAGAACAGAGAATCTTTAGTGCATAAGGTTGTCAGAATGATTACGCCCAGCACTACATATCCATGCCTGATAGGACATGGAACAGATTGGATCTAGAGCAGTTACATTTAAATCCAGATACATGTCCAAATCTGGACATTCCTTACAAGATTTCCATTGGGATCCATTCAGATCCTAGAACTTGGGTATATATCTGATGCATTTTAGAATGAACCGAATTACATAGTCCAGATTTCATATAAACAAAAAAATGGATCAAATCTACCCCAAAGAATAAAAATAATAACATAATTAATATGTAGCAAAAAATATTATGCAGCAAACGATCCTAGAACTTGGTTTCCTATCTGATCCATTTTAAAATGAGCCATATCTGATTGGAGCTATAGTTTTTGACAAGCCGGAATGGCATAAAAGAAATCATGTTGCGGACTGCAACTATTAGAGATAAGGCAATTTTTATTATTAAATAATTAAAATTCCGATTATGCACAACTGAGACTATAACTAAAATAATCCATCAACCCACTTTAACTATTGAAAGCTTAGCTGCATCTGCATGAACCACAAATATTGCTATCACTCGTAATCTGGAATGTAAGCATGTACTGAAAACTATATACCAATTACAATTCATTTTCTGAAAAAAAAAATGCATGCCCAACTCCATGACAGACAAGAACATACATTCACATTCCAAAAACTTAGTTTATAATACATCTAAATTTTAACAACTGTTTCAAGAATTTTGTATAACAATACCAAGTAATCGCTGTCAATTATACAATCTAAAATCACATAAAGGTAATAATTTAAATGTACAAAAGAACAGAGAACCTTTAGTGCACGAGGTAATCAGAATCATGATGCCTGGCACTACATATCCATGCCTGAGAGGACAGGGAACAGATCGGATCTAGAGCAGTTAAATGTAAATCCAGATACATGCTGAATCTGGATAAACCTAACAAGATTTGCATTGGAATCAATTCAGATCCTAGAACTTGGGTCCATATCTGATCCATTTTAGAATGAAACAAAACTATAAATAGTCTAGATTCCATATAAACAAGAAGATGGATCAAATCTAAACCAAAGGCTAAAAATAATAATATACATAATAGTAGCAAAAAAAAATTATGTAGCAACACAATCTGACTGAAGATAATAGTCCCTGACAGATTGGGATGACAGAATAGGACTCCTATTGGCTGACACAACTAGTTGAGACAAGACATTCGTTGTATTTTAAAAATGTAAAGAAAATATGATCTTTAAGAATTAATCATTAAGCGTACCACACCAAAAAAAAAACATCATTAGTAATGATATATGCATCAATCAAACATGAAATCACATGTCATTAGAAGCCGGGTTGTCTGGTGAAATACTCCAGACTTGGAAACCTGGTGAGACACAGACTTCACACGTGGCAGCTTAGTCGGAAAAACCACCCGTCCACATGTAATTTAGTTAGCCCCACCACAAGCACTACGTTTCAGTCCCAAACATTTGTCACAAGGCAAAAAGGCCTATACAAAATCTAGCATCGTTCTTGAACAGAACTTCAAAATATTTAACAAATTCAAACATCCGCTGCAACACAAGACAAAATTTGTTATTCAACTATTAACAAGGCTTAAGTGCATTGAAATATTGTACATGTTCCATCAAGAAAACCCCGTCAAGTGGACTGTTTAGATTCGCCACATCATGCACCATGTGGTAGAGATAGTCATGTCTCACTAAGCAAGTAATTCTGGTGCGGCAGAACAAGATTCTTTTCACCATATTACTAAAATCCAAACTGATACAAGAATGGACATAAGCCCAACTTGGATTTTAAAGTCTGGATCCATATTAACTTCATATTCAAGGGTCCAAATGTGATAAAAATAGGAAACCAGCGGAGCAGATCCCAAGTCAAACTTCCATTTCATACCCCAACAGGGATGGCAATAGAGTGGCTTGAATGGATAATCCGCCCAAAAGGGACAGGTTTCAAAAGTCCAAAATTGTAGTAGGGTCTGAGTCGAAGCCTGCCCTGTTGTCATTAAACTGTGATTAGAATTGTAAGGCATTATGGCTGTCTTCCTCCATCTCCAAGCTATTCTCTTTCATTGTTTTGAGTCTATGATTATCTACTGACCAGGCATTCGAAGCCACTGAAGACTTGTGTGGTAGAGTGCAAGCAGCGAGTGAAGTGCATAACCAATAGGACTTGAGGAATGATGGGAGGAAATAAAAAGAAAAGAGTTGCGAAAACTTCTTGCTAGGTATCCTACATCTAAACTGAATTCTTTTGGTTAAATAATCTCTTTCTACTTGCTTTGGAACAATTAAAAGATTATTTGGAAGAAAATACTAGATTCTGCTTCTAGCAGCAACATGTCCCTTCAAACAGTGGCTTTTTGGTATATAATCCGATCTAGAATGATAGTCTCCAATCTCAATCTCCTTCGTGAATTTGAAAGATAATTATTGAGCTCATTCTTATGAATAGGTAGCTAAAGCTAAGAGTGGTCCAACCAGCTTATATAAGGTTTTTATTGGGGTCTTACAGACAGGTTAATAATTGCTTATAGAATCAGCGAACATGCTATGACTCTTGTTGTACTTGTGAAAAGGAAAGTGGGTGCTTGACAGGAGAGTCCCGAAGCATGGGGCTTGTCTTGTGAAGCTCCAGTGAGCAAATACAAGAGGTTTTAGGCGCTATCATTAATAAGCGATGTGAATGCGAAATCTGCAATCAGTGGTCAAAGAAGAAAAATTTCTAAGCTTGTCCCATCCAATCCTGCACCATCCTGTCCTCACCCCAATACTAAGTGAGGGTAGGGTTAATGGTATATGCCCTAACCACCAAGGTTTAATGTACCGGAAACCGAACCGGTCCAGTACAGAAAGTAAAAAAATAAAAAATACCAGATCGGACCGTCACCAGACCGGAGGGACCGGTCGTCGGACCGGCGAGACCGATCACCAGACCGGCAGTAGCAGTGGTTTCGGTCGATGGGTTGCCGGACCGGCGGTATCGGTTGCTCGACAACCGGACAGCTGGAACCGGTCACCGGACCAGCAGTACTGGACCGCAGGTCCATAACCTCGCAATACAATTGTTTG
>JAUPMG010000002.1:6642321-6655076 GCA_031762675.1 Pachysandra terminalis | reverse complement strand
GGAATTTTGTCAACACCATCCTATAATTGGTAACATGAGAATTCTCAGCTGGGCCAAAATACATAGCAGAAGCCTTCTTATCATTGACCTGCAGATACCAAAATGCCTCCCAAATATAAAACAAGCCAAAACATATCGAAGCCAGCACAACTAAAATTCTAAATGAACACGTCTTCTGTGAACCAGAACTACCAGCCACTCTGTACCATGTAAAAGAGTGATGTGTGAGAAATGGTACTCGTGAAATTAAATAGAAATATGCACACAATGCAGAGCTATGATGCACAAGTGGCAGGCATGACACGCATTTGATAGTCTTAACATATTAGCCTATATAATAGTTAAGCATGAGTATAAGAAGCCAAAAGGAAATTTTTCTTCTATATAAAGGGAAATAAGTAATCACTAGTTTGCATGGACTTTGATGAACAAACAATTTCAGATTTGTCTCTCTCCAGAGTTTGGCCATGGTGGTTTGTCTCACTCCATGATGATTAATTGCACTAAACGCTTAAGGCATTCGCTCATGCTTCCACTTCCAACTGTCCGACACACTTAACTGTGCTTCTCCAACATCACACTGTCATATACTAAATTCAAATACATGCAAACACATTTGTACTCACCTAAGAAACAGTAGCAAACAAAGAAGAAACAGAACAATTGGGATCACAAGGTTGAACGAGAAACACCACGAAGCAACATGTTGCATTTTCAACCCAGAAAAAAAAAAAAAAAATCCGCATTGTATATCATGCATTGCTATTTGATATTTTTTTTTTTTTTTGCTGGTTGCCTTTTAGCATTCCACAAGTAAATCATCAAAAGAAGAGAACAAGGGAGCAAAAATTTGGAAAAGCAAGCAGATTAATGGGGTATAAATATAGGCTTCACAGCGCACATGCATACATAAATAAATAGAGTTTCCTTTCAGGTAGGTAAACTGTGTGTATTTCATAATAAAATTTCACAGTTAATGGTAGGATCTAACACCAATCCTTATGATATAAAAAAAAGGGGACAAGTACGCTTGCTAATGCATATCAAACGGCATTTTCAAGATGGCTTAGAACTGTTTGATAGCTAAATATAAAGATATCCACTATTCTGATCCCAGGTATACAACATAGAACATCAAGCGGTTCACATCACAACCCATTGCATAAGTCCAGGATGATTTAGAACTGTTTAGTAGCAAAATATAAAGATATCCAATATTCAGATCCCAGGTAAACAACATAGAACATCAAGCATTTCACATCACAAACTAATGCATAAGTCCAGCAAGAATATACAAAGTCTGTTGCCAAATATTGTAATTATCCATGTAAGATAATGAACTTCAGAAAAGAAAAAAGAATAGCAATTGACATTCATGGCTATATATACATATAATAACAGAACAACCATATAGAGGCAAAGTAGTTTGTCAAACTATAGCACCAGAAGCATTAAAGGTTAATCAAAGACATCGTGATACTATTTCCTTTTTTAAAGGATAATATAGAGCTATTTCAGGAGAACATTAAGAGAGATCATAACCTTTAATGTCTGAGAAGCCCTGGACTTTGGAACTGAAATTAATCGTATTCGAGCATCCTTCTTCTGGGATAAAGCTCGCCCTGTTCTTTTTTTACATGAAACCTGGAAGTCCCTAAGGACTTTGACACGTTCCTTTAATTTTTTGTTTTCTTCAATCCTCGCTTCAATCTGTATCAGTTTCTCCCGAATGAATTTCTGACATGACCTGTTCTTTTTAATGGCATCAATGAAAACCTGAGCAAACTTTGGAAAGCCGGAATACTTCAGATGTGGCACAGATAGCTTACAAGCTTCAGACTGATGCCACTCAGGAAAACCGGAAGGATGACACCCTGGACGCATGTCAACAAAAGTATTCAAAGATTTGGGGACACTACAAGCATCTTCAGAATAAAGAAAACCTTCGATCGAACCATTTTTTCTATTTAGAGAAACGTTGTTTGAAGTTTCTTGCTCTGATGCTATGCTAGTTACCTTATCCATCTCAAGTTTCTGTTGATAACTTTCCGTGTTCCTTATCAGGGCATCTGTGTTGAAATATAAAAAAAAAACAAATGAAAAAGAAAGAATTCAAATTATGAATGAACATTCAAAACGGATCGTAAAAATCAAATTAAGTTATGGCTCAAAAGAATCAATATGAGCCACGTGCATCAATACAAAGAATAAATGTACAGCAACACCATCATTATAAATAAATAAGATCTGGAGACACTTATTAAGTGGGAAAAACTTTCACTTATAAGCATCAGTATTTCCCTCCAAAATAGAAAGAGAATCAACTTTTGACTAGCACTCAAAAAATATAAGGTCTAAGAACTGAAATCGGGTGTACAATAGAATTCAGTATGAATCACTCAAGCGTTCTACATGTTGGTGAAATCCAAATTGGGGGTGGACGAAAGAATTTTTTTTTTTATATAATTAAAGTTCGGTGTATAAATTAGTATGGAGTTGAGACAAAGTCATTCACAACATGTACAAGTATGAATATCCAATAGGGTGTCAACCAACCCCTATCCCCCTAAAACTCTACATTCTGTCTTTTTATAACTCACCCCACCTATTCACAAAATCTGAAAAGCAAACATCAGAAAATTCTGGTAAGATCCTTGCCCTTTGAAAAAGTAGTGCCAAAGGCTCTTCTTCTAAGTATCCCTTCCGCCACCCCCTTTCCTTCAAACACCCTACTATTTCTTTCCTTGCAAATAGACCAGCATACGATGTGCGCATAAATTCCAAAAAATATCATGTCTTGACTTCTGCTTTCTCCATCCCCAAACCAACAAAAAACATCTCAGATCTTTCGGCATCACCTAAGCAACTCCAAAGCCAACCATCAATAAAGACCATAGCCCCCTCGCCACCTCACAATGTAATAGGATATGGTTTACCGATTCTGCATCATTTTTACCAAATAGCACCGATTAGGGATAGCCCAACTTCTAGAAATAAGATGGTCAATCATTAAGATCTTGTCCTGGGCAGCCAACCGTACAAAGAAAGTCGCCTTAGACGGATGACGCTTTCCAAATCAATCGAGCTGATAAGTCACTGCTATAGTTAGGAGAGATAACATCAAAAAGAAAAATGACCCATCCCCCTCCCACCTCCAACATCTCCTATCAGGCCCATCAACTAATCTGATTCCTTCCAATTCCACCATGACAGCATCAGCCGACTCCACTTCCTATCAAACAAAGCCCTTCGAAACCTAATGTTCCAACCATGCCCATTACTGCCCCTTTGGATAATGTTGCTGATCCACTCACCTTTACCCATACCAACCGGAAACAGAGCACTATATCTAATAGCAAATGAGATATCACTACACCAACTGTCTTCCCAAAAGAAAGGTGGAAATCAACAAATGTCGATTTTTCCCCAAGTCGCTGACATTCTGGTGATATGTCGCTATGCGACAAGGGAGAAATTCCTCCCAGTTTGAAGGAAAAGTAGGAAAATGTCACATATGTCGCCGATACACCGGTAACATGGGGAAAAGTTCTCCCAACTTGAGAGAAAAGTGGAAAATATTATCCCCAAATGCTTGAATTTAAGGACGGAATTATTTTATGCCTAATTAAGTGATAGATTTTTATGCCTGGGGGAAATTTCCTAATGTCGGTGACATGTCACCAAAATGTCATTAGCTATGCTTGGCAACATGGCTAGCAACCTCAACATTAAAAACCTTGTCAGTGAACAGTAGCAGAAATTTTGAAATAAGACTTCAGCATATAAAGTGAATAATAGAACCTAGTACCTAAAAATCTTAACAAAGAGCCAATCCATATTCCATGTCATTCACCAACAACCCCAATTTTCTCATCACCACCTCCCAACAGCCATAATCACCATTCTAATACAACCATCTTCTTCATTAGTTACTGTAGCATTTAATACAACCATCTCTTCCAAAACAGCACTAATATCACCACCAACCATTTTAACCAACCTGAAACATCACCGTTATTCACAACCGATATCCACACCCAACGAACAACCACCATCATCACTAGATTCACTACCATAACCTTCATCCACTTTTACTGTTTCTGTTACAGCACCGCAACCATCCTCTAGGTGAGAGAAATGCATAGAAGAACAGAAACAGCGGGCCAAAGAGAAAAGGAGAATCTTCACTGTTGAGGGCAAGGCCTTAGAGGTCAAAGAGATTAAATTAAAGGGAACAAGGCACTAAGATTCACAGAAATGAGTAAGCGTTGTGCAACACATTCTCTTTAATTTTTTTTTTCTTTTTGATGAATAAAGATTATATATATATATATATATATATATATAAACAGAGAATAATTTACAAGATTAGTCAACACAGCTGGTGGACCAACCAAACTCAAAGCAAAGGATAAAAATAAAGTACAGATAAATACACTGATCCATAGTCATAATTGGATCTCTCCCAATAACATGTCCTTCATGGGGATCTCCATGAAGAGACTCATCACTCCTCCCCAAGCCCAACCATCTGCACATTTACCGATTTTTTTGTTTTTTAATCAATAACGAAGAAAAATATATTACAAGAAGGAAGAAAGAATACAAATATAGGACAGCTACCAGGTTCCACAGGCCATAGAACAGAAGATCCTCCCCAAGAAGAAAAAGAAAAATAAGAGAAGCAGAATAGAATCAACAGGCTTTCTTGGGCAAGGAAAGGGATAAAGGTGGGCTTAACTTGAGCAATATTCATACTCGAAATCAGGCTTTCTTGGGCAAATGGTTATAGAGGTTTAGCACGGAGAAGAAGGCTTTGTGGCGTTCCGTCTTTGCTAGCAAGTTCGGCGTTCATTCAAATGGATGGGATGTCAATCCTAGGGCTAATATTAAATCAACCAGTGCCTGGAAGAATATTACCTCACTATTTCATGTATTCTTCAACAAGGTTAGATTTTCTGTGGGTTCTGGCTGGTCTACTCTCTTCTGGACTGATGTGTGCTCGGGAGAGCAACCTTTGAATTCTTGCTTTCCTAGAGTTTTTTGGTTAGTTAGTGCTCAGTATTCCTTTGTTTCAGAAGTCTTGAGTTGGTCTCCTTCGGGTCTTTCTTGGAACCTTCCTCTTGGTCAGGATTCGAGGCTGGCGGAGGTGGAGGAGTTAGGTAACCTTTTTGAATGCCTTAAGAATGTGGTTATTGATGAGTCCTATCTGGATTCTCGTGTTTGGTGCCAAAACCCTAGTGGAATTTTCTCTTCTTTTTTTTTTTGATCAATAACAAATTTTATTATGAAAAGAAAGGAAAAGAGAGTAAAGAGATGGTAGAAAGAAAAGATGAAGAACATAAAAGTACATAAGGAACAAAGAAAAATAAAGATAGGCCCCAGCGAGGACTACAGATAGGCCACGATCTCCCAGCTTCTCATCATATCTTCCCATAAAACATCTTTACACTCTGGATGAGAGCAAACCCAGGAAACCGTCATAACCATGATGGAATCAATGATCTCCTCCAGCCACTTGCCTTTCCCTTTGAAAATTCTCCTATTTCTCTCATTTCAAGTCCCCCATAACACCACATAAAATAGAGCTCTATACATAATCTTCCCCCGAGTACCAAGCCCAAGAAACTGCCACTGATAAAGCAAATCTCGCACCGGACAAGGGCCGACCCACGCAACACCAATGGAAGAGGTAAAGAATCTCCAAACATGATCAGCAAAATTGCAACCCAAGAACAAATGATTTACAGATTCCCCATGAGCCATACACATAGGGCAGACCTGAGGGGAGAGTGCCATATACGGCCTCCTCTGCTGAAGGATATCAGCAGCGTTAATACGATAATGCAGGGCAGTTCAGACAAAGGCTTTCACCTTAGGAGGGACATTAACTCCCCAAAGTGGAATTTTCTCTTGTAAATCATTCTTTGATTCTATTCGGAAGAGTAATCCTATTCTTTGACTATATGAAATAGTATGACTATACAACAACAAAATGCCTCATCTCAACTAATTGGGGTCGTCAACATGAATCATATTCCACCATCACAATCTGTCAAAAAACATAGCTTCAGACAATATAGGATGACTATAATACCCCCAAAAATAACACAAAAACCCTTAGGTCTAGACTAATGCAAATGACATAAATACTCCTGAGCATAAGTATACTCCAGACACTTAAATTCTCCAAAATAAAGCTTGGCCTAGCCCTAAGGCTGAAATATCTAATATATAGTATGTTATATATATATCTATATATATATATCTTAAACATATCTATAAAAAGATAAAGTTTTGACGTATCTAGAATGTCACATATATAAAACTATAAATGTTTTCAATGAAAAGAACCGTCACTTCAAAAGTATCTCTTTTTGAAGAGGTCGCTGATCGGTTGATTTGGAAAGCTCATAGCCCTTCAAAAGTAACTTTTTTTTTTTGTTTGGTTGGCGGCTCATGACAAGATCTTAACAATTGATCACCTCATTTCCGGAAATTGGGCCATTCCCAACCGGTGCATTATGTGCAAAAGGAAAGCTGAATCTGCTAACCATCTTCTCATTCATTGCGAGGTTGCCAAGGATCTTTGGTCTTTTTTTCTTTGCGGTTTCGGTGTTATGTGGGTGCTGCCGGAGGACTTGAATAGCTTGCTTTTAGCGTGGGGGTGGAGGAGGAAGAAGACCAGACAGAATATTTTATGGAACCTTTGCTCTCATGCTGTTTGCTGGTCAATATGGAAAGAGAGAAACTTTAGAGTTTTTGAGGATAAGGAGGTTCATATTGGTGAGATTATAAAGAGAGCTGTTGCTCTTCTTTTTCAATGGGCAAGGGTACTGCCAGATTTTTGTGGCATTAGTTTTAGAGATTTTGTTAATAGGTGGGGAACTATAGAAGTGTTGCTTTTTGGGGAGGGTGTTTGACATACAGTTGGAGGCCTTTATTTATACAGGGATTGATTGACATGTAAATCTTTTTTTATTTTATAGCATTATAACAAAACTTTACTTATCAAAAAAAGAAAAAAGAAAAGAACCGTCACTTGGTGTGACGATAAAATCCTTGGGCTACCATCGTGAAAACACGGTTTCAAGTTTTAGTGCAACCCCTTGGCAAAAAAAATGCCAAAGGACAGTTAATGTTGCAAGTCTACCCCTCCCAAGACCCTGCTTCGGCAAGACCTACACCGGGTTAAGGTCCTTATTTCTAATGTTTATAATGAAAAGCCTGCACCATTAACAGTCAAGCTAAACCAACCCACGACTTTTGACGGGCTCTAAAATACAAGCCCGGTCTGGCACCAAGGTCATGAATATCTTATTGAAGCCCGCCCAAATACAAATTGGGCTTGCCAGGCCAAGAGAGTCCATTGCCATCCCTAGATTGAATCCATTCTTGGGTTAAGGATCACTTAGTTAAAGAAAGTTGGGGGTGGTCATGGGATCTCAAACTTAGAAGAAATATCTTTGATTGGGAAGTTGGTGAGGTATCTTCATTATTAGAAGGAATTCATTAAATAGAACCAAGAGAGGGTAGGGATGTTAAGAGTATGGAGTGGGAACGAAGATGGTTGTTTTTCGGTTAAGTCGATGTATCGACTTATTTCAGGGAATGTTATTGGGGAGGGGCCTTGGAAAATTATCTGATGTATCTTTTTTTCTTTGCACAGCAGCGTTAAACAAAATCCTCACGTGTGACAACCTCAAAAGGAGAGAGTGGGCAATGGCTTCGAGGTGCTGTCTTGGTAAAAGGGAGGGGGAGACCGCTTCGCATTTACTTCTTCATTGCGAGGTGACTAGTAAGGTTTGGTATTCTCTCATTAGAAGATTCAACATAGAGTGGATTATGCATGAGCAATTCAAGTCAGTGCTGAGTAGTTGGGGTTGGAAGAAAAGAAAGAAAGGAAGGAGTAGGAGTTGCATTCTCTGGAATTTATGTCCGGCAGCTATTTCCTGGGCTGTTTGGTGAGAGATAAATCAGAGGATTCTCAATGAGCAGGAAAATGAGACCCAGCAGATAAATACTTTATCATTACTATACTTTTGGTCTTCTAATTGTACAGAATTTAAGGGGAGTACCTATACTGATTTTGATTGTAAATGGGGCTACACAAAATTAGCTATAGGTCTTTTTCTGGGCTGGGTTTACACTCTGTAAATATTTTTCTTTTTGTTATTTTGGCCTTAGGGCCCTATTAACGGGTGATATATATGCTAATGAGTTAGCTCATAGGTTACAAAAAAGAGGGCCTTCTAGAGCGGGAATGCCTTTTGGTAAAGAGGCAATGGTTGAATGAAAGTGATTAGGTCATGAACTCTGTTAGAGCTTCTGTTTTCCTTTCTGTTATCATCTATTTTTGTTTGGAGCACAGACTCCCCTTGATGTTCCATTTTTAGATTTTTTAGATTAACAAAATTGCTGTTAGTCATCAAAAATAACTAAATAAATAGAGTACAATTTAAAACCAAAACAGAATGGGAACTTATAGAACTAGAAGATACGTTAAGAATACAACGTCATTAGCACGAGTGGACAGCAAGAATCTACACTGATGGAATAATTGCAGATTATAAAGTACCTGAAGAAAGGCATGGTTACAAGCGTCCACAAGGATACATACATGTAAGCAGAAGAGATGCAGGTGCTCATTAACTTAGCCAAACTACTCCTCCAAGTTATGTTCATAGAGCAGTGGACCACCAAAAACTTCTCACTTTCACCTGAAAGTCGGATCACCCAGCCATTGCAAAAGGATTACAATTCACCTAGAATTTAATCTAACCTTACGTTTTCATTTGTTAATGGATGGCAAAAAGGATGAAGCAAAACCACACTCCTCCTTTAAGGGTATTCACATTCAATAAATATTAAAAAGAAAATCCATTCCTTAGATAATTGACCACATGACCAGGAATAATTTAAGATCACCTAAGGAAAATTATTTGGTAAGATACAAGCCCTTTCCCTACGTATGGCGTAAGCTTAAAAACAACTTATTGAAAGAGCTGAACAAGTGTAAGAGAAACATTGAGGCCTTAAAAAGATGAAGACTCTAACCTTATCTCAAGGAAGTAATTCTACTCATAAAATAAGTCCTGAAATGAAGATGCCAAAGCGGAAGTGGGAGACTGATACGAATGGTAAGAAAAGTTAAACTTTTTTTTAACTAGTATTAAGAAACCTATTTAGGTGTCATCTCATAGAAAAATGAAGCCAGAAAAATTAATAATAATAATAATAATAATAATAATAATAATAATAATAATAATAATAATAATAATAAAAAAGACCTCACTCCAAACAACCAAAATGTGGTAATCCAAAACATCCTGCATGGCCAAGAAGACAATCTGATGCCAAGGACATGGAGACATAAAGCAATGTGGTAATCAAGAACAAGATCTCAAGTTACAGATATAGCTATGAAGGAAAATCAAGCAAGAAAAATAGAACACTTAAACCAAGGACATAACTAATGAACAATTAAGATAAGATTAATGCGCATCAGAATTAAAGTTAATAAACATTAGGACACCTCTCAAGAAGTTTTCAAAAGGAGTACCTGATCAAATTGATCAGATCATGTAGGCACAAGGGTCAAGCCTACATTATGTTAGGATGTATCTTCGAAACAACAGTTCCCTAAGTCTTTCCATTAAAATGTAGAACATCTGTCCTGCTTTACAGCTGTACACGTCTAGCTTGCCAGAAAATTTATTTTTAAGAAAAAACCAGATTTAATAGATAATGATTAAACTGCAAATCTCTGCTTTTCCAAACAAAATTGGATCCACTACTTCTCCAGAAATGTAAGGACCTTTCATTCTTAACTAGGTGCTGGATTGAAACGAACTTAAATTATGATCATTAGTAACCTTCTTTACTGTTTCCACCAGTGGAATCAATATTATACTTCTTGAAAGCAGAAAGAAAATACCATGACAGCAATAACACAATATAATATGATTCGAGCATATACTGATTACTATAAGGATGAATCTATAGAAAAGAAATATTTGAGTAAGCTGATTCAGGGTTTTTAAAACTAGAATGAGCAACTGTGTCACTCTGGGATGTCAATATGACATTAAATGTAATGTAAATGCCAAACCAATGCATGAACTCCAGTGTAGAAGCTAAAGCATCACTAAAATCTCTCTTTTCTTTTTCTTTTTATTTTGGTTCTTTTTTTCCCCTTCTTTTTTTTTTCTTTGGAAAACAGCACGATTAGGAGTGGTTGGAAGGGAAGAAAATAGAAATGTTCACCATTTACTGACTTTTCTAACATTAAAAGGAAAAAAAGAAAGCAACCAACACTTGGTTGCTCTCTTTGTGGGAGTTCAAATTCTCTCCTTAAAAGACCAAGGGTTCAAGTGTTGGCGACACCGTCAACAAAAACTACTATGGAGAAGCCTACAAGGGAATGAGGCCTTAAACACCCATGAAATGAGGTTCAAATCCTTCATCTTTTGGGTATGGTAGTTTCAAAGTTAAAGAAATCTGAGGTTCCAATTACATATTATCAAAGTATTCCTTTTTTTTTTCTACCTTCTCCAGTTTTTCATGCCACAAACATATTCTCATATCCATAGAAAGGATTTTTTCCCACATCCAACCATTCTCAATACCAAAATTACGCACTGGAACTAAATCTGCCAACCAGTTCATCCACAACCTACAGCTTATGCTTTAAATAGAAAAAAAAGCCTGTCACTGAAGTCCCCATACGAAAAAAATCCCCATCAACATAGCAGGATAAGGAAATCTATGGTGGTTTCTGACACCATTGAGAAGCTTCCATGGCCCATCCATCAAGAACCAAGAGGACACTCGACAATCACATTACCTAGAAAATCTTACATTTACGTAAAAGCCTAAGAGATGAGAAACATGAAATCAAACTAATGATGTCTCAAATAATCTCATATCCATCTACTATGTTTTATCGGCTTCGAAACTTCTCAACCTTTTGCGCATTTCAATCACTTATGATCATTCAAGAAACAATACAATTATTTCGGAATTGATGCGAATTCATTGAAATTGACACGAAGAAACAAAAATTACCGAGAACTTACCACTTTCGTACTTCTCGAATCTTCTCTGGATCGCACGAAGGGTTTCAAAATCATCTTCATCGTCATCTGAACCAACCGGAAAGAAAAAGTTCAGAGGTTTCAATACAAGCGGTTCCTTGATATCCGAAGAAGGAATCGAGAATTGTTGTTGTATGTTCCGAACCAATTCAAGGTCATCCATGTCGTCTCTCTCGTTTTCGGAATCGGAGGCGGCGGTAGCAGCAGCAGCAGCAATAGCAGAGGAATCTTTGAGTTCGCTAGGGTCTGTTCCTGTTAACATACAAGCCTTTCTTAGGGCTTCCATGTCTTCATCAAAAGCATCGTCTCTGTCACTCCCGCAGATTCCTTCGTCTTTTTCGCTATCGCCTCTGTAAGAATCCATCGCAATGAGAATCAATGGAATCTGGCTAGCCTAATTTGTGACGATATTTGGGATTTTGGGGAAAATTGTAGAGATTTTTGGGAAGATGGTTATATTAGGGTTTTGGAGGGAAACATACTTCTCTCGTCAAAAAAAGGTAGAAAAGTATTATGTCCGTACAAGGTATTTGTCTACGTTACATACTCCCCTCCAACAATATTCAGCGTCGGACCAGGGGGTGTAAATGGGCTGGCACGGTACGTTTAGGAAGGGCCCGTCGTACTTTCGGGCTGGCGCAGCCCGCGGCTCGCGCTGGACCGTGCCGTGCTCATTTTGAGAAACCCCCAGTCCCCGCCGGGCCGCATGTCGTACTGGGCAAGCGTACCGTGCTCGTTTAAACATATAAAAATTATAAATAATATATATTTAAACTTATAAAACTTGTAAAACCCAACAAAATTATAAATTAAACTTATAAAAATCGTGACTATTTATAAAAATATAAGTTTAAACTTATAAAACTATAAAATTAAATTTATAAAAAACTAAAAAAAGTTATAAAAAATATGAGTTTGTCATGCCCCGATCTCCGTGTACCCGAATCCCTAAGTGGGATGGCACGAATCTCGAGTTGCAACCTTCGAGATTCATTTCTGGACCGCTGATCGACATCAACAAACCAAGCAAGTAAGAAATAAATGCTGATTTTATTTCATGAACAGAGTAGCGGAAGCAAATAAATAATTACGTTAAGAACTGAATTTAAATACATCCAATTCAAGTGGCTACAGAAGAGCCCTAAACATCAATTCTAAATAAAAACCAACAAAGCCAATGTTTGTATAGAGAAGAAATAAGAGAACTAAAACAGATAAACCACTATCCACGATCGTCATCTCTAACATTGACCTGCAACATGATGAGCTGCATGAGTTGGGTACTCAGTAAGCATTATCCAGTTATCCAATATTACAACATATAAAACAAAACAATATCATGATAAAGGAAAAGGAACCAATAGTAATATATGTGATGAGATGATTTATGATGCGAGAATATTCCAAGGAATGCAATATGATGAGTTTATGCCTGTATTCACGTGATCTGTTAAGTGCCCCTCAAAATCTTCACGCTAATTCGGGCTCTGTGTCCCAAGAACGTCCGGTCGTCCCGTCTCAGATCGGGGCGCTAACCCATGGTTCTGAGCCACCACATACTGATCTCTAGAGTGTACAATATTCAAGGTGCAGGCGACCTCATGAACCAACTGTGATTCAAACTTATTCTATGGGACTTTCAACCCAAGGGACTAGGCA
>JAUPMG010000002.1:6619533-6632456 GCA_031762675.1 Pachysandra terminalis | reverse complement strand
ACGTTGCTCATTGGAACTTGTGTGAAAGTGACACACGTCTTCAGAACTATGTTGCTCAAGTTCCAAAGCAACCTTTTTGCAGAGCAGTTTTTAAGGTTTGAAATGATTTGGTCTCTTTTCTCTGAAAGTAACTTAGCCGTGTTGAAAGACACACATCCCTCAAGATATTTTCTAGGACCACGTGTCACTCAGGATTTACTTAGCACTCGAGGGTCCCCCTCTAAATCGCTTAAACCGAGTGACACTTGTCCTACTGAGAGTGAGAAACTCTCTACAAATACCAGTGCCCGTCCTCCATTGAAGAGGATCGAATGTCTAAATTAAAAACTAGATTTCGTAACCCTGAAAAAACAAGTGAGTAAAGACACTGAAAGAGAAAGAGAGAAATCTTCAAACCTGTGAGGTTTTACTGTTCTGTGACTGCTTTTACTCCCCTTCCTCAGTTATTGCAATCCCTCATTTCTTTCTACCCGTTTTTCTTTGTCTTCTCCACAGTTAAAAGTTGAAAATGAACACTTTTGACAGAACGGCTGTGCGACGGTTTAGGCTGTCTTGAGACAGACTTCCTACCTTACTCTTTGGTTGATGATTGTAATTGGTTCCTTCTAATACATTTATCATTTTTACAAATCCGTCATCACCACTATTAACAGTTCACATAAGTTGAGCTTGAGGGCTAGTTAATCATGGTCCTACGGACCGGTCCGATATCAATCGGTCCTATTGTAACCGGTTTAGTACGGTGATCAGTCCGATCTATTTTTAAACCAACCGGTACTAGTCCCGGCACACTAAACCATGTTGTTGATAGCTCTGTTTATAGCACCTACATTAAACAAAGGCTAACATCTACCCAAAAAAAAAAAAGAAGGTAGATATTAATGATGGTGACGACGATCTTGATAACACCAATTTCATCCATTCTTGATAAATGGAAGTTCATTCCCCTTCCTTTTAAAAAAACAAACGGAAATTTTTGTCTTCTACAATATCAACTACAACAAAAGTCAAATTCATATTTAATGAATGTTGAGTTCTTTTAATGTCGGCTGATGCAAATCCTTTCAACCCTTCTCCCCCTTCTTCCTCCCTCCCTCCTGTATTGAAATGATAAATTGTTTTGTAATTTTGACTTACTAGTTAGGTTTAGTTCCATGATGATGGATGAGTTTTCTTAACAAGTGAAGTAACAATGCGATTGTAAGTCTGGAGTTCGAATCCCACTAAAAGCACTCGTGGCAAGGGGTTTACCTTTAATGCTCCCGCCCCGAATGTGGATTAGTCCCACACTTAAGTGGGTGTGGGGACACCATGTGGTTAAGACCAAAAAAAAAAAAAAAAAAAGAAGTAACAATGCGATCAATCATTTTTTTGTTATTTTTTGTAATTTTTTCGACGGTATTAACCACACGAGTATGACACCTCATCTACAAGGTCAATACTGATAATTGGTTATTTCGGTTAAGGTGGAAGTCGATTTGAGGTTCATACGTCTCTTAAGGGATATAGAAATAGTCCGTCACCTGATTTAGTGTTGCTTTTGTGGCACTATATGGTTGGTATCACAATAAACATCGCACTACATATTATAGACAATTTGCTTCCATTCTACTAATATACGCGTATGTAATTTTGTTATATATAGTTGTATTTTTTTAATATCTTTTGTGTTTTCTATAAAAATGACGAGTTTTTTTTTTTTTTTTTTAACAAATAACATATGCGTTCTAGATTGAAACTTGGGCCTCGTCTAGCTGTCATTTTGGATTAGGAACTCATTCCAGGAACCAAATTTCTAACTAGGATCTAATTTTACAGACTTCTTGGTAGCATTTGGTTATCATGTAACAAAGTGAGTTCTGATCTAATATGGATGTTTGCTTAACATGTACTAAAGTGAGTTTTGACCAAATTTTATATTTTTTTTTCTTTTAATTATAATTATTTTCATAAAATTCCATATTCACACATAATCTTAATACAATTATATCTGTTTAAATGTGATGATAATAACAGTTCAAAATAATTTATCATAGAAAGAGTGTTTTTATAAGTTTGCCACTACTCATTGTATTTACAAGTTTGCCACTGCAAAAACTCAAAACTCATTCCTATAATCTAAAATTAAGATTGCATGTGATTCTGTGATGAAAGATATTTTTTTGTTCTCATTCTGGGAGAACTCATTCTACCTTTGCTAACCAAACGACTAAACTCATTCCAAGTCCCAAAATGTATTCCCAAAACGACAGACAAACGAGACCTTCGTAAATAAGATCATGTAAAAGAATATGTGAACATATTTACCAACATGAAAAATACATAATAAACCATGCTTTTTAACTCTGCATCTCACCTCTTGTCAAATGCAAGTAACATTAATTAGGGTCAGTTTGGCAGAGACCCATCACCATTGAAATTATGCGCGCAAATATGAAGATGGTGGGCTCTGCGCCTATGGCAAATCAGAAAAAATAAATAAATAATGATGCAACAATAGCAAAGATTAATTTGGCAATAGCACTTCCCTTACAACTCTGTGTAACAAAAACATGATCTTGAAAATAGATTGCTTACCATGAAATTAGACTGTTTACCAAAAAATTAAAAACATATGTTGGAAATATAATGAATTCGTCCTTTGGACAAAATTGCCCTTGGGCATTTCTGAAACTTCTAGTTCTAACCAGAAAGGTTGTCAGTAGACAATTTAGACTCATCACTCTATTTTATGAAGGTTGATATTTTTCACCGGTATTCAAGTTCCCCCTTTGGCATATACAATACCGACTAGAATCATAGGGAGAACCATATTGAACGAGGCTCCGTTTGTCTCGAAGAGAATGCTAGAAAGCTAGTTGGGTAAGTATAAATATTATAAAATACCTTTTTGAAAACTGTTTGGTTGTATCAAGAAAATGTATGATTATAACAAAAAAAAAAAAAAAAATCTTGATTTTAATGTTTTGTTAATAAAAAGTTAAAAATAAATGAGAAATTTTTTTTATCTGTCCATTTTACCCTTCATTGTATAAGTGCATAAGAAAACTTTGGTGGTGAAAGATGGGATGCATAACATGCTCTTTTCCTCGTCATCTCATTTTCCTTTCTTACAAATTCCTTTATTTGTTATCGAAAAGTAAAAAAGGGTCTTTTTTCTGCATTCAAAAGAATTTGATTGAAACATTTTCTATGTAACTCACACTCACAAATTAAAATTTCGAAAATTTCTAAGATTTCGGAGGTACAAACGAAATTGAAATTTTCGATTGAAATTTTTTTTTTGATTAAAATAACTGAACGAAATAAGGGTCCGAAATTTCAGATATTTCACATAAATTAATTTACTTTTTTTATTTAAAGTATTTTAATATAGACTTAATTTTAACCAATTTCTTTCTTTTTTTTCTTTTCTTTTTTTATTAAGTACTAAACAATAACTTCTAAAATATAAATAACAAAGTTAGTCAATAAAAAGTGATATCTTCATTAAAATATATATTATTTATGAACATACACATTAAAAAAAATAACAAATAATATTTTGATTAATAATGTGAAATAATACAAAAGCTTACAACTAATAAATACAACATTTATGTTACAACATCAAAAAAGTATATAAGTATCCAAAATATATTGGATTCAAATTTTAACATCTAAAAAAATATAATGTATAAAGTTTGAACTTTATTTTTTGATTTTCTTCAATTTTGAGCAAAGTAGAAAAATTTTGCCAAAATTTTAGGCATTTTGTACAATTATTTTGTGAAATAATTCAGCCCACAAAAACGTTATTTCACATTTCACTCGCCTCGTCCAAAACCAAAATTTTAAACTATGGCCACACTTTCCGGATATCCAAACAAACACTCATATTATAGAAGGAAAATCATCTTTCTTTTGTATTCCATCAAACGGAGCCTAAGGGTAAATTTGAAATTTCATACTTCCCAAGTGCCTCAGTGATAAAAAAAAATAGGGGGCACTCCAATCCCTTACCACTTTCATTTAAAACCCAGAATCATCCTTAAGACCCTTTACTCTGTATCACATCTATCTCATACTAATACAAATCTACTATGGCTTTCTCTTTCTCTTTCTCTTCCTTTTTTCATCCTCAGCTTCGAAGCATCGTCGCTAAGATGAACCTCTTCGACACTTTACTGTTCTATGTTAGTATTACTAACTTTTCCCATTCATTTATACTTAATATCATTTAATTTAGATTGAATTTATAAGCTTAATTGATCTTCCTTTTCTGGGTAGTTGGTACATGTTCTGGACAAGTTTGGTATATGGCACAGGCTACCGGTTCTTCTGGGGGTGATCTATTTGGGGATGAGAAGGCACTTACACCAACGTTACAATCTTTTGCCTGTCGGAGGGATCATCAACGGTCGAGAATACGACACGGAAGAGTTCTGGTATCGGACGGCTGACGGCACATGCAACCATCCCAAGGACGACTTGATCGGCAGTCAAGGAACGTTCATCGGTCGGAACATGCCACCGTCGAGCACTGAGTACGAGGTAATAATAATGGTAGTGTGTTTTTGGAAAGCAGATTGGACCGGCTGGTTGGACCATGAAATTGAATGGTCCAGAATCATCCCATCGTGCTATTTTTGGCCCTACTTATCTCTAAGGTGGGACTGACGTATATTGACTTAAAAAGTGTTTCTCATCCCAAAAAAAAAAAAGTGTTACCAGAAGCGGAACGGACCGGAAAGCTTACCCAAACTGTGAAAACCGGTAACTAGACCGTATCCGGTTTTCGTCTTCGATTATGTTTAATTATATTTAAATTTAATTTTATCCTCGGAATACTTTTATTTTATAGGAAAAATTACAGTTTGGGTCAAAAGGTTTCTGACAATTATAGTTAGACCTCTTGAGGTTTTTGAAATTACAATGACACCCTTTGTCGGAAACCTTAAGAGGGTCGATCAACTAACAACACTGAGTCATTGACTGTTATGCACCTTATAAACCGTTTTTCATCAATAGTTTAATGTGTTTTTAATTTTTTCCTCTTTGATGAATGATTCAAGTGACCTATGATGGACGACTCTAAGTCATTGGCTGATATATCCTTTATAAACCGTTCTTCATCAATCGTTTGATATGTTTTTCATTTTTTTCCTCTTTCATGAATGATTCAAGTGTGACGTTTGAGCATGATGGCTTTTTAGTCGAGAGGCTAATAGGGATATTTTGGACCTAATGTTTATCCACTTTATCTAAAAGTCATTCAATTCTTTATAAGGGTATGTTAGTCAATGACGACCCCCTTAGGTTTCCGACGAAGGGTATCATTTTAATTTAAAAAACCTCAAGGGGTCTAATTGCAATTGTCAGAAACCTCAAGTGGTCAAAGTGTAATTTTCCCTATTTTATATATTTATAATTTAAGAAAAATCTTGCTGAGTAATGCACTATTATTCTGGGTTTTAATTGAAAACCCATTATTGTTTATATTATTTATCTTCTATTTTTTTTTTTTGTTTCCTTTAAATTTATTTTCTCCCCCCTAAATGTTGTTCTATTCATCTATTGATCTATATATTGCTATACAGTTGCTTGACCCTCACCCATCAGTTGTGGCAACAAAGCTTTTGGAAAGGAAGAAGTTCATAGACAATGGAAAACAATTCAACTTACTTGCTACTGCTTGGGTACAGTTCATGATTCATGACTGGATAGATCATATGGAGGACACCCAACAGGTAATATATATATATAGATATGTGTGTGTGTGTGTGCAGTTAAATTAGATATCAATTATAACAAGGTTGTTCTAGCATAGTCTGCTGTAAATAGCACATCTGTAAAATTGTGATGCAAGTTTCCTGCAGTAATAAGTTTAAGATAGATGTATGTTAGTCACTAGTCTCTAGATCCAAGGAGGAGGGACCTAAGGGGCTCCATGTTGTGTGGGTCAATACCATGGGGGTTAGGGGGAATGGGGGCGGAGCCCCATAGTACGGTAAAGGTATATTGGGGATTTTCCCTATATATATCGGGTAAGAGTATAAGTTGTAACCCTAATTCGTTTTTGACATAGTGTAAACTTCTTCTCTCCCGTGGATGTAGGCTTTGCCGAATCACGTATATCTATGTGCATTGTTTGATCTTCGATTGTACTGTGTTTATTATTATTGCTCGTTCCTGATCGACAATGTATATGTAAAGTTGTTATGGAAGTTAATGTTTGAATTTGTATATAGATGGAAATTAGAGCTCCTGATAACGTCGCAAATGGTTGCCCATTGAGATCATTCAAATTCTACAAAAGCAAAGAAGTCAAGACAGACTCCCCTCATGTGAAAACTGGCTTCTTGAATCCAAGGACTCCTTGGTGGTAAGTACTTGAGCATTTTGGGTGACTTAATTTCTTGTGAAGAGTACTACCATAGAGTAGAAGTTCTTCAGTCCTATATACCTTACACATTCTCATTTCTTCATGAAGAAATCTATTGTTTTTCAATTTGATTAGGGATGGGAGTGTAATCTATGGGAATGACAAGGATGGCATGGGAAGAGTGAGAACATTCAAAGATGGGAAGCTAAAGATCTCAGAAGATGGACTGCTTCAACATAATGAAAAAGGAATTCCCATCTCAGGCGATGTTCGAAACTATTGGGCTGGTTTCTCCCTTTTGCAGGCCTTATTCATCAAAGAACACAATGCTATCTGTGATATGCTTAAAGTAAGTTCATGGTTAAAAATTTCTCAATCCATAAGTTACATGCACCAGTATATCCTTTTCGGCAAGATAATAGAATTCTATCTTTAACATGTTCTGTTATGCCAATAAGGGTGATAAACTAATATGTTATTTAGACAGTAAGTGAACAACTTTTTTTCTTTCTTATAAATGATTATCATCATAAAATTTAGCCTAACAACTTGTTTAATTAATGATTTCCAATGTTTTTTCCACGTCTTTAGGTACATTATCCTGATTTAGACGACGAGAAGCTCTACCGGCATGCCAGATTGGTGACTTCTGCAGTCATTGCTAAAATCCATACCATTGATTGGACTGTTGAGTTGCTTAAGACTGATACTCTTGTTGCAGGGATGAGGATCAATTGGTAAGACAGATTTATGAGTTTTTTTTTTTTTTTTTTCCTTTCTTTCAAACAAATGGCTACTGCCTTTTATCCAAGGCAATGATGTTAGACTTATGTGAAGCCTTGGAATGAATAAAATGTGCAGTAATTATTATCAAGGTTGATTTGTTTGGAGAGAATGTAAAGCTTTCTTAGTTTAATTAATGTTATATATTAAAAAAAAAAATTCTAATACAAAATCATGATTGGTATAGGTATGGATTCTTGGGGAAAAGATTTAAAGATCTGTTTGGACATATTTTAGGACCACTTCTAAGTGGACTTGTGGGTTCTAGACCATATGACCATGGAGTTCCCTATTCTCTGACTGAGGAGTTCGTAAGCGTATATAGAATGCACTCGCTTCTACCCGACACATTCCTCCTTAGGGACATCAACTCTACTGCAGAAGACAAGTGCCCTCAACTTTTAGAAGAGTAACCTCTCACTCTCTCTCCCTTTCTCTCTCTATATATATACATATGTGTGTGCGCGTGAATTAAGCAATGTAGAACAAGTATGAGACCAATTGGAATGGTTGTTGTTTGCAGGATACCAATGTTGAACATGGTAGGGATTGAAGGTGAAAGAAGATTATCAGAAATTGGAATGGAGCAGCTATTGGTGTCAATGGGTCATCAGAAATCTGGAGCTGTCACTCTTTGGAACTATCCATCATGGATGAGAAACCTAGTTCCTCATGATATTGATGGAGGACATAGACCAGAACCAGTTGATTTGGCAGCCTTAGACAGTAAACTACACTATCATTTGGTTTATCCATAGTGATATCATTGTATTGTTTCTTCTCTCTTACAATACAGAAGAGTAATTTCAACAATGTTGGTTGTCTAGTTTACAGAGACAGAGAGAGAGGAGTTGCTAGATATAACGAATTCCGAAGGAATATGATGATGAGTCCCATTAGTAAATGGGAAGATTTGACAGACGACAAGGAGGTCGTTAAAGCTCTTCATGAGGTGTATGGAGACAATGTGGAGAAGCTTGACCTTCTTGTAGGCCTTCATGCAGAGAAGTGTATTAAGGGCTTCGCCATCAGCGAGACAGCATTCTTCATCTTTCTAATAATGGCGTCAAGGTACGTTCAATGGTGATTGAATTTTAAGTGGTAGGAGTTCCATTTTAGCACGAAAAACAACTAGTTTCCCATCAAATACTAGCAACTATTATTATTGTTTGTGAAGAAATTCAGAGTTCATTGAATTCAAGATGATTACAAAGAGACCTCATTGTGGATTTAAATGGAAAAAAAAGACGCAACGATAAATATAGAAATTAATCCATCCTAATCCCTAATCAAGAAAAAAATTCGAACCATCTTCTAAATCTATCGATCAAATCTTCACAATCTCAATCTTCTCCTTGGATCACTCTACTAAATTTTTTTTAATCGAATCTTCATCATCTCAATTTTTTCCCTTAAATCACTTCTTGAGTTGATAGTCTGTGTGTTTTTCATTTCATATATGTTCATTATGTCAGGAGGTTGGAAGCAGACCGTTTCTTCACGAGCAATTTTAACTCGAAAACATACACCAAGAAAGGCTTTAAATGGGTTAATAGAACAGAGAGCCTGAAAGATGTGATTGACCGGCATTACCCGGAAATGTCCAAGAAATGGATGAGGAGTTCAAGTGCTTTTTCAGTATGGGATGCTCTGCCCAACCCAACAAATTATGTACCACTATACTTGCGTCGTGCCCCATGAAATGTCTCATTTTGACAGGATTGGCAGTTTTTTTTTTCTTTTTTCACTGTAAGTATTTTTGTTTTTTTTAATCTACTACTTGCTTATCAAGTTTAAAATTACACTAAAACAACTGATATTGATCAAAGTTTCATTGTTCGCCAACTTTCGTAATTTTTCTGGTATTTTACACCCTGCAATTAAGGCTCTTAGTTTTGCTTGTAGGATTCTTGAAAAAACTCCTTCAAGTGATGAGTTACTGACTCTAACAACAAATTTATGCTGTAATAGTCACTAGACTACCTTAATACTTTTGAAGGGACAAAGAGGACCATTTCATATTTGAAGGAGCTACTGAAATGATGGTTTGTGCTGGGCTAAGTTCAACCTGGGGTAGGATAGCAGTAGAGGATTTCCATTCCAAGAACTGATGCAGTACAAAGTACTGGAATGGAGCACAGAGGCAAGAATGTTGGAAAGGAAGGCAAGAAAAAATCAGACTAAATACCAAGGAGTAGAAACACTAATAAATCATTAATTTCCGATACTTTCCAATACACCCACAATTAAAGCCTCGCGTAGGTTAATTTACAGGCTAAATGATTTCTAATCCGATACATAGACACTCAAAATACCTTAAAACTATAATTAGAAGTCGAATTTTCTGAAGTAAACAATACTAGTCCTCACACGCGTGTACATGGCCATCACCCATTAAGGTAAAAGCGGGCTTCAGGTTCACAGGTCTATTTAGGGTTTTAAAAATGTCAGTCACCCTTTTTAGGGCTCGGGATCTTCTGTGATTTAAAATCCTGCGGAGTTCCTATGATGTAGAGACAGCCCCGGGTGGGCGGGGCCTACCAAGATAGCACCCGAGGGGCACAAGGGTATTTTTGCCCCGGGCCCCACCCAGGTCGGTCTCTCCATCACAGGGACCCCGCCGAGTTTTAAATCACAGAGGATCCCGTCCCCCTTTTTAGTAGGGGTCGCCTGGAACATGTGTCAACCTCATGTGAGGTTCACATAGTCCAGGTTCATAGAAGATATGTGTCCTTAAACAAGAGTTATAACATCTTCTTTGATTCCCCATGTCTCGAGTTATAATTATACAATAAATAAGTGGGAGCATATCGTCTGGAGCGAAGCAACTGGAGCAACCAATTGGTCGTCTGCTATAGTTGCCAACGCTCCAAACGATGTTATCCCAATAGAAAGTTAGCTAGACACAAGGCATGTATTCGTGTATGTTGCAAGTGATGCTCCAACAGTTCCGCTCGAGACTATATTCTCTCTAGTAATGACAAGGCAACATCTTTTGGCGTGTGGGCGGTTCTAGCAAATATTGTAGCGCACATCCACACATACCAGCACAACAAAAAAATGAACCAAAAATCCGGGATTATTAATTTTGTTTAAAAAAAATAATTAATCACCGCTACATTTTGTCGGAAGAATATCAGCTGTTGTTTTTGCTGTGGTTTTTAACATCGTGCCGACACATGGCACAGCAAAAACAACAAATCCATTTCTCTTGCTTTGACCCGTGTTTGACCAAACCAGCCATTTTGAAATTTTTTTGGGGCCCGCCCTTCTCTCTCGTCTCTCTTTCTCTCTCGGCTGGTTTTTCTGTGCTTCCAAAACACAAACACTTCCAGAAGTTTTTGTTCTTACTGGTTTTTGATCTCTCTTAAACCACTTCAAAAGATCTCCACTGGGATTTCCGAGCGAATCCCTTTGTCCTGGTTTTTCATTTCTTCTAAACCACTTCAAAACCCAGCTAATCACTTCGTCCCTGATTCATCAAGCCTTGCAAAAAACCCTAGATCGAAACCCTGCTAAAACCCTAGATCTAGACCCCCTGCTAAAACCCTAGATAAAAACCCCCAAAACGGCATTCGTTTTTTTTTCTCAAAGGGAATCCCTTCATCCTGGTTTTTCATTTCTTCTAAACCACTTCAAAACCCAGCTAATCCCTTCATCCCTGACTCGTCCAGCCTTGTAAAAATCGTAGATCTAAACCCTGTTAAAACCCTAGATCTAGACCCCCTGCTAAAACCCTAGATAAAAACCCCCAAAACGGCGTTCGTTTTTTTCTCAAAGGGAATCCCTTCGTCCCTGATCAGCTTCTTCTTCGGTTAGGTAGTAAAAATCGTAAATCCAACAAGCTCTGAACCATTGCTGCTGCAGGTAATAGGTAATTTTTTTTTTAGAGTTTTATTCTGTTTTTTACTCGATTTGTGCATGTTGGTTGGTCTTATTATCATTATTTTTTTTCTCTATTTTTTTTGTAAACATATGATTTGTGAATGGATTCTGTTTCACCATTCTCTACTGCCAAGAGATGTTTGCTATATGGATTATATGTAATTTTCATACAATTCAGAGTAGAAATCTTTTCAGTATTTTGTATAATGGTTTCTTAAGTACACGTGTAAATATGTAAAGACTTAAAAAATTGGTTATGACTGAAAGTTGGGACCTTTTTATGCATAAGAAGGTTCAAACACACACAAACACACAAATGAAAATATCTTCACCGAGGAGGGAAAGTTTTCATTGAAATATTAAGGCATTAGTGTTAGTGTTAGTGTTAACATTACAACTGTTGGGCTTCAAGAAAAGCAATTATGACCCAATCCTGGCCCTTTTAGGACCCCAACAAAAATATCAAGCTTAACATGAAGTTTTTAAGCTAATGAAGTTTTTAGAATTTAATTCTGTTTCAAATCAAGTTACAGTGACCATGCATGTACATTCATACACTATTTTCTTTTATGCAAACACACATATAGGGATGCTTCTTAGGTAGGGTTGAAGCCAAATACACATATAGGGATACAACTTGAGTAGGGTTAAAGCCAAACCAACCTCACTCCCAAAAGCAGAACAGACAGCTCAAAGTCCAGCCCGACCAAAGTCACCTGAACTTATCTATCATAGCCCAAGCAGGAGCATTTACTGTTTAATCCTAGCCAACTAGGGTTGAATTCAGTAGGAGTCATGGTTTTAAGTTTCAGCCAAGGGAAATCGAGACATGTCAGCTGACATATATCATTAGGATCTGACACCTGGTCTGAAATCAACTTAGAAGCATTATTGGAGTAGACTAGGTCGAGTTGAAGACATGCCTACAAATATGTGCGCAAGCACACAACTTACCTTGCTTGTGAATTTCTAAATTCACAAGACAATGAGTTGGGCTGATTTGGAGACCCTTTGAAGCAATATGTGGCAGAGGACCATCTGTTAAAAGAGTTCCATACTTTTTTCATAGCACTTTAACCCTTTGAAACACCAGTCAGGGCTGAGTCTAGCTAGGATATAGATCAAGATTAAATTTACACACAGATATAAAGGCCTATGAAAAAATTAGTGTTAGTGTTAAAAGGGCATATGATGAATTCTACCCAGGTGAATTTAAGAATACAAGAGCATGATGAATTCTACCTTAACTTATATATAAGTTAAGGTAGAATTCATCATATGCCCTTTTAACACTAACACTAATTTTTTCATATGCCCTTATATCTTCATAGGTTGTTTTAGTGTTAACATTACAGCAGCTGGACTTAGTTTATTTTAGCTTCTTCAGATGAAGTTGCTGGACTTAACATTACATCATATGCCCTTTGAGGTAGAATTCATCATATGCCCTTTTATCTTCATAGGTTGTTTTAGTGTTAACATTACAGCTGCTGGACATGGTTTATTTTAGCTTCTTAAGATGAAGTTGTTTCTATAAATTTGTGTATTTTATGTTTCTTGCATGATTAAGCAATTGGCTTTCTTAGTTTTTAAGTGGGTCTGTATAAAGATTTATAATCTCCTTTAAGGAAAAATCAAGAAATAATGCTATGAAGCACTTCTTTAGTGGGTGTGAATTTGACTTCTATCCTCAGTTATAGAGAGCATAAGAAACCCTAGGTGTGAATTGTGATTTGTTAGGTTATCTATGATTAGTTGCTAGTAGTTCATTGAAAGCTTGTGTTCTAATATATATCTACTATCTTAATTTTTTTTAAATTGTAGATTGTATAACATATGGCATCGTCTACCAATAGTAGCCACAATGAGTTGAGATACGAAACTATACTCT
>JAUPMG010000002.1:6588073-6601423 GCA_031762675.1 Pachysandra terminalis | reverse complement strand
TTGCAAACTGGAACAGGGGATATATCAGCAGCAGCACCAGGTGCTTCCACCAAATTTATCATGGTAACAGGGGCATCACCAGTTTCATGGAACTCAAGCTCACCCTGTAGCTGAGCATCATCACCCATAACCTGAATTTTTGTCTCATCACCCCTAACTACTCTTCCAGGGTCACCCAAGCCATTCATAACAGACGCAGCCACAACAGACAGCAATTCCTTTGAGGTTGCACCTTCCCCCGTCACTGCTGAATGACTCAAAATAGGCACAACAAATGGCAATGAAGCACTACTACTTCTAGCATTCTCACCCAAAACAGTAGCTATGCCTTTGCCTTTAGGATCCAAAGTATCACCCATGATCATCTCACCATCCCCAACCACAGTTTGTGAGGGAGAAGAGACTAACAGCCTACCAGTTGGCCTCCAAACACTATTTGTTTTTGAACAAGTAGCAAGACTGTGCCCAAAATACTTGCATATGGAACATCTTGGAGGGATCCAAGGGAAATCCACTGATATTTCCATCATCTCATTCGAGACACCATCCTTCACCCAAACCGTGGAAGGCAAAGCTTCCTCAGCCTCAACCTCAATGCAAACCCTTGCAAAATTTAGACGAAGCCCAAGCTCAATTTCTTTGTCCATAAACATAGGCTTGCCAATGCAACTGGCAATGTGGCTAATACCCTCAGTCGTCCAGAGAGATAGAGGAACTCCACGCAGCTTAGCCCACATAGTGATAGATTTTAGGTGATGCTTAGTCAGGTTCAAACTAGGAGTCCATTCCCTAAGCACAAGAAGCTTACCTCCCAAGAACCATGGCCCTCAAGGATATTATCCCGCATCTCAACAAATCCAAACTTAAATAAGTAGAAATCAGTATCCATGCTAGAGACTTCAACTGAGCCAGACTTGCCGCATAACTTGATAGCAAGAGGCTTCACCACCGAGTAAGGAAGTTTCTTGTCAATGAAGTTGCCCACAATTGAGCCACACCACCGAGATTCACCCATCTCCATAACCTTAGGTGAAGGAGCAGCAACCTTAACACCATCAATGAGAGATGGGGGACAAAAGAGGAGTTTGGTCTTGTCCCTAGACGCCCTGGAGAAAAGCTGGCTCCAAGTCATGGCACCCTTAGCAGCAGGCTGCCCAGTAAGCTCAGACACAGGCAGGTGCACAGGCAGAGGAAGCACCACACCACCCAGAAGCACAGCAGACCTCCCATGCTACACAGGAGCAGGTGGCAGAACAGGCGCCGCTGGAGGAACAGCAGCAGAGAGAGAGGAAGGGAGGTCAAGAGAAAGGACAGGAGGAGTGGAGGGAGAAGGAATAGGCCGCAGAGAAGGGACAGCTGCACAACCTGCACTTACCAAGTATGGCAATTGCAGGGGGGAAAGTCAACGCAGTTGCCAAAAGAGGCAACTGTCTGAGAGCTGGAAAGAACGCTAGTAGGTGTGGGAGACCGAGTCAAATCTTGACCCGACCCACGATCCGAGTTTACATGAGGACCCAAGGAAGAAGGGGAGGGGAGAGCAGCCACTGAAGCTGAACAGAAAGCAGAGAAAGCTGAGAGAAGAAAACAGAGGAAAACGGCAAGGAGGGAAAAAGAAACAGGGAGAAGAAAAAACTCAGAGAGACACCAAAGGAGAAGAAAAGGAAGCTGGGGAGAGGAAGGAGGAAAGAAAAGAAAAGAAAGAGAAGGGAAAGGAAAAAAACAGCAACAACCCAGCTAACAGACAGGAGGACAAACAGAAGAAAAGAGGCCAAGAGGAGGACAAATCAACAGGAAAAGCAAACGAGGAGGAGCTCCGGCCGGCGAGAGGCCGCCGGAGACAATTCCGAGAGGGAATCAACGATATTTCCCACTCAGGGGAGACTTACCAGTCACCAAATAGTATTCTTAACAACATGGAGTGACACCAAGAGATGAAAAAGATGCAAATTGGTGTCAGTCTTACTTGATACTTCTCACGATATCTCTGAACTGCAGCTGCATGAGCTAAAATCAGATGATGGGCCACAATGTAAGGCTCGGTTGCAGAGTTCCCCGCAGTACAGTTTCCAAATGGCTTGGAACATCTTCCAGGAGCATGAAGCCCATTGTCATACCCAAGAGCAGCCACCACCCTTGGTTCATTGAATGTCATCCAATTCTTAACTCTATCGCCAAATGTCTTAAAACAGAAGTCGGCAAAATTAGCATAATCTTTCCTGCAGCATTATCACTTGTCAAACTTCTTCCCACTCAAATTCAAGACCTAATTGAATTATATAGGATTTTTGGTATTTTTTTTTATAAATCTTGTTGATCAGGATCAAGCAATAGTAATAAACACAATAAAAACGAAGATCAAACATGCACACAAATATATGTAGTTTGGCAAAGCCTACGTCGACGGGAGAGAAGAAGTTTCCACTATGTCAAATACAAATTAGGGTTACAACTTATACTTATACCCGATATATAAAGGAAATCCCCAATATATCCTTACTGTACCGCAGGGAGTTCCCCCCCTGCATCCCCTAACCCCATACTGACCCACACAACGAGTTACCCGTGACCCGGGGAGGGACCTCCCCCCATGGGGCCCCTTAGGTCTCTCCCCCTTGGATCTAGAAACTAGTGAATATGAGCCACTCATCTACAGATCAAGATTAATGAGATAAAAATTAGATGAAACAAAATGCAAATGCTAAACACAACACTTGCACAACTTGGCGACTCAACAACCCAAGATACTTCTTCTCAAGTGCCAGTGGAAGATCATAGTGATACAGATTTGCATATGGCGTGATGCCTAGGTCCCACTGAGCAAAAAATGTTGTGAATTTCCGTCGACTTCTCCAATCAAATTGGTTTGATCTTCTATGTTTATAAACAAATGGATCAATAGCAGGGGATTCAAGTAATCGTATGTACTTAGTTTCACTAGTAAATTACCTCTTTTGAGCAATTAGTTAATCAACCTGTTGTAATAAGCAACTCCCTTCCAATTTACCCTACCCACTCCATCTACATGAATTAGTTACAAGATATCCCAATTTCACAAAAGTGGCAACTGGGGAGAAAAAGGAAGGCCATTGACTGCTAATTCTATAGAAAGGGTTAGTGGACAATGTAATTAGAGATTTCAATTACCCGGAAAAATCCTTGACCATGATATTGAAAACCGATAAGCATCAAAGTTCAAATTTTCCATGATATTTACATCTTCCTGCAACCAAAAAAAAAAAAAAAAAATCTGATTTTCATAAAAGGGGAAAAAACAACAACTAATAAGTGTATCATCACTCTTATTATCATAGTTGTTGATTGGGATCAAGCAATAATAATAAACAAAGTAAAAACGAAGAACAAACAATGCAAATAGATATATGTGGTTTGGCAAAGCCAACATCCAAAGGAGAAAAGAAGTTTCCACTATATCAAAAATGAATTAGGGTTACAACTTATACTCCTACTCGATATATAGGAGAAATCCCCAATATACCCTTATCATGCCACAGGGGGGCTCCGCTCCCACACCCCTAATCCATGGTATTGATCTGCACAACGAGTTAACCGTAACCTAGGGAGGGGCCACTCCCCATGGTGCTCTGCTTCGCTCCGTCCCATGGGGTGGGGCCCCTCAAGTCTCTCCCCCCTTGGATCTGGAGACTAGTGAATATGAGCCACCCACTATCTCTAACAATGGTTTCAGAAAATTTCAACTTTAAATGGGCCAATCCAGCTTCTGCCTCAAACAAACTCCAATCAAAATCTGAAATGGTGTTTGTAGAATGGAAGGCCATGATCACCTAATCAGGTGATGATTTGAGGATGCGAGATCGTCTACACCCAAAATGGTCCACTTTTCACGGTGCTTGCACCGGTGACATGATTGGTGCATTCCCTTTTTTAAAAAAAAATAATTTTATTTTTAAAATCTTGATAAGTTGATTTTTTTTAAAGTGAGTACACCAATCACGTCCCCGGCGCCCTCACCGGAGGACGATTCTCGGTGTAGACGATCAGAGCCCTGATTTGAGGTATAAACACATAAATAAATATCTTCTTTGTACTATGAACTTGCATATCAGTATAAGAAACAGAGATGAACAGATATAGCCGAGTCAATTCGGAGAAAACCACTACCCAAAATGATTGACTTAATTACTTACTTTGTAGCGGTGATACTGATCCACCGCAACCTCTGCAGTAGCGTTATTCGGAATATTCTGATATGGGTCTTACGTGTATGGCCGGATGCTACACTAGGTCATTTATAAGCTGAGTCTGTTAGTCTTAGTTTAAGTCATTGAATTAGTCTAAAGTTATTAGTTGAAAGAGTCTTCGGTCAGTTAGATTTTTTAGTAGAGGTTAGAGCTATTGTAGGATCAAATAACAGTCGAATGAAAGACCGGATGAAAGTCTATTTATGTACTCTGTTCAGAGAGGAAAAGTATGAATTAAAAAACTTTGGTTCAACCTTTCTCTTCTGTCAAGTAGAGAAATCAGGAGGAGATCCCCCTTGAAGTGGATATTATTTGGTTTCTTTCGTTTTCTTTTTTCCTAAGAAAACAACCCCTATCAAAGTGGTATCAGAGCAATCGAACCTCGGAATGGCCGATAGCACACGCGCTGCAAAGATGGACGAGGTTGTGAAGAATCTCCAAAACACATCAAAGCAACAAGACCAACATCTTGATGAGCTTCGTCAGTCCTCAGATCAACATGACCAACAACTCGCTGAACTCTACAAAATGCTCACGGCCATTACCGTCAAATTTGATCAGGTCATTCAAAGCTCGGAGCATGGGGAGACATCAAGGAGACGTTCAGTCAATCACCAGCCCCCAATCGAGGCTACTCATGGAATGAATATGGGTGTTGGAGGAGCCATCCAAACTAGAACTGTTAGACTTAAACTTTCCACGCTTTGATGGCAATGATCCTTCGGGATGGGTTTACCGTGCAGAGCAGTTTTTCTCTTATCATAGAACTCCAGAAGAACAACATCTCACAATTGCCTCATTTCACATGGAGGGTGAAGCTCTTCAATGGTTTAGGTGGTATGAAACATTCCACCCTCACTTGACATGGCCTACATTTGTCGTTGCTCTCAACTCACGTTTCGGCCCAACTGAGTATGAGGACCCAGCTGGAGCCTTAGCTAAGCTTAGACAGACTACAACTGTACGAGATTATCAATGTCAATTTGAACGCTTAGCTAATCGAACCCATCATCTTCACGAGGACTTTTTAGTAAGCTGTTTTGCCAGCGGCATGAAGGATGATATACCACTTGAGGTACAAATGTTCCACCCAGCTTCATTAATTTCTGCTATTGGATTAGCTCGTTTGGAGGAAGAAAAAATAAACATCCGTCGAAGGCAAGGTCGTGTTGAAGGCACTCGAGTAACAACTTCTAGCAATCCCAGCAATACCACAATTATCCCACCACCAGTGAAGCGCATCTCTTCTCAGGAAGCTCGAGAGCGACTTGAAAGGGGGCTATGCTACTATTGTGATCATAAGTTCCAACCTGGCCATCGCTGCAAAAATCCCCGTCTCTTTGCAATCGATGGGTCTTCTATTGATGAGGATGAGCCAATAGAAGAGGCCGAAGCACATAGTGAGATTGAGAAGGAGCCTCCCGAGATTTCTTTACATGCAATTAGCGGTACTGCCACCCCCACAAACCATGCGGATCGTTGGGTTGATCTGTAAGCTTGCAACTACAGTGCTAATAGACAGTGGGAGTACCCACAACTTCATTGACCCTATCATAATACAGAAGGCTGATCTGCCAGTCCAACAAGATGCTCGTTTTGATGTTATGGTGGCTAGTGGGGAACGACTCCAAAGTAAAGGAAAATGCATGGGATTGACAATCAATGTACAAGGAGTATCGATCATAGCTGACTTCTTTCTATTGCCCTTAGGGGGATGTGATGTTGTGCTAGGAGCACAATGGCTTAGAACTTTGGGACCAGTAATTTGGGACTTCTCAAACCTATCTATGAAGTTCACAACCAACCAGAAGGAGCACCAACTTAAGGGGGTTCAAGCTGCCCCTCTTGAAATGGCTAGTGCAAAATCAATCTCTAAGGAGGCGAAACGACGTGACAAGGCTCTTGTATTACAACTTTGTAGCATTTCACCAGCAAGCAGTACACCCATACCCAAGGACCTACAGAGCTTAACGCTGGAGTTTATGGACGTGTTCAGCGAGCCAAAAGGGCTACCACCACCTCGAAAGCATGATCATCATATTCCGTTGACCGAGGGAGCCAAGCCGGTTAGTGTACGCCCTTACAGGTACCCTTACTACCAAAAAAATGAGATAGAAAAGATTGTGAAAGAAATGTTACATTCTGGAATCGTAAGACCCAGCTGTAGTCCATTTTCTTCCCCGGTGTTATTAGTGCGGAAGCATGACGGGACTTGGCGCATTTGCATTGACTATAGAGCTCTAAATCAAGTGACTATCAAAGACAAATTTCCAATACCTGTCATTGATGAGTTGCTTGATGAGCTACATGGGGCTCGGTTCTTTTCAAAATTAGACTTACGGTCTGGTTATCACCAGATTAGAGTATGTGAAGACGATGTCTCAAAAACGGCTTTTAGAACTCATGAAGGTCATTATGAGTTCTTGGTGATGCCATTCGGGCTCACCAATGCACCAGCTACATTCCAAAGCCTCATGAATGATGTGTTTCGACCCTACCTTCGGCGCTTTGTGTTGGTCTTTTTTGATGATATTCTCATATATAGCAAGACTTGGGAGGAACATCTTCACCATCTTCGGTTCACTTTAGAAGTCTTGCGACAACACCGCTTGTTTGCTAAGGAATCCAAATGTCGGTTTGGATGTCAAACCAATGACTACTTGGGTCATGTTATCAGCCAAGAAGGGGTGGCAGTCGATCCAGGTAAAATTGTTTGTATGGTGGGGTGGCCACGGCCAAAATCTATTAAGGCATTAAGGGGATTTTTGGGATTGACCGGCTATTACCGTAAGTTTATCCAAGACTATGGTAAGATTGCTTCACCTTTGACTTCCCTTCTAGAAAAAAATGCATGGGGATGGAATGAAACTGCTGAAAGGGCTTTTCAAGCCCTTAAGGATGCCATGACTCAAGCACCTGTATTGGCAATGCCCGATTTTACCAAGTTATTTGTTGTAGAATGTGATGCTTCAGGTGCTGGAATCGGAGGTGTTTTGATGCAAGAAGGTAGACCTATTGCATTCTTAAGTCGGGCCTTACGTGGATCAAACTTGGCGGCATCCACTTATGAGAAGGAGCTCCTTGCTATTATCTTGTCTGTGCAGCAATGGCGGCCTTACTTATTGGGGCGACAGTTCATAATACGAACTGATCGAAGGAGCCTTAAATTTTTATTGGAACAACGCATCACTACACCAGCACAACAGTATTGGCTCTCTAAATTGATGGGGTATAATTATATCATTGAGTATAAGAATGGCAAAGAAAACAACGCTGCAGATGCCCTTTCAAGAAGAGACGAAAGTGAGCTATGGCATTATCTGTACCTATTCCTTCTTGGTTGCAACAAGTCAGAGATGAAGCTCTCACAGATCCTTATTTAATAGCACTCATAAAGGCATATGAAGGAGGAACTCTCAACAGAGAACACTATAAATTCAAAGATGGGGTTTTTTTTTATAGAGAAGGGCGAATCATGGTTAGCCCAATTTCTTCATTGAATGATTTAATATTTCATGAGTTGCATGACTTACCCATGGCAGGTCATTCCGGCTACCACAAGACGTTATGGAGGATCAACAAATTATTTCATTGGCCTAGCATGCGTAAAGACATCAAACAGCGGGTTCGAAAATGTGACGTGTGTCAACGACATAAAACCGAAACTGTAGCATCACCTGGGTTGTTACAACCATTGCCAATTCCAGAGCGGGTATGGTCCGAAATATCTATGGATTTTATCGATGGCCTTCCACCATCCCATGGTAAGACTGATTTTTCTTGTGGTTGACCGCTTATCAAAATATGCGCATTTCACGCCACTCATGCACCCATATACGGCAATTACGGTTGCTCGGGTTTTCATGGAAAATGTTTTTAAATTACATGGGATGCCAGCTTCAATCGTGAGTGACCGGGATTCTGCTTTCACTAGTACATTTTGGAAAGAGTTATTTCGCCTTCAGGGTACCCGCCTTCAAATGAGCAGTTCTTATCACCCCCAATCGGATGGCCAATCGGAGGTGGTCAATCGATGCTCAGAGAATTACTTGAGGTGCTTCACTAGTACCAAACCCAAAAATTGGACACAGTGACTGCATTGGGCTGAGTGGTGGTATAATACTACCTTCCATTCCACTACATGCATGACTCCATATGAAGTTGTGTATGGTGTGCCACCACCTACACTGTTATCCTATGAACCAGGTACCACAAAGGTCCAGGCTGTTGACATCGAGCTTCGTGACCGCTCTCTCATTCTACATCAACTGAAGGCTAATTTGGAGATTGCACGGGAGCGAATGAAACGATTTGCTGATCGCCATCGCACTGACCGAAAGTTTGAGGTTGGAGATATGGTATTCCTTCGATTACAGCCCTATCGACAATCTACCATATCAGCTCGACGATCACTCAAGTTGTCAGCAAGGTACTATGGACCATTTAAGGTGTTGGAGCGCATTGGAGCCGTAGCTTACAAGTTGAATTTGCCAGCCGGAACTAAGATTCATAACGTCTTCCATGTTTCATGCCTTAAAAAGAAACTTGGGGAAGTTATTCGGCCCAATGAACATCTACCACCTCTCACTGATGAAGGAGAATTGCAGCCACAACCTTCAGCCATCCTTGATCATCGCATAACCAAACAAGGGAACAAGGCAGCAACCGAAGTATTGGTCCAATGGCATGGTACCCCACCAGAAGATGCTACCTGGGAGCTGTTAAAAATTTTGAATGAACGCTATCCTGACTTTCACCTTGAGGACAAGGCAAAACCAAGGGGGGAGGATTGATATGGGTCTTACGTGTATGGCCGGATGCTACACTTGACCATTTATAAGCTGAGTCAGTTAGTCTTAGTTTAAGTCATTGAATTAGTCTAAAGTTATTAGTTGAAAGAGTCTTCAGTCAGTTGGATTTTTCAGTAGAGGTTAGAGCTATTGTAGGATCAAATAACAGTCGAATGAAAGACCGGATAAAAATCTATTTATGTACTCTGTTCAGAGAGGAAAAGTATCAATTAAAAAACTTTGGTTCAACCTTTCTCTTCTGTCAAATAGAGAAATCAGGAGGAGATCCCCCTTGAAGTGGATATTATTTGGTTTCTCTCGTTTTCCTTTTTCCTAAGAAAACAACCCCTATCATATTCCCTAATAAAATAGAAAGAAAATCCGTTAGAAAGAAATGCAGAAAAGGGTAATGGAGGAGATTCAAAAAAATTTACTTTTTTTTTAATTTTTCTTAATAATGATTAACAACATCACTGGGAATTCTAACGAAGGCGTCCCAAATGCTGGGACCACGACCATCCTTACTGGCCATTCCTTCGACTTGACAAGCAGAAGTCGCCGTCCCGAACACGAACCCCTTCGGAAATCTCTTTCTGCTCAGTCCTCCGGTATCGAATCGGACATGCTCCGTCGATGAGGATGCATTGTAGTCCGATGCATGCGCGACGCACAGGATAACAAGGAGACAAGACAAACATATTACGAATGTAGTAGTAGTAGTAATAGTCTTCATGTTGAGAGCGAAAGAGAGAGGGAGCCGTGAAGGTCTGGGAGATGGTAGAGTGAAGAGACGAGATTTATAGAGAATGGAAGAAGAAGAAGAAGAAGAAGAAGAAACAGACAAGAGAGAATTATTATTGCAGGACAAAACTACCCTTCAAGTCAGAAACAAGTATTTTGAATTCTATAATCACTTTGAACAGACATGTGAGATGGATCACAAGAAAAAAAAAAAACAGAAAAGGTCATTGTCTGATTCTGCGGAAACTAGGAAAAAGGACAAAAGTTTACGAAAATTTCACTGCCAACACATTGGCACCTTATAATTTAATATTATCCCTCGTGCTAAGGTTCTTTCAACCGATTCCAAGAAACCAAAGACTGGTTTCAAATTCTCCCCTTCTTTTTAAATACTAATAATTTTATCCCTCTTAAGCATATTTGGTAATAGGGTGGGGATTTGTAACCCGACCCATCAATTTGCCTAAACGCCCCCGTCACTGTGATGGGTTTGGGTTAACGTTTTTACAGTGGAACTCCACTTTGGAGCCATCCATAGACCCGACGGATGGACTATGGATGGCTCCACTGTTTTGCTCTAGAGAATTTGAACTCTTATCAAGTATGACAAAGTCGTAATTGAAGTATCCAATCTTAGGATTAGAGATTAGGTCTAGGCTATTTTAGACGATCCAGGCTGTTATGGTTCATGAATTATTTTAAGGGTAAATTATAAAAAGCTCACTTAAGGTATCTACTAAACAACCTGGATACAGCAGTTTGATTCTTTCATTGGAAAGTTACTCATTGTTGGATGAGTGATTTGGAAATGGAGGAATGAGATTGCCTTTTAAAGGAAATTTAATTAAGTTTGTGTTTGGTCTGGTTTGTGCTTTTGGTTGGAAAAAAAAAAATGTAAGATAAAACTATCATTTCTAAAAAGCTAACTATTCTATTCAAGATTACAAGTATCATTTTTAAAGTGTCATTAATGTTTAGAACATTGTTAGCAAAACGGCGTTTTTTTTGAAAAAAAACGTGTTTTATTGCATAAACATTTAAAACTCCGTTTAAAACATTTTGTAAGCAAAAAAAGTCAGTGTTTAAAGTTGACCAAAAAAAAAAATTGTCCGTTAGAAGTTCCAATGACAAATGCGTGCTAGCAAACAACTTTATTTTTGTGTTAAAGAGTTTTATAACAAGTTCCAACCAAAAAAAATAAAAAATGTGTTATTTAATTATTAATACTTATATATATATAAGTATTAAACACGAATTATTTATTAAACGTATTTTTTACGTTTCCGTTTATTTGACGATTTTTTTGATTACGTTTTTTTAAATTAAAACCGTATTAAACTCGTATTTTTGCCGTTCCATTTTTTTGACGTTTCACGTTTTGCTAACAATGGTTTGGAAACCATTTCCCGGTGGCAATGACAAGGTGACCCGCCTGACCGATCAGCCCGACCTTATATTTGGGCAAGTTTGGGTAAAGGTTTATAGTCTGTAGGGTTGGACCGGGCTGAAATTTATGATCCGATTACTTTACAGGCCGGTCTTGGATTTATGCTAGATTAGCCCAGTTCAACACGGCCCGAAGATGTGAACACTAAGCAATATAAATATTTCACTTAAAACTCTTAACATCATTTGTTGTTGTAGCTTACTTGTAAGAATTCCATGTGGTGGCTATGCCCACTATTCAAAATTGAATTAACCAGAATTTGTGTAGACGGTGCTAGCACAAGTACTGACTGTAATATAAGTTTGGATGCGGACAAGCTAAAAAAATTTCTCAAGATGTGTGCTGAAATTTTGCAGGGTTTCAAAGTGCAACCCATTGCTTCCTAACAATGAAACTAAAAAGAGTGAAATTTTCCTCCAATTGAAGTTCAAAACCTTGGTTTAACCAAACATAAAGAGTCCACATAATGGAAAAGAAAATTATCGAAATAAGATACATTACAAAGATCTAACAGTTTGTTAAACCCAAAGCAATATCTTGGTGAAATTACTGTTGGAAGATGAATCAAAATCCACCTTATATTTGTGTTTTGCTTTTCTTGAGTTGTCTCCAATTGAAAATCTGCTAAATTCCCTTGAGAGTCTATAAGCATTTGCAAGTTCTTTTGGGTCATAGACTTATAAAGAGAAGTGTGCATGTATGTGTCTATGTGAGCTTTTTGGAGTGCTTTTCACGCGCGCACCACCACCACCACCAACCGACGATACCACGCCGGGGTTGCATTGGGTTGGTGTGATGTAGCCATGTAAGCCAGGTCCGGTTGGATTGGTGTGATGAGATGTGGATCCTATCTTTTGGTGAAATTTATTTTGAAATTTGAATTTTAATAAAGAGAGCTTTTTAATTACAAAACTGTTTTTGGCTTACTTACAAAATCGTTTTTGATGTAATTAAGAAAACTATTTTGATTTAAATGTAAAACCGTTTGTATTTTTATTGTGGGCCGTTTTGAAACGATTTGGCCCAAACGATCTGGCATTTAACCCCAGCTGTTAAGGTCTAGGCCCAAATGGCTAGTTCCCTGGCCTATTAAAGGAGGCCTGCCCTCTCATTTGCACAAGCAAAAGCCAAGAGCTCTCCCTTCCCCTCTCTTCGGTTCACATTTTATGCTTTTTTTTCTGCAACTGCAGAATTTTTATTTTACAAGTTTCAATCAAGTGCAACGCTGCTCTTCTTCGTCTTTTGCTGATACAATTGTGTAATTTATCAGAAGGAAAAATCATTGAATCTTCGAGGCCAACCATTAGACCTAATACATTGCAGATATAATTCAAAATGGGATGAATTTGGTTCCAAGGACAAAGACTTTATTACACTTCGGTTCATCGCAACAAATAAATTCTTATTTATTTTATTATTAATTTTTTGCATAGCCTTCTAAACTCCAAAGTTCATCTCTTTCACCTCGTCTTCACCCCCTATACCTATAACAATTACTAATCAACAAAGTAAAGAAAATATAGTAGAAAGAGAGGAACTCTTGCCTAAAAGTCGAGACAATTAGCCTAATCAAAGACACGCTGTGGTGCTCAGAATGGGAGTTCGTGTTTTTAGTGTAGATATGTCTTGAATCCACAAACTGAAAATGATAGAACGCGGATTCCTCGGCGAATTGCAAACTGTTTGCAGTTAAGGACGAAAAAAAAAAAGCAATGAAAAGAGTCTAAGAAGAACAAGCTGATAGAAAAGGAGAATAACCAGGAAGTAATAAAAGAAATGGGAGAGAGAAAGAGGAGAAGGAGAAGAAGAAGAAGAGAGAACAATTAGCAGTAAAATAATATTTGATTAACCGACTAAGTATATATGTAAGTTGGGTTTTATACCCAAAAGACAAAAAAAAAACAATGGTATTACAATAATACCATTTATTTCTAACACTCAGTCTCAAGCTAGAGCATAGATATCGATCATGTCCAGCTTGCGAAGTGAGGTTCTAAGAAGAGAAGCTCCCATAGGCTTTGTGAGGACATCTGCAGTCTATTCGGATGAGGCACAAACTTGGGAACTATAGCACTAGATCGGACTTTCTCCCGAATGAAATGAACATCAATCTCAATATGTTTGGTTCTCTCATGTAGAACCGAATCAGACG
>JAUPMG010000002.1:6558904-6572512 GCA_031762675.1 Pachysandra terminalis | reverse complement strand
GATCTGCTGAAATATTTTGGTGAGCTTGGAGAAGATTGCTCCAAAGAAGTAAAGGAAGTCTTGACTTACATTGAACGTGATGACATTTTACCTCCTATTGTTGTTCTTCAGACGCTGTCCAGGAATTCATGCCTTACTCTCTCTGTTGTGAAGGATTATGTAGCTCGAAAGCTTGAACAAGAATCAAAACTGATTGAAGAGGACCGGCAAGCTATTGAGAAGTATAAGGTTGGTGTTTTTGCAGCTTTGAGAGATCATCTATTTCTTCTTGCTTAATTTTGATTTTGCATCTAACTGAAGTAAATGGTGGTAAACTTGAACATGGAAAAATTGACTTGGAAAAGGATCCAATATATCCTGCTGGTAGTGATTGGTTGCATTTAGGGGTGCAACTTGGGTTGGTTAGACCCGAAACCTAACCGACCCAAACCGACTTCGGTTCAGTTTGGGTTTGAGTTCTTAAATATTTGGTTTGGTTTTGGTTATGAAAGTATAAAACCGAATTAGATCGGTTTGGTTTTGGGTTGAAGCCTCGGTTAAACCGAACCGAAACCAGAACTATAGTGTATATAGTCTAAAACCGAACTGATTTAAATCGAATCATAGTCTATATATATGTATTATATATGATATATAAAACATGATATTTTATATATATAATGTAATTCTAAAAAACATTGTATTAACCCGACCTAACCCAACCCAAACCAAACCGAAACTGCAATTTGGTTTGGGTTTAGGGTTTTCCATTTCAATTTGGTTCGGTTTTCGGGTTGGGAAGTTCAGTTCTCAATTCGGTTTGGTTCCGTTTTGGGTTAACATTCACCAATGTCGGTTTGGTCCTTGGTTGATGTAAACCCTAACCAAACCGAACCGAGTTGCACCCCGTAGTTGCATTCATAAAAAAGTGACTTGGAAAAGGTTTTGATATATCCTGCTGGTAGTGCTTGGTTGCATTAATGAATGTAGTCTGAATGGATCTATAATGCCATAAAGCTATTTTAGTGTTTTGGTTGTAGGTGTTTTGGGTAGGGCTGTCAACGGATTGGATTTGGATCAGATCATGGTAGATCCAAATTTGATTTGATTAATAATCGGATCAAATTGTTCATACTTTATTACATCATATGATCATAATTTCCTTCTCTCAAATCCGCTTAGTTTCGGATCGAACTTAGTTTGGATCCTAATCAAATTTTCTAAAAAACCTATTTTACATTTGTAATGATGAAGGTAAAAGTAAAATGAAAACTTTTAATTGCTTTATGAAGTTATTATTTGTTCAAAATATCATAAATAAATGGTTTATTTCTAACTATATTTTTATGTCTTAACAACCCAAAACACACACACACACACACACACACACACATTTACATATACATATACATATATACATACACAAACACACAAATGAAATCAGATTGGATCCTTATCTGATCAAATCAACCTATATCCTAATGTGATCCAATTAGTTGTCGGATTGAATGGGATCATATCTTCTCGGATAATCAGATCGAAAACCCCTTACCAAATCTGCTTCTTTCAGATTGGATTGAAAGCAAACTCGGATCATGATCCGATCCATTGACAGCCCCTATAATAGGTATGTGGTACACATACTCTCAAGGTTGTGCTTTTGCAAATTTAAAGAGGAGACTTGTTTTATCTAAAAGAATTTAGTTTCCATTAACGCTCTCACAAGTCTATTTGGACGAAGTTATCAACTACCACTAGAACCAAGGAAATCAAAGGTGATGGGCTCTTAAGAGATCTGGCCTTGAGTTTTGGATTATTTCATTGAAGCTCTAGCTTTAAGAGAGGATTGCATCCTCGTCGTCGTCATCATCGTCTCTCTCTCTCTCTCTCTCTCTCTCTCTCTCTCTCTCTCAGGATTGCATCCTCGTCGTCGTTGTCGTCTCTCTCTCTCTCTCTCTCTCTCGCTCTCTTAACACACACACACACAAAGATAACTAGAAAGATGCAAGAAAGAATCAGGATATTGTGGACTGAAGAATATGCTATTCTGAAAAGGAATATAACGAATCTCTAAATTTTTATGGGATAGTGCTTCTCATTCTTGTCTTTATGCATTCACATCCTTTTATTGCAAGGGATCTGGATCAGTAACAAACACAAGAACAAGCAAAGAAAAGTGTGAGAACGTAATCCAACATCTCTTATCAATTTTTGATTTTTTAATATTTTAAAAAATATTTTTGCATATTCTTAACAATTTTTTTACTATTTTTATAATTTTTATGTTTAAAAATAATTATATATTTAATCAATAGTCCATTACACATTGAGTAATGGGCCATTAAAAATTATATATTATTTCAATTCACTTTTTATCTTTCTTTTCTCTAAATAAGTTTGCATTATTTATGCATAATATATAATTTTTTTTTTATAATAATATGTAATTTTTAATTAATTTTTCGAATTTAAAAAGTAAAAAGGGCGAATTCCCTATTGCTAGAGTCCAAATTGGTGATATTAAAACCATGAGTACAAGCTTATATTTGATGTTGTTACTACTTTTTTGAGTCATCTATAACTACATAAGACTCATGTATAACTATAATGAGCCAACAATAGAAGCGATGAAAATGAAAATCAGTCGTGGGCACAGAAAAGACCTGCATTTATGACTTTCTTCATCTTCTTTATAGATAGCTGTAACTTAATAATTTAAATTTGTGTAGTTATGTTCTCTGTTCATACCTGTTGATGTTTAAAATAGAGAAACCGCTGAACACAGTCAAAAATCATATCTCATCATGGCTCAAATGTTTTTTTAAGTTTTTATTGGTTCGAAATGTTGAGAAGCTAATATGTTAAAGTAATTGTGTAATCTATGTTTCTAACAATGTCTTGGCTGTGCAGGAAGACACCTTGGCAATGAAGAAGGAAATCCAGGATCTTAGGACAAATGCTAAAATCTTCCAGCTTAGCAAGTGCACTGCATGCACTTTCACCCTTGATCTCCCTGCAGTTCATTTCATGTGTATGCACTCATTTCACCAGCGCTGCCTTGGCGACAGTGAAAAAGAATGTCCTGAATGCACTCCGGAGTACAGATCTGTCCTAGAGATGAAGAGAAGCTTGGAGCAGAACGCAAAAGACCAAGATCAGTTCTTCCGGCTTGTGAAGAGTTCAAAAGATGGGTTTTCTGTGATTGCTGAATATTTTGGGAAGGGAGTGGTTAGCAAAACTAGTAATGGACCAGCCAATACTATCACATCAGGCAGCAGTTCCTCCAACACTGGCTTTTGAGAAGGCTTGTCAATTATGGTGGCTCCTTTCTAAAAACTCACTATTTTAGTTACGCCCTTGGAAATATTTGCTGAATTATGTTTAAAAGAATGATCTTAAGGGTCTCTTCTTCTTTTGTGTGTGTGATTGTGTGTGGGAGGGGGATCCTCCTGGAACCAGTTCCTGCTATGGGATAATTGATCCACCTAAACTCCTCGTGGCACCAGTTCCTGCTATGGGGTAATTGATCCACTTAACCGAAAGAGGGTATTATATTGCTTAGGAAAACATTCAAAAAGAAATTCTGTAGGGTGTTCTTGCCATATGGTGGGGGTGGTTTTACAGTGAAGATCTGTTGTTTGTCTTTTCCTGAAGTAGAATCTATATACTGTTGTGACAAGTGGTATGTTTACTATACTTCCTTGCTGTTCAAAGATTAAACAATTTTGAATTATGTGATTTATCTGAAAAATTTAGTGAGAACAATGAAATGGAATTTGTAATTGTGTGTTATATGCTTCAACCAGTATAGCTTACTAATGATTTTCCAACATACTTATCTAAATCTTACTGCCTTTAGTTAAGCAAGTTGACAATGCAATGACCCTTTGTGAATATTATCCCTTAAGACTTGTTAGATTTTGTACGTAATGATCCTCCTAATTATTACAATGACCTGGGTGGTAAAACCCATCTGAGTAATCCAGGGTCATGTCGGTCTGATACATTGATTTTATTTATCAGCCAGTATACGACCCAGCCAGACCAGGTGGGGAATTAACTAATTTGTTCCCCAAGGTTGCTCTGATTTTCAGAAGTCAGACACAAATATAAGTTGGAAACAAGAAAAGAAATGTTTTTTAGATTAAGTATCTAACTACTCTATATAAAAGAGAAGATCGGATAGCTGGGTATGAGATTCCTTTTTACTACTCAGCTTATCCCTCATCTTTTTAACCAATTCCTACCCTGTTCACTTGTTTTTTTTTTTAAATAATCTAATTACCCCTTTTGCAAGCAAACCTTGTGATTTGCATTTCGCTGACAGAGCATACCCTTCACTTTTCACTGTTATGGCGATTCATCTACTTTCCATGTTTTCTTTTTGATTTTCTATCTTACTATTATTGCTTTTAGTTCTCTTGTCTGGTTCTATCATTTAATTTCTCAGAACCTGTGAAGCAGAGAAAGCACATCAGTGAATTTTTATACAGAACTGAGACGGACAGACGGTCGAGAACTGAAGTACTGAACAAATTGAGAGATGGGATCTGGGATTTTTCTCAAGGTGGTGGCTAAGAACTTTGATGTTCTTGCTAGGTATGTCTTCTATGTTTCCAATGTCCTGAAAAGTTGAGGAAAGGGAAAGAAAAGAATACATGTTAACCCTTATTTTTCCCTTATATTTTCTTTATTCTTTTCCTTTTTTGTCATATTTAATTTATTCTCTGGGAATTTGAGTTCTTTAATCTAATGCAGTAGCGTAGATGTTGATGTCATCTGGTGAGATGGGGTGTTTTGTGACTTGTGTATTAGATAAAATTAATATTTCCTCCTCTAATTTGATTTTGGGTATCTGATCTGCAGGCCTCTGGTTACTCTGGTCTATCCTCTGTAAGTGGGGTTTATTCATTTTGAAATTTTCTCAGAGAATTTGGTAACCTCGATGGTTGTAAAGAAAGAAAAAAAAGTCAGTAATTTCATCTATAGTTTCTGATATTCTATTATGGATATTCTTTTTAATTTTAATTTCTCTGCGTATGAGTTCGAAATGGGATTGAATGTATGGTTCCATGGTTTGGATTCTTAGCAGGTACGCCTCTGTTAGGGCAAGCGAGAATAAATCTTCTAGTGATGATCATCAATGGCTTATTTATTGGGTTCTGTATTCCATGATTACTCTTTTTGAGCTTACCTTTCCCAAACTTATTGAGTGGTAAATTTTCCGCAAATTAATTCATTTCTTGTCGTGTGGTTTGGATAACTTATTTATTACTATTATTATTATTTTTTCCTGGATAATAATAGCTTTCTTTTTCTTTGGGAATTTCCGTCATGTCTTTTTAATCTTGAAGTGACATTGAATTTATGGTTTTGTTTCATTACAAGTATATAATCAGAAGCCCTTATTTATGTGGGACTTTAGCATTTAAGTGATCTGTATATAATTAGTTGCTAAATTTGCTCCAGACCCTTTTGCTTCCATTGTGAAAATAAAATCAATAGAAAAGTAAGGAACATCTATTTCATGGTGGATGTGGGACTTTTGCATTTGAGTGAACTGTATATAATTAGTTGCTCAATTTGCCCGAAAGCCTTTCTGCTTCTATTTTGAAAGTAAGATCAATAGAAAGTAAAGAACTTCTGATTGGTGATGGAGTTCCATTGTGTTCATAGAACATTGATATCACAATTTTTAATTTGATTGATTTTAGTCTGTCTTAAACTTTGTAAAATGGTATCAATCACCCCAGCTGGAAACTACCTAACAGAACAATAACAACTGCAGCAAAATGTGAAGGACTAAAAGAACTAAATTTCATAGAATTTAGGAATACGTATTTATATATCTATAATGAATTGAAAAACTGATCATTAATGGGTTTGTTTTTCCAGCCAACAACCAAGAACACAGAAGTTGATTTTTCTTACCCTCATTTTTCTACCAAAACTTGAAGCTTTGATTATTTATTATTTTTTTGCATTTAGAAATAGATCTCTATCTTAAAACAAAAGGCTTGCCTCCTTGATTTTATAAACTATGGATACATTAGTGTGGTTGGACATGACCACTAGATTTGGTTTATGGATTATTTGGAAGAAACATTCGTGCTTTGTGACTTCTTAAAAATAAAGGAAAGGCATTGATCTTCCTTAGCTTAAGCTTATTATCTAATGCTCTCAAAAGCTGTTGTAGAAATGTAGAGGGACGTTTTCTCTATGAGCAGGACGGATCCATTTCTTTTGCTCTGATTCGGTCACGAAGAAATTTTACATGTAAGAGAAGAATTTTTTTATACATGTTCTTTACCGGTATAGCATCTTTGTATTTTGTTTCCCTTTTTTTCCGAGGTAATATGCAAGGATTTTCACCCAACACCCTCTTGTTTTGCAACTTGACGGACGCATGTTTCACCGGACAGCTATTTTCCACCACCTTTATACAGTACATCGCATCAAAATAGTAAACAACAAGGGGCAGAGAAATTTTCAATTGCGATTAGCTGCTGATAAACTCGCTTAACTTAATCTAACGGCTATTACCAACATGGTTTAAAATATCGTGTCGATGCGGTCAATAAGTATTGTATATCGACCGACACGGGCAACAACGGCACGATACGCAACATTACGATATGATACGCATCTTATTATAGTGTATTGGTCGATACATTACCGATACGGTTGATACATTGTCGATACGGTCTCGATATGCTCGATACTGCCTCAACACGCTCGATACTATCTCGATACACTGGATAGTAATAAAAAAAAAGACAATGAAAACTAAATAACGATCAAAAAAGAAAAAAAAAAAACACAAATAGAAACCCTTAAATTACTAACCTAATTTCAAAAAAGAACAAAGAAAAAGAAAAATAAAATGAGGGAGAAAGAGAGAGGGTATTTGTTTGGCTGGGCTAATATTCTTTTTCTTATCTTCTTCTTATCATTCTTCTTCTCCTTTCATTTGCTATTTTCCTTCTACGAAGATTGTCGACTAAGAAGGCTTTTTGTTTGAAATATGCATTTATATGTAATAAAAATTGTTCTATTTTGTTCTAAGATATTCTTAATGGATTTTGAATTTGTTAGTTGATGTTTGAAGGTATGTTTCTATGTCTTAAAATTGTGATTACATCTTGTTACTTATAGGTAATTGATCCCATTAGATATGTATGATTTTTTTTTATGTTTTATTAGTGTATGTGATATATATTATTGACTTTACACTTGTTGAAGTTCTTTTGAGTTTTCATGTGCCTACGCGCATAGCGGTTGGTTTTCATGATATAATATATATATATATATATATATATTACGTTTGTGGGTGTATCATATAAAAAACATGTTAATTTATCATATCTTTTCCTTATCTTTGCATAAAAGTGGGTCTTGTTTTTATGTATCCTTCATTTTCCTTGTGTATCCACCGTATCTTATGACTTTTACAACGTATCCATGCGTATTTGATACGATACTCGATACGTATCCATTTTCGAGCTGATCGATATGCTACCTCGATACAATATTTTGAACCCTGATTACCGACCTAAGCCTCTCTACAAATACAAAGCCCAGTTTCAGTTGCTCTCAAAACCTCAACAATGGATCACGACTTCTTTCAAGCTTTTGATCACTCTTTCTTTCTCTTTGGTTTCGAAGCAGATCTAATCGAGTCATGGCGATGATCCAATCCTTCAAAGCAAGGCAGATCTTTGATGATCTTCGACAGCCGTGGCAATGCCACGGCCGAGGTTCGAATATTTCTTCCCATCTTATGGCAGTTTTCGATAAATTTCTGTGGTTTCTTTGTTTCCTCTGTCAATTTGTGTTGCATTAGAACTCAAGTGATTTTATGTTTTATCCGGAATTTGAATTACTAGCTGAAGGTATTATTAGATTTTGTTTCAGTGATCAAATGATCCGGAAATGTAGCTGCTTTACATCTGATTAATTGATCGGATGAATTAATAGAGTACTCACCTGGTTTATTTTCTGCTCGGATTTTCTTTTAGTGGATTTCATGATCTTTTTAAGATGTTTGATCCCTTGGTTAGACGTGTTTTTTATTGGTGGATGTTAAACCATCAAATGGTTCCTTGGCTAGAGTTGCCGTCCCAAGTGGTGCATCCACGAGTAATTATAAGATCTCTGGTTCCATCATCAAAAGTTCAGTTTTGTTTTCCTTCTTTTGATTGTTTTGCAGTTGAAATATGTAATATTGATGAATTTCGAAGTTATATTAAACTTGTTTTAAGTTTGATAATGTCGTAAAACACCCCCATGGAACGAAAAAAAGGAATAGGGATTTATGCTTTTATAAAGATCTGAATGGGACAGTAATCTTCCTTTCCCACGCATTATCGTTCATCACCCTCTAATACAGTATGCATTTATCACTGCAGACCTTTGCATCTTGATAACATAGAAATTAGTCCATTTGAATATATATAGCAAGTGGGGTTCCCTTGCAAGTGTCTCCCTAGGGGTCTATGGCTTCCGTGAATACTATATATCTAGCAATGTTGCGCTAATACTTATAACAGCTATGTACTATTTATGAAACTGATCTTTTTGTCTTTTGCAACTCCAAAGAAGGAAGTAATTGGTTAACCTGCACTGTTATAAAAAAAATGGTTAAACTGTACTCATATTTACTTCATGGATTATACAGTGTTTATAATTCTTTTAAATGCCTCTGCATTGATTTTTATATAGCTGGCGGCATCATAATTTCATGGATCAAATTAATTTTCAGGAATTTATGAAGCACTTGAACTACGAGATGGAGGATCTGACTACCTCAGAAAAGGTGTATTGAAGGATAGAGAAGTTGTTACAGCAAGTAACCTGATTGCATTGGGCGGATTGCTACTGGTTGTCCAAGCAAGGTAAAGGGTATATAATCAGCTAGGTGGTTTCCTTTGGTTTCCTCCTTCGCTGGAATTACTAGTTGTGCAAGGTAAAGGGTATAACCACTGAGGTGGTTTCCTCCTTCGCTGCAGTTATTTTGGGCTCCCGCTGCTGGCAGCAAGAGTAGGCTGGGTTGAAGCACAGTAGCTTGCAATCCCTGATCCGGGACCGAGCTACATTTGTCTCCGAAACCCTTCGTTGTACGGGACAATCGGTAGCTGTTTTGATAATTCTTTGATTTTGTACTTTCCTTTTTCCTTTGATTGTCGCTTTATTCCTACAAATCTCAGTCGTAAAGGGAAGCACATCGAACTTAATAATCTCTGCACTTTGTTCTTTGTCGGTGTAGAAGAGAGATTTCCTCTCCCATTCTTCTGTTGGTTTTATTTCGTTTTTCATCCACATTGCTTCTTTAAAGTGGCTAGGAGAGGGAATTAAAAATGGCTTTTGAAGATTGAAACTGTTAATATGGTATTTTTCCTTCACGACAGTAACCTCCTAACTGAAATTTCTACTTTTTCTAACTCTTCTGCATTATATGCATCTTGAGAGTTACACAATCCATTCAGACGTTGAGATGATTTAGTATCAAATAACTAAGTAATTTTTTTTTTATCAGTAAAATGTAGTATGTATTATAACTGGTGATATGAAGTTAGTATTGTACAACAAGACAGTCCATATGGTACAAAAGAATGTGTAACCAAAATGACACAAACAGTGCAAACAAAACTATACCCCTATACTCTTACCCCTCCCCTGTACAATCAGTTGACATTTAGTTATAAGGCCAATTGTATCCCCAAATAACTAAGTAAATATCAAATATCATAGGGATTTGCTGCAAGTCTAAATAAGCTGCTGCAGATATGGTGATATGAAGCCAGGGCTTGTGGATAATACAAACTAGGAATTGCAGGATAGCAGATGTCTCTTGCAACAGATGCACCATAGGCCGGTCACTTTAAGTATCTTTGAAGAAGAGACATGAGACCACTATTATACCTTCAAGGGTAGCCAGTTATTACAATGCTACTTTTTCTTGTTTTGCTTTGCGAGTTTGGATATCAAATATTATTTGGGTGTCCTATTTCCAATTTGGTTCTTTCTTTCTTGTTTATATTATGACAATTAGTTTTTGATCAATTTTCTATATGTACAATGGTGATGTTTTAAGTGCATATATGCGCTGTCACTTCAAATATCTTCGAAGAAAAGACACGAGACCACTGTTATACCTTGGACGGTTATTACATAATAATTTATCACTTGACTACTGAATAGGTTTGCAACTAGCACATGAATAGGTTCTCTGTTTCTTGTTTAAAGTGTGCTTATTTGCTTTGTTGAGGATTCAGTTGATAATTAAAGATTGGAAACCTAAATAATCTTCCAAGGGTATGTGCTGTTAGTATGCCTATGCCTAATGTACATTTTCTCCTTTTTCATCCACAACCAAAATCAGTTACAAGTAAGAGAAATAATACTTTGGTTCAGCTTTTAGAGGAGAACTGATATTGTAAGTTTTCAAAGGCTTTGGCTTTGAATAGCTAATTCATATATCTGTAAGTTTCTATTTATATTTTGCACATTTAGTGTTTGTGGCTTTTCTCCAGTTACCTTCATGTATCTCATTATAATCTCGAGAGTAGCGGTTATTACAATAACATGTATTAGCTAAAAATTCAATTGCTTGTCATGAATGGTAGTTGTTAATTTCTTCAATTTTTTCGTTACCAAGAATATGAGTAGATCTTAAGCAAGTATTACTATTATATAAAAGCAAATTAAACTACTGGCAAAGTTGAAGCATATGCTATTGTGTACCTTTGTATTTGTAATTTTCATGGATGATTTGTTTGCAAGTTGAATATGGCATGCCCTGGTTGAATTTTTGCTGTATTTAAGTTGCTTATCAGATTCTGAGATCAGCTCTACCTTCTCTTATACTATCTCCGAAAACCACACCCTTTTCTTCTTCGTTTTCTCTATATACTCTTGGATCTATGTATTGATTCGGTATTCACCAAAAGTAGAGAATAGAATGTCATAGGTCATCCTTTTACAGCCACTTTTATGCATCGCTCATTTTCTGGCTTGCAAAATGGATAAGACTGGACATTTGAATTAGTTTTCTTGTTTGTTTTTTTTTTCCATTGGATAGACTAGACTTACATTTCAAATTTTCCCTTTTTTGCTTTATACATATATGCCGGTGGTTCTTTGTAGGAGAAACAAATCTCTCTCACCTTTGAGAAATGCACTATTTCAGTGACACGAAGAAGAGCATGAAGGAAAAAACCTGCTGGTAAATTCCTTTACTTGTATGTTTCTATTTATTTATTCTTCTTTTTGGTCTACCTAAGTTGATTTTAATGGATGATTTGTTTGCAAGTTGATTTTGGTGTGCACTGATTGAATTTCTGTTCTATTTAAGCTGCTCATCAGCTTCTGAGATAAGCTCTACCTTCTCTTATACTATCTCCGAAAAGCACACCCTTTTCTTCGTTGGTTTCTCTATATACTCCTGGGTTTATGTGTTGATTTGGTATTCACCAAATGTAGAGAACAGAATGTCATAGATCAGCCTTTTACAGCCACTTTTATGCATCCCTCTTTTTCTGACTTGCAAAATGAATGAGAATGGGGATAAGTTCAAACCCTCTGTCATGGAAAGAGAATATACGGGTGGTGTTATGGCATGATGTTGACCTATCCCTTCCTGCCTCCTCTTCCGTCACCTCCACCCCCCTCCTCCTCCTGCTCATCTCCTGTCTTCACCCTCTCATTCCCTATTCCCTGCTCTCCCGGCAAATCCGTTTTCATCTGCCCATTTGTCCTCTTCATCTACCTTGTCATCCCTTCTCCTGTTCATTCCTTGTCCCTTTTCTTCGGTGGCAGCTGCGGATTATGTCCATCCCATCTGTTTTCCTCGTGCTCTGGTTTCAACCTCAGGTGATTCTGCTCGCTCCTATCAAGAGAAGAGAAGGAGCCCCCTTCACATCAATCCAAGGTATTTGGCTGATTCCAGTGGTAAATGGTAAGGGAGGTTTAATCTCATGGAGTGCAGCAATGGCAAACGCAGTTCAGTTGGGGTGAATCTATCAGGTCTTTTCATGGCTAGGTGGTTGTCTGTAAGGAGGCCGCCATACCAGGCTCTGGTTCGAAATGGTGGAAGATGATGATGGCTTCATCTTCGATCATTGCTGAAACTAAAACTAATAGAGGTGGCAGGTTCTTGAAGATGTCAGTGATGTCGGATCAAAGACTAAATGCATTTTTATTCCTGAGGGTTTCAAAGGCAGAGGATGGCTTGATTTCAATGTGTGGGTTTCATCTTGCAGAAATCCGAAGGAGAACGGTCCTATAGATTGCAGAACTTCTGAAGATCTCTCCAGGTCAGGGTGGAGTCGATTAGCAACGGTTCTCTCCCTTCGATCTCGATCAAATCTGAGTCTTGTCTGATCGGAAAAAAATGGGATTTAGCCATGGTCTTTACTATCTCAGATGCTTCAATGGCATGGTTGGTGGTGGCGAAGGAAATTGTGGAGTACTTCTCGCTGCCGTCTCTTCCGGAGGTTATCCCCTTTGCTGGGTCACAGGCAGTCTTTCTTTCACCCTCAGAGGAGATCTTCAGCTCCTTGGCATCGATGAAGTCTTTCCCCCTCAAATCCAGATTTGATATCCTTGTGAGGAAATGGTCTTATGTTAAAATTACATCACCTATTACGAAGGATTGCTCAGGGTCTTGGATGTTGGTTTATGGGATTCCCCCAAACTTTTGGTTGGAGTCAATATTCGTTGCTATTGGTAACTGCTATGGTGGGTTTCTGGGCAGTGATTGTGTTTAGCAAGAAAATCCTGTCTTAATTCCTCGTACATTGCAGTTGCAGGTGGATGGGAAAAGTGTTCTTGATTCAGTTAGCTTTTTGCCCGTCGGAGAAGATGACGGAGGTGGTTGTTGCAGGCCAGGGGAAAGTGTTCTTGAAGATGATGGGGTGCTGGCACCAAAGGGGACTTTTCTCTAGAGGTGGATGTTTAAGCAAAAAATTAATCGGAGTAGTGAAGTGGGGTTTATCGGGGGTAAAAGTAAAATTGTGGGTTTTGATTCGAATTTTAAATTCCATGCTCATGTGGGAGGGGCTCATAGACCGGTTTGGGGTGAGGTTCGTCATGGCATTGACTCTCGGTTTGGGCCGTTATGGAGGAGACAAGAAGATCAGGAGGCTGTGGGCATTTACAGGGATCGAGGGAGAAGCCCAAAGCGCAGGGTATCCGGCCCAGTTGGGGTGTCCAGGCCTAGCCCTCGAGCGCGATCCAGATCTAGATCTCAGGCTAGGTTTCAGACTGTTAGGCCCCGTGCGGCACCTGTTAAGGCTGAGCCCAAGTCTAAAGGCCCTGATATGTTGGTGGATAAAGTAAAAGCGGTGGGCTTTAGCTCAACCGTGAAGACCCAGATACCGGATCCTAGTAAGGCCCATGATGAATTTTTTTCTAATGGCCTTGTTGACTTGATTGCCTAGAAGGTTGTTGACTCCCTACTTCTTTCTCTGCTATGATTTCTTCTGGGGGAATGGAGAAAGAGGATATGGTTCGTCGAGTTCGTGTCACGACCCGAATCCCAAGGTATAACTCTTGTCAGCACAAGCATAGCCTTGAATCCCGAGTCGCAACTCTCACCCTCAATCAATCACAATAATAACCATTAACATC